>CM029547.1:39177525-39205308 GCA_017141385.1 Sogatella furcifera | reverse complement strand
GATAACTGTATCGTAATGAGAGTTTTTCGATACAGTCCTGAAATTCCGTTTTGAATTGATAGCCATTTCGATTTAGATTGTAAATCTGAAACAGGAACTTTTTGATAAACATATTTGTGTAACAAACTGTTTTCATTTAACAGTCTTTTAAAAATCGCTCGTTATTATGCCTCATCTTGTACATATAGCTTGTCCTACATCCATCTTGTCCATCTTGTCCTACATTATTATGTTGTGTTTTAATTATTATGTATAATTACTCAAATTTTGGCAATTGTATGGGAATGGGAATATGTATGATAATGGGAAACGGTGGAGTTTGTGTTTTTAAAGCACATTGTGACACCTCCTTTTTGGCTGTAGACTTAGACCACTTTGCTTTAGACCAGTGTGTAGCACGCCACATTATACAGTCCATTACCTACAGTGCATGGAAGGAAATACAGATCTCTAAATGAAGAAAGACAGTCTCTGCCATCTAGCAGCGAAATATAGAACTGTCTTCACATATTATTATCAGACTATTACAGTGACTATATAAGTGACTACAGTGACTATGTTTTATATATCGACGACCAGCTTATCATCCATCTGCATGATTCCTCCCCTCATGATATTTTTCACTTAACAAAAATTTTGCATCTTCGAAATACCAAGAAAAGTATAGGGACATGATCTTTCGAAAAAGGAACCAGTGAAAGATGCTTCATGATTTCTAATCGATTTTATGAGGAGGAATCCCAGTTTCAAGAGAGTCGCTACTTCTAAAATAATTTTAGAGATACATAAACGATAAGAACACAAAAAAAATATTTTCCGCTTGGTGTGCAAAACCAATGATTACACGCTTTGAACTATTATTACATTTTTCAAATTATCAAGGCATTTGCCTGAAATTAATTAGTATCTGGAACGAATTTAGATAGTAATGGGGAATAAAATAGTTCAAGTTGCAATTATCTAAACTTTGTTTATTAACCTGTAAGCGTCAATGATCAGTACATTATATTCAATTATTATAGCCAAATATTGTATTTTTATTTCTGTTTCAAGTACTATCAAAAGATTCAATTCCATTACAATAGAAATCAACTAATAGAAATTTTTCAAACAATAGAATATTTTTTGAAAAATAATTTGAATTATAAAATATTTAATCATTCAAATTGGGTTAATCGTATTGAAATTACAGTATAAATATATATATTTATAATACTGGGTTGTATAAAATATTAAATAAACTTTTGTATCTGTTAACATAATCTTAAAAAGCCATGATTTTCATGAGCTTAGAGCTCTTTCACAAAATTGAATTCACCACTCAGGGCATACATTACAAAATATCTTCACGGCATGCAATTGCATATCAACAAATACTGAATATCATTAACCATTAGCAGTGAAAAAAATATTTTCAACAATTTAGGAGCTTATGCTTCTGTTTTTAACAGTAGTCACATGTCTTTGACGATTATAATTTACACCATGGTTCATCACACTGGAATTTGGAAAAATTAGCTATGCTATATAATGAGTAACAAAGGAGAAAGCTCATTTTCAGCTTTTTATGGTAGACATCCAGAACGAATAATGAGACTGAATTGCCAAGATTACTTCATATAACAGTAGAACAGTTATCGGTCGATAATGCGACAGGTTTGGGCCCGGCAGATTGTCATATTACCAAAAATTGGTTTATAGTAGGCTATATAAACTTAATAGTATATCGGATTATCAAGAATGTTTTCCCTTATGTAACTTACCTGACAAAGATGAAATACACGTGGAGTCTCAACTCTTCAATAGTCTCATAGAAGCTGTGTGTGAATGAGAGTTTTATAAAGTTTACACTGAACATTCTTGGAAGAATAATATTGTTTCGTAATTTTTATTCAATTTGTTGTATTTATAGAAACGTTAATTTCCCTTGGATCCCCATCATTCGCATGCAAGTATTTGAACAGAGTTTCATCCTGAACTATTTCGATCGTTAAAATAATTTGTTTTTATTCATTCTTTATATTTCCTACAGATTTCGATAACAAATCCTCAACAAAAAAGGTAATGGATCAGTAAGATAACTAGACAATGATATTTGCGCCTACGACACGCACGGGTGTCGATGGTGCTTTGGACCACTAAATACGTCGGATTAAAAAAGATGTGATAAATATTATCGAGTGGCAACTGGATTCACAAATCACAACAAGGGGCCTGTTTCCATAAAATAATTAATCAATAAGTTCCATAGAACAGAAATATGCATACTCACACTAGAAGAGTATAACATGTTACTATTTTTGTATACTATGTATCTAAGATTTTTCATTGACATCTGAATGAAGTTTAAAGGAGACACTTCACATGAAGTCGCAATTGTCCATTCATGTAAATAGTATGGTTTTCTACTACGTGAGAGATTAAGAGGTCTCATGTATGTCTCATGCTCGACTTTTCCAAGCACACTCAAACTTGAGGGACCCTCAACAGTTTACATTGAACAGTTTAAATTTTCTATACTTAGCATAGAAAATGTAGGCTGTTCTATGGTAATTTGAGGGTCCATCAAGTTTTAATGTGCCTGAAAAAACCCGGCATTAATATTCCTGTACAACAGAACTTGGAAATTTTTCAATAAAACAGGCACCTGAAATGTAACGGCTGTGTCAACTTAGTCTCATTATTCAGCATGAATGTTTGTTCACAACCAGAAATTCGTGGCTATGACAAGTGACAGCAACTTTGTCGCTTTGACAAGTTCGGGGCGAACCATAGGCCTACTATTCGGTGGAGGCAAGTTCTTCTTTCCTCAATATCACTTTGTAGTCTTTTAACCTTTCCAATTTGTTATCTATACTAATGACAGGGCTTTTTCGCGAAAGTGTTTCGAGTTGTTCGGGCGCAGACATGACACTCAGTTCGTCACAGTTCCAACAGCTCTCGACGTTTGCGTAATTGTCACTGATCACAGGTTGGGCGGGAGGGCGCTGCTGGGTGCCGTTGGTATCGGAGGCATGCGCAGTAGCGTGCGCAGACGACGAATGTTCAGCGGACAAAACGGACTGTGAGCTGCTGACGTGGCGGAACGAGCCGGACGGAGTGTCGCCACCGTGCAGTTCGTCGAGGCCCTTGTCGAGCGAGAAGCTGAGGTTAGCCTTGAGCGCGCGCTGGTGTCGGGCCGATGACATCATCCGCGGCGGGTTCACCGGACTAGGTGATGAGCCAATCGACGAGCTCGACAGTGTACGGTGGTGCACCTCGAAACCGCTTCTGTAACACACAATTAATAACAGGAATAGATGAATATATAAACTACCGTATAAACAAATATTCACAAACATTTACACTTATTAATGTCAATTACCTACAACTATACAATAGCAAGATGAACTAAAAGAATAACGACTTCTAAGGCCCAATTCGAGGGGCTTCGAAAAGACGGAACGAGACATGAATCAGCTGATCATATGATATGTATAGAACAAGTAGCTCAATTCCAAGTAGCACGTTCCTTTCGTATGCATTGAAATGATTTCAATGCTTTTAAATGGACCAACTTTCCTACTCTACGTAGTTGCCAATTTTAAGGCCATGGCTTTATATTGAATGAGGCTATGGCCACAGGTATTGTCAAGCATTTTTATTGTCTAGTATTTTGAAAATCGATTGTTTTAGGTTCCGATATTATTTCAAGAACATACAAAAGTCTATCAAATTATATATTTAATACGAAAAATACAACTCAAAACTATACAGGACGTTTCAATAATGATATATAAGATTTTTCAATTTGATTGTTTCATTTGATACATCATGTGTATTTTCTTGAAAGGAAATTGAACCTTGGTCAATACAATTCATTTATTAATGCTATAAATATGCATAGTATTGCAATAAATGAGAATTCAGCACAAGTCACATACATATACTTGGTGACACCGCTTAAGACACTTCTATGGAACTCTCAACATTGAAACCAACATAGGAAGGTCTTCAAAGTCACTGGCACACCTCCCCACCCGAAATAACATAACTGAGTAAAGGAATAGTTTTTGATCAACTATAGCCAACTCATGTGTCATGTCAAATTGCAGCGATTTCTAGTAGTTACAAGATCAAAATAAAGATCCAAAAGAAAACACGTTAGATTTGAACATGCATAATATTGATCATCAGCATATTAGAACTTACACACTATGAGATGGCCTCAAATTGAGCAGATCAGCAAGATTTGGTAGGGTAGCTCTTAAATCTGAGGTTGTGAGACCGCAGTACCACCTCAGCTGAGCAATATTTTTGTTCAATAGATAAACGCCGTAGTTGAACTGAAGTTTTTCTTTTCCTTTGGCGAATAAGGGAAATCTGTAACCAAACACAATTGAATTCAAACAAATCATTCGGTAACATATACAGAATAGATGGTTAACATAAAGCAAACATAAAATGCATTTCAATATTTTTAAACAATGTTTGTTAAGAACAATGCTTGTAGCTGATCGCTAGGACAATTAAAATTGCTTCCAATTCTGAAGCTTTCAAAATTTGTGTGTAGTGGATAAAATGACTGGTTGCTTGAGTAAGTATAAATTAGTTAATATAATGTAACTGGTAAGCATTATGTTTTAATAATGTTGCCATGTTTCAATAATGTTTTAAATCTCTATCTTCTGAAGTTGATTTGTAGAATCAACATTGTAACATTATTTTAATTATGAAAGCTAGAAAAAACGCAATTTATATTCTTTATAGGACATAGTTGATTTTCACGTTACAAAAGTGCCAAGTTGTTTTCTTACTCTCTTTCTTTTTCAGATATTTTATCCGTTATATGATCCATAATTGTACTCCTTGAGCCGAAATGGAACAGCGGGTAACGAAGTGGTACGTTGAGAAAATAAGAGATCATTTGTAGTAGGTGGGCAACGAATCCCAGGCCAACCGAAATCATAGCTTCGTTCACACCAGCAAAGTCTTCAGAGTTTGGCAAATGAACATCGCAAATCGTATACTTGTCATCTGCCATCTGCAAAATACCGTAATCAAATTTATGATAAATCAATATGATATCTTGGACTTGTCACAAAGGATGTATAATTTCTTAAACATTTATTAAAGGGCATATGGGCGTTGTCCAGCCTTCTTTGTGTGATAGCCAACGTTTCAAAATTAATTAGCCAGCCGATGTTTCTGTATTGACGAAATAACATCAAACTAAATGCTTGTAAATGAAGCTCATAATGTGAAAAATACTTTCTAGCAAGGTAATTAGATTAATATTAATATCAAAATCTAATTCACTAGCTTTTTAGTAGTCACCATTCAAGTAAAGAGCGTTCGCTCTTAGTACTTTTGTATGAAAAGTACTAGTTTGATATCTACATTCAAGATAAGAATTAATGAATTCTGAAGAGAAATGTATTGGATGTGACGTCCGAGTAGAAGTCTTTATTAACGCTCCATTAAGAGAATTTACCTTCCAAGTTTTTCATCCATGACTGTCACATTTTACCACGGATAAATAACAGCACAGTTGGCCGATTCATGTTGTTAGTATCTTTCACAGACAAATTTATATCAATTCAAGACCCTGAGAAATTTCTTTAATAATTAATCTACGGATACAGTATAATAGTATAGGGTAGGGGTCAGACGAAGAAGTACTCCAAAGAAGACGTCGTTGGGCTAATCCCCCACACGTCGGATTAACTTGGATTCATAGGAATATAAGAAGCCTCGGAACAGGACCGGAAACTCGGATTAATAAACGGACACGAAATTTTATTAGATCTGGATCATGGAACATTCGAACACTAACAGGGAAAGAGGTAGAGATGGTAGAGGAGATGGGAAAGTATAAGATCATGGTTCTGGGTGTAAGCGAAACAAGAAGAAGGGGTGTAGGAGAGAGAGTTCTGGAGAAGGGATATGTAATGAGATACTCAGGAGTTGTTGATAGAAGGAGAGCTTGTGGTGGAGTGGCTATTGTAATAGATGAGGAAACCAACACCAGAGTTAGAAGTTGGAAAGCCATAAGCCCTAGAATAATAAGAGTAGATCTAGACCTGGAAGAGAAAATTAGCATCATCCAAGTATATCATGGACCAACAGAAGATGCAAGTGTAGCCGAGAAAGATGATTTCTGGATACAGCTGGAGAGAGAAACTATTGAAGCTGAAGAATCAAGGAAACTCTTAGTGATAGGTGATTTCAATGGAAGATCGGAATGGATGAACAGGTGGGGCATGGATGTATGGGAAAGTATGGATGTGAGATGATCAAGAATAACAATGGGCAAAGGTTGATTGAATATGCATCTCAGCATAATTTTCTCATAAGGAACACTTGGTTTATACATAAGAGAATTCACAAGATTACATTTGTAGGAGAAGGTAGAGAGGCAGAGAGTATGATCGACTACACTCTGTATCAAGGAGAGCTCGGATATGCTTTTAGGGATGTGAAAGTCATAAGAGGAGCAGAGCTGGACACCGATCACAAACTTCTAGTGGCAGACATAGGTTTTGAAGAAAGAAAGGTTAGCAGACAGAAAGCATACAGGAGAATAAAGCACGAAGAATAGAAAAATATACTTACTGAAAATAGAGAAAAATATAAAGTATAGCTCTCAAATCGGATTGAAAATCTGCAAAATACGGAAGATATGCAAAATAATATTGATAATAGCTGGAATGAATTGAGAGAAGTTATTATGGGTGCTGCGGAGGAGGTATGTGGCCAGAAAGTAGTAGGAAGGTTTAAGAGAAGGACAAGATGGTGGACAGAAGAAGTCAAGCTGAAAGTTGGAGAGAAGAGAAAGCATACAAGAAATATATAAGCTCTAAGAGACAGGAAGATTACAGAATCTATGTTGAAAAACGGAATGAGGCCAAGAGAACTGTCTAGCAAAAATTGAATCCTGGGAAATTTTGGCAAAGATCTACAAAATTTACATGGACAGGAAAATGGGCGAGCTTTCTGGAAAACGGTGAAACAGCTGAGAGGAAAATTTGGAAAGCAAACTAGAACAATCGTGGATAAAAATGGAAGGTTGGTATCACAGGTGGAGGAAGTGATAGAGAGATGGAGAAGGTTCTATGAAAATAAGTTTCAAAGGAACGATGAGAGAGAAACAGGGTTTGATCAAGATGGGCGTCAGCAAATGATGGATGAATTGATAGATGGGATAACCAATGAGATCAGCAAAAATGAAGTTGAAGAATCAATTAAAAGGCTAAGGACAGGAAGGGCTGCTGGAGAAGATGGGATTGTGCCAGAGCTCCTAAAATGGGGAGATCTGCTGATGAGAGGATGACAATTTTGATCAACTTGATATGGCATCGAGAGCAAGTCCCCAGTCAATGGAAGAAGAATATTATCATCCCTATTCACAAGAAGGGCCCCACCACAGATTGCGAAAATTATAGAGCAGTATGCCTCTCTCCAGTGAGCTTGAAAGTGTACACAGGTATTCTCGAAAAACGTTTGCGCAAAGTTGTGGAACAAGATATGGAAGAGGAACAGGCAGCGTTTAGGCCGGGGAGACAGGCCCAGGAACATGTTTCATCGCTTAGGAATATATGCTCAAAATTTTTAGAGAGAGGAAAGCCTGTGTATTTAGCTTTTTTAGACCTGAAGGCTGCATTCGACTCAGTTCCACGACAGGTGATGTGGGAGGCATTGAGTAAAAAGAAAGTACCAGCAAAGCTTACCAGGGCCATCATCAGTGTTAATGAAGGAATGGTGGCAAAAGTGCGCATATGTGGAGGAATGTCCCATGAATTTGTAATGGAGATGGGGGTAAAACAGGGTGATAGTCTCAGTCCCCTACTCTTCATACTAGTAATGGATGAGATTCATAAAGTGTGCAAGAGAAGGACCCAGAATATGGTGGTGGGATATTGGAACATGCGACGATTGCTGATACTCAAGAGAAACTCCAACAATCAGTGACAGAATGGGCTGAGGAGCTAAAACGAAGAGGAATGATTATGAATGTGAGGAAAAGTAAGGTGATGGTGGTCTCAAGAGGAGAGAGAGAGAATATGCAGGTTATGGTGAACGAGGAAGTGCTAGAACAGGTAGGGAAGTACCTTGGTACCTACAATGTTTTCTGAGGATGGAAAAATAGATTTAGAAGTGATGAATAGGGTACGAAAGGGGTCTACTGCCTACTATGCAGTCAAGGATTGTATTTTTGGGAAAAGATAGATAGAAAAAGGAATTAAAAATCAAGTCTATCGATCAGTAATCGCACCAATTTTGTTATATGGGAGTGAAAGCTGGCCCATAAAATCGTGCCATGAGAACAAAATCAGGACGGTGGAAATGAAGTGTCATAGGAAATCATTAGGCAAGACAAGGAGAGATTCGAAACACTAGGATAAGAGAGGAAGTGGGCATGAGAGATGTGAGTGAGAGGATAGAAATGAGGCAGCTTGGTTGGTTTGGACATATACAGCGGATGGGGGATGATAGAAAGGCAAAACAGTATGTAAATGTCAAAGTTTAGGGCAAAAGAACGGTGGGCCGACCAAGGTATTCGTATGAGGACAGAATCGAGGAAATAGGGAGAAGAAGGGGAAGAGTGTTCCGGAGATGACAAGACTGGCAGGGGACCGGCGGGAGTGGAGGAAATGGATCGAGGCTACCCCAACGCTATGACGGCACACGGGGAAGAGACAGAGAAGAAGAAGATACAGTATAAATATTATATTTAAAAAATAATACCAAAGAAGTCTCATTCATAAAGTCTTCTCTATAAGTATAAGACTAGAAACTCTGTTCACCTGAATAATTGGGTAGATAAGATTCAATTCACTAATGAGTTGTCTCCGCCTGAACATTAATTGGGCATTTATTTGCGAAAGAGCATCTTTGGTTTCAGCAGCGATTCGTCTACATTCTTTCAATTTTTCTACATCTCTATTTAGAGAACGATACCTTTCCATTAATTCACAGCCTGAAAAAAGATAATTCGCCAAAATCAATCAATTTTCAAATTATAATTTCATATTAGTGTCAAGTTTAAATATTATTATCGAGAATTTTTTAGTCGTTGACAATAATAAGTAATTTAAAATTTAATAATTATGACATTCTACTAAAAAAATTGGCAAAATTTGAATCGTATACTTGTCATTCGCCAGCATAAAAGTTTTCGCTAATATCATGTAATCTGTTTTTTTGTATTTTGCAGCCTAGTTTCCACAGGTAAAGGAATGGAACTGAGTATGCTCCATAAAATGTGGGAATTATAATATTGCTTTCATAAAATTGCGGAATTATACTGAAAGTTTTCAAACTCGACACATACCTCTATCCTGATTTTCTTCAGTAATACTATCTTTTTTAGCAGCAATCTGCCTCAGTTCTGATAGTTTCCTATCTTTTTCTTGGGTCAACAGTTGTACTTTATAGCGCACAATCTCAGCCTCCTTTTTCACTTTGAGAAAATCTTGATACTGAGCTCTCGGCCGACCTTTGCTCATGAGCCGCCTCAGAATTGCACTCTCTTTGGGTTCATTGGTGTGGCCGCCCAAGCCGCCAGCTGTTATCTTCTCTCTCAACAAGTCTACTGCCTGAACCTGTTTCTTGATCGCATGCTGCACAGTATGAAGCCTGTAAACATCACAAGTAAAATACACGTTGATTCAATTTTAACAGCCTAGTTATAAAATCATTTTATAGCCTAAACTATAGAGAATATATAATCATAGTGTGGCCATAATATGGTTCCATAGCCTATACTATAGAGACTGTATAATTATAATCATAGTGTGGCCATACTATGGTTACAGTAATTGATTAATAGTAATTTATTTTTTTATATATTTATAATTAATTTATCTATTTATTATTATTATTATTATCATTTATTTATATTTTTATATATAATAATTTGAAATATGGTTATAGTACTATACAAGCCAGTGTGGCCTATAGAGACTGTATAGGCCTAACCATGGTGTGGCCATTGGGGTGAAACGTTCCATAACCAAAGGTTGAATTAATTTTTTACCCGCCAACCGCCGTTATTTTGATAAAGTTTTGAATTTTGATGTGGTATTACAGGCAATTTTGAACTTATTGACTTCTAACTTTTTTGATAATTAAGAATAGATTTTTCAATAGTTTAAATAGAATCTTCACTCTCTACTTTCCTTTCAAAGCCTTAAAATGACAAAAAATTACACTGGCAAAGACAACTTTGTATAACTACTTTATATAACAACTTTTATAGTGATAAAAGTATTAATGTAAAATATTAGGATTGTGAATTATTTCAATGTTAATCTTATGGGAATTGGCAAAAATATATAGGATTTGAACGATCTAACCAATTAAACGTGAGACATTCCATGTTCACACTATGACTATCCCGCCTCTATAGCCTATATTATTTGTAACTGCGAAATTTGACTTTCCTATTGTAATTAAGTCAACTTGACACAAAATTGACTTTATTACACTAGGATACAAATGAATGTTGCTTATTTGATTTAATAAGTTGAAAAAGGACATTTTCCAATGAAGATGAAAAGAATCATAAATATTAATAAAAAATGAAAGACAAGGATAGCTCACCTTGATAGTGAGCTGACTGTGTAGCTAGGCTTGACATCAGCCGCACTGAGTTGAGTTGTTGTTTTCCTGGTGGGCGGAGATCGTTCACTCTTGAAACAGTGAGGTGCCGTGAAGTAGCCACCCTTCATATAGAATATAATGGTGTTCGATTGAAATGTGCTGGGATCAGACGTCACCAGTTTGGGACCCAGATAGACCAGGCCACTGAAGTAGACTCCCCACACTGTGATTACTTGATCGCCATGCTCTGTGTGCTGCCACAGCCTTATAACAATACCTACGACAAAATAAGGCTTCAACTAGTTGAAGTTACTTGACCAGGCTATTTAATGATATTAAATGAAAATACGTGCTATGATAATGGTAACGTTAACGATAATTTGCTATTTGATAACTTGATGTACCTATCAGAGAGTAACACTGTTTCTTTTATATGACAAATTCCTGTAATATAAACTGAAAGTATTGGATTGCTAATACTATCTGAAAGAGCTATACGATACAGCCATCAGAGAGTAACTCATTTTTTCATTTTTCGTCCTTAAATGGCGACACGCTGATCAAAAAAATAATATTCGTGACACATTTCATCTAATTCTTCTAAAACGTTTATCCGTGAAAGCGTTACGTAAACACATAAATAATACATGCAGACGAAAGCCAACTATTTTCAAATCTAGACCTCACTTACGTTCGGTCAATAAAACATAATGTATTTCAAGCATAAATTCGAACTTTTTTTATTTGAAACACTCTTCCACTCTTCAATCACTCTTCCGGTGGTATCAAGTTCCATTTCAGCATAAAGTTCTTGGCCTAGAACTTGTCTATTGAGATACGATGATACGATTGAATATTTTTTCATAATATTCTGAAATACAGGATAATTTTATAAACTTTCATAAAATAGCTTTCAAAACATAATTGATCTTCAAGGCATGTTTGTAGTAATGGCACTTATTAAATAAGTGATACATATTAGCACTTGATGGTGATGAAAGATAATAGTGATAAATTATGATCAATATTATTTGAATTTGAATCACTCGAAAGAATTGATAGAAATGAGCTACGGATAATGAATAAATAAATATATTATTAATTGAACGAAAATTAATCACTCAAATGAATCTAAATGTGAAACGTTACCTGTGGCTGATCCAAATTGTCTGTTGACTTCCAGTTCAGCCCATTTTGGATTTTCACTCTCCAATTTTTCGCTGGTGTAGAACGGTGCTGACATGGTGGTCGTATGAAGAGTATAGTAGAAGGAACATTTTTCACATTTCTTCTCCTCTTCAAATCTTACATTGTAAGCAATGATTTGTATTACACTTCTCAATCGTTGCTGTAAGAAACAGAATTACAGTATTGTTAAGAAGAAGAATTATCAGCATATAATTTACATAAGAACTTATCAAAAATAGAATTGAAAATGATTGTTCTCATCAGGAATAAATGAAATTGAATGTCATTGATTAGTTATTTTTCAGGAATTCTTCAAGTTTGAAAAACTTATATCCTAATAGCAATTAACAAGTTTTATGAATCATCAGATAAATAAAATAGTAAGGAAATTTCATAAGAATAAATAAATTTAAAAAATCCTATTTTATTTATTTTTTAGTTTTTGAATGCTATGCACTTCAAAATGAATTTACAGTTATTAAAAATAGTGAAATTTTTATACTACACAAAACATGTTACAACCTGATGACTATGGAGATGAAATGAAGAATATGGGTGTCTTCTTGAAGACTTTGTGTGTCTTTTGTTCATCATAGAAAGATATGAAAAAACAATATACTAATGATTTCAAATATATTTTATCAACCGGGAAACTAAAATAAACGTAGAATAACGTTGAAAAAGGTTCAAATTGATAATGAAAATGAATTATTAGCTACCTGTTCAGTGCTTAGAGGCAACCACTCCTTCCATCTCAACGTAGCTCTTTGTTGTAGCAACGACATTGCATCATCGTTTCACATCATTCCACATCAACTGTAAAAAATTGCATTTGATATCAAGAAATTGTTCGACAACTATAAAAAAGATATCAACTTCCAAAGATAGCCAAGTAGAATAGAACATGCCGATAAAAAAAATTGAAGACTATAAATCAGCTTTCACACTCACTGCTTGACATAATGATACACCAATCACTATTGATGCAGTACCGTAATTGTTAGAACGAAATTATTCATAAAGTTTGTTTATAAATGATGATTCACTAAATCTATTGACAAGATAGGGCGCAGACAAATGAAACTCACTGAAAATACGAATGAAACAGGAAGACAGTGGAATAAATTTCAAGCTTCATCAAAACTATGTTTATAAACAGAGCTAGATGAATGAGAGACTATTTTGATAAAGATTATCCTTTTTCAGTTTAATGTGTCACATTCACTAGGCCAATATTTATTTACAATATAAAAATTAATAAATGTTTGAATGCACAGCAAACGAATTCCTAGTGTAACAATGAACACATGCAACATCCCAGCGTAGTAGTGATACAGTATATGACTAGGTCATCAAAATAAACATTGAATACAAAGTCTGCCACAGAACAATGGAGGGATTCAAGATAAAATTGCAGATAATTTTTTCAGTCAATAATAATTATTACTAGAGCAACTATTAGAGGCCGCAGTGAATCATTCATGCTACAGATTATAAAAAATGACAGTCAAAGCGTTCTAAGATGATGAAACTAATGAGCAAAATCAAGCATGATTGTTTTGGTAAGCTTAGTTGTTCAAATTTCTACATTAAAGTATGAAAGGACTGTACTTTATTAGTGGCATAATGTTATTTCTGTACTGAGCTGGGTCCTAAGGAAAAAATAGACTAAATTAATTTTTGAGAAAATTACATTTTTAATATACTCAAGACATTAACATAAGAAACAAAATTCTATGGCATATTCAGATTCAGAAAACATAAATAGGAAGAATAATTAACACAATAAAAGTTGAATTCTCTTCTTATATTCATCCTACCCATTACCCAAACCAGAGACAATGTATTATTATGTATATTAATAATACATTGTCTCTGCCCAAACTAAGCCAATATCAGAAATGGGCCAAATAATTTATAGTACCACATTAAAAATATTTCCAAGATTCAGACTAACACATTCACACAAATCCAAGAAATTCAAAAGAGTTAGCCTATTTCAATCACATAATCCAACATATTCCATTCTAAGCAAAATCAAACATGATTGTTTTTGTATGCTTAGTTGCTCAAATAGAATATTCAGATTGTAGCAATGAAGTACTAGGGTAATTTTTTAATTAACTTCCAATCACTCATAAAAGTCAAACAAACAGCATGGCCGATATTGATCCCAATTATTAAGAACTTTTTTTCGCCGAGTTGCAGTGGCAAAAACATGCCCAACTCAGTTACTAATCCCACCAACACCGAGTGTTTATTGCTAAGTGCTATGCAATTCTTATCGGGCAGAATGGAATAGCACACCATAAATTCACCGATAAATCAGTCAAAATAATATAACAAACTTATGAGTGATTCAATTCAATTTTATTTCCATCAACAAAATACAGAAAATAATTGAATGGATGAACTGGAAAAATACAATGATCTGAAAAGAACTGATTCTAGTACCACTGATACAGTATTGGTACAAACTTCGAGCTAAAACAAACAGAAAATTTCATTGGCAAAACGCCGAATTCTCTTTAGTTTTCCTGTAATCCGCCATTTAATTAATTATTTTTCATACCTCGATAATGGATGGACACTTCTCTATCTAAAATTTTCAAAATGGCGGCCGACTGAAATTTAAATTCGAATTTAATGATGAAAATAATTTTTTTACAAAATTATGTAACTTATCATCACAAAAATGTAGAGCTTTAAATAGGTAGCCTACCGAAGAAAATTGAGCCTGATTCGTTCAAATTCAATAATAAATAACTGTTGTGATACCAAGTGTATTTTTTGGAAATAAATAAATAGATCTGATTAAATTACGTAACTTTTAGTAAGTTAATACAATTATTGCCTCATTTACATTTTTCTTCAATATACAGACCATGAGATGTTGAAAAGGGAATGACTTAGGCCCATTCTACACGGGCGTAGGAAACTCGGCGTTAACGTCGCGTCGGCAACGCGTGATCGACAGGACACATTGTCTTAAATGGGCTTGTCTACACGAGCGAAATAATCACGCGTTTTCACAGCGTCAGCGGGCGTCAACGCGTTGCCAACGTCGAGGTCGGCGTTAGCTGGGCGTTAGCAACGCGTTGAGAACGCGTGATTATTTCGCTCGTGTAGACAGGACCATTCAACACAATGTGTTCTGTTGAGTGCGCGTTGATCAGCTGGGTTTTGTATCACTTTTTCTAGGTTAGGTTCATCAGCCATTTTGATTTTCTCTTCACGCGTTTGCTACGCCTCGTGTAGTTTGCAAAAAATCTTGACGCGTTAACGCCGCGTTTCCTACGCCCGTGTAGAATGGGCCTTACGTATCAAAGGACTACCTATAACTGGCAAGTATCATCGAAACCTATTATTTTTGTAAAAAGAAAAAGACAGTGATGTCTCTACACCATTTGTATTTGGTAACTTCTTACATTATTAGTAACATTGTAATAAGATATAACATAGGTATCTTGTATCAATAATGAATCCATGGTACTCATGTAAAAAAACAAACATATTGACAAAATCTCAGTCTCAAAGGCTTTTTCTTTCTATCTAGAAGAATTACCATAACATCTCATCACAAACAGTTCATTATTATTTTTGTCATCAGTGCAGTCATCGAAAAATGAAATTTTAATAGAGCAGAGTGGTTTCCTGCTGAGAGGGATATAAGAGGAGCATTAACTTGGTATGGCCTAGTTATCTTGTGTGGAGCTGCATATGTTGGGTCCTCCGTGGAGTTATAGACTGACTCATTATTGTCATACTCTTTTTGTTTAAGATAGTACTTACAGTATTTGCTCTCTAATCTTTCATGCTATACGTAGGACATGTTATGTAAATGGAGATTGTCTTGCCTCCAGAAGAGGACTTTCAGGATACGAGAGGGGGTCATAGGTTGGATGTACCTCATCAGAGGCCTAGCAGAAACCAACTGGTCTTGCACTCCTATCAACAATAGGTCAAAAAGCTCCCATTAGTAGCCAGAGACCTGTCGGCCAGGCGATTTCAAAAGGCATTGCTGGTGGGCATCTCAGTGATATTTGGATGACATGCTGGTGAGTTTGTTTATAATCGACATGTATCAACATAACTAAAGAAAAGTACACAATAACCAAACTGTATTCCACCTTAAACGTAAATATAACGTTCAATAAAGAGTGCTGAGCCAAAGTGTTTTATTAGTTTATGGTAAAATTTGTGTTTTTGGTTGACCAAGAATGTACCGTACCTTAGCTAAAACTTGTGTCTAATACTCTAATCTAAATTAATGAAAATACTATATCCAACTATACCCAGCTAGACTCTGTTTCATACGATTATTGAAGTCATAATTTTAGATTTGAACCTACAGTTACTCAAATAGGCTTTTGGCTTAGCTTTTAAAGATCTGTGACTTTTGAAATGAAAGAGGTTGGGGGTTGGGTGTACTCTTCAATTTGTAATAGAGGTTATGTCTATTTTCTCCCATGAATACTAATTTTTAGATCAGCTCATTTTAAATATAAATTTTAATCAAATCAAACGTAGATCAAAGCAATGCTTCAAAATATGGCTAAATTATGAATAGAGAAGATAACATGGAATTCAAGCTGACTTACCAAAACTGATAATGAAGATTTGAAGAAACACTCACATAATATCCTTGACAGAATTCTAGTTATCAACACGCATTATTCATGCCACTAATCCATAAATTTACTCAATTGAATGCGATAGTTCAGTAGAAGGTTTCAAAATATGGATAGACTTTTATCTAAAAACAAAAATCCATACCGAAATTTCAAGAGAAATAGTGAGATTATTGACAAATGACAAGTGCACCGTCCGTCAGCACTCTATGTAGCATGTAGGGACGTTTCGATACTTCCGATACTACTTGGTATCGATACTTTTCTTTCGATACCGAGTACTTTGGTATCGATAACTGGCTTTCGATAACGATATCGAGTACGTTTTTCGATACAGAGTACTTATTCGATACCGAGTACTTTTTTCGATACCGAGTACTTTTTCCGATACCAAGTACTTTTTTCGATTCTGAGTACTTTCTAATAGCAAATTGATACCAATGCAAGTACTTTATCCAATACTGTATCAATTCCAAAGTAATCAAATGAAATCAGTACTTTTTCTGGAATAGCAGACAACAAAAGTGGTGGTTAGTTGATATATTTGATATTAATGCTCAGCTTTGTGAGCAGGGCCGGATTTGAGAGTATGCCGCCTATAGGCTAAATGTAAATTTGCCGCCTCCTTGAGACTTATACGTTATACTTTGCTTATTCCGACTCGTTATGGGTTAAGAGGGATACGTGGCAGTCACAGCCAAATCAGTAGTAAGATAGTGAGATATATTTATATAGATGGGCATGTAGCAAAAAATATCCCGTGGACTTTATAGTACGGTGCAATTAGTTAAAAAAAAGACCGAACCTCAACATCCAAAGAGGAAGGACGATTCCTATACCAACTTGTTCTATACAACCATAGCCTCCTTCAACATCTATTAAAGGAAGCTTTGATACAACCTTTTATTGTTCTGTAAAACCTTACACCCTTTTGAGCGTCGGGTTTTTGGGGGAGGGGGTTGAAAGGTGCAAAATCAGTTTTTCGTGAACTGTAGCCGGCAGGGTGTCTATAAATTTGCATGAATGAGATTCAATACTTTTTTCAAGACAAAGTTTGGGTTTATCTGTGCATTTTTAAGCGTTGATATGATTTTATGTCTAAAAATACTACTATAAGTCTCAAATAAGGTATATTTTAATACATACATGAAAACACATACCATTAACATATTTCATGTTTACGGTGCAATTAGACTCAAACCTCAACATACAAAGAGAAAGGACGATTCCTACGCCAACTTGTCCTATACAATACACAACCCTTTCAATGTTTGGTACAAAGTTACACCCTTTTGAGCGTTGGGTTTTGAGGGTCGGTGAGTTGAAAGGTGCAAAATTTCAGTTTTTTGTGAGCAGGTGCCGAACCAAGCGTTGGAAGGAAAAATTCCATGCATGCTATTTCAAGAGAACAAAATTTGGAAGAGATTGAGAACAATTACAACTCTGTATCATCAACTGTTTCCAAGATACATTTTTTTGAAAACTCCACATTTTTTCTCAGGAATTATTCCGATACTTTGAAAGTTAGTAACATCCTAAAATGAAACTGAAATTAGTAACATCCATATTTCAAAATCCCTCTCGGCAAAATTCATTTCTCTTTAATTTGAGACCAGATTCACACTTCTATGTTCAGTGGTTCATGTGCTACACCGATTTAAAAAAAACCTTACAACCCCAAAACCCCCAAAATTACATTTTATCATACAAAAGGGCTGTATAGAACAAGTTGGCATAGGAATCGATCTTTCTCTTTGGATGTTGAGGTTTGAGTCTAATTGCACCGTACTATTAGTGTATTCAGAGACCGAACCGATTATATGCACTTAAATAATAGGCTACTACGTTCTAATAATTACTAGTAGGTCATGTTTTTCAAAGTGAATTCAGAAATCGTAGAGAAAATTCAATTTATTTTTTGAAATTATTTTATAAATTTTGATTTTTTCCAATTTGCCGCCTCGAAAATTTGCCGCTCTAGGCTGCAGCCTACTTAGCCTATTTAGAAATACGGCCCTGTTTGTGAGGACAGTGTGGAAGCGGTCTACAAGAACGAAATGATTCAACTGAGGCCATTCACTGGTCTTTGACAATTTGATAAGCTCCATTAGACCACTTTCCAACTATCCTGACAGAGCTAAGAATTAATAATAGTCATTGGTCAACAGCCAGTTTTGTTAGCATCTGCTATACTCTTCAACTGTTATTTTTCCAATAGAAGATTGAAATTGAAGTAAAGTAGTAGAATATTTTTCTCATTTTCTACACAACTCCATGACTCATTGGAATATCTAAAGATACCGTAGTGATCTATATTTTCAATAATTGTCACCAGTGCCAGATCCAGGATTTACTTCCGTTTTTGCAAACCTGGGTGTGTGAACTTATTATAAGGATATTATTGTACATGGTTGCACCTTCCTCCACCAAGCAATTTTCGTTTTGCACACAGAGTAGAAATTTTTCATTTTCTTTGCCCTCTGTGTTTGGCACCAGCACACCATAGATCAGATCAAACCCCCCTCCCCATGAATAGTTCAAGCGGTAAGATTGATATTGAATGGAAGGGAGGGGGGTTTTGGAACAAAAATACACCTGGCACTACCTGCTGAGCCAATATGGTAATAAAAACCCAATACATGGTATCGATACCACGAGTTGTCTCTGACTCTCTGTTCTCTGTCGAGCCTCGATTGCGATTCTTGAATTCGATCTTGATATTCTCGAAGGATGGCTTCGCCAGTGGTCGGTGATACGCCACTGGCCGGGCGTATGCTGGGAAGCACGTGACGCAGCCCACGCGAAGTAGCCAATTACAGCTCTTAGGCGGGGCGTAAGCTGGGACGCACGTAAAGCAAACCATACGAACTAGCCAATCATAGCTCTTTTCTTGTCATCAATATGAGCTGTGATAGGCTGCTACGCAGCCCACGCGTCACTTGCGTCCCAGCATACGCCCGGCCTTAAAAATGATAAGAAAAGAAGTGAGTTGCATTAAGCTCATTAAGCTAGGATTTGGTTGGTGCGGAACGTAACGACCGTCGGTCGTTGCGTAAAAAAATGGCGGACTGCTTCTGTGTTGAATCATAGGACCGATTTTGTTCATGCGTATCACCAACGACCACAACCAACAGCCGCATCCGATGACGACCGTACTCCTCCAGAAGCAGTGTTCCGACCAGTTGCAGTGGATTCTAACCTCAAATATATTGGGAGACTTGGAGAAGATGTAGTAAGTTATCCCAGATAGCACACAAAATGAAAATCACGTTTTTTTCACGTGCAAAAGAAGTGAAAAGGTGAAAAGTTAAAATTGAATGGTCTTTTTCACGTATAATTCACGTGAGAAAAGTGAAAGTGGAAAACTAGTGAAATTAATAACGTGATATTCACGTAGAAAAGGTGAAAGTGGAAAAATAGTGAAATTGATAACGTGAAATTATTGTGAAAAAATGATGAAATCTGAATAATGATTTTCACCTTTTTTCATATGAAATATCATAGCCTATGTATTATATGTGATTTTTATGAAATACATACTACATATATACATTTATATCACAATGATTAATATTTGATCATATTTATTTGTTTCATTTTTCAATTCAATATATGAAACGACCCCTTATTTCGTAATTTTACAGTACATATAAATTTATATCAATAAAATGTAAGCTCAACATCAAATTAAACACTAATAATAAAGGTTTGAAAAATAATCTTGATACTTAGAAGAGATAATAATATTTTTATTTGGTAAACTATCAAAAATTCATCATCCTAAAATGTTGTCATGAAAAATTTTACCAAGTCATTTATAACCAGCAGAAAACGCTAATAGCTCGAAAACAGTGCGTGTGACATTGATTTTCCATAGAAAGAAAAATACTTAGAATTCAATTCTACATCTGGTTCATTGTTCAAAAAGTGATATTTCGCGAAAAAAATTTTTACTTGAAAATTTTTCAAAGTTATTGAATCAGCGCGAAACGCTAAATAGCTCGAAAACGGTGTGAGTGACATTGGTTTTTCATAGAAAGAAAAAGGCTTAGAATTTAATTCTACATTTGGTTCAGTGTTCAAAAAGTGATATTTCGCGAAAAAAATTTGATTGAAAATTTTTCTGTCATTTATAATCAGCGCAAAACGCTAATAGCTCGAAAACGGTGCGTCTGACATAATTTTTTCATGAGAAGAAAAATGCTTAGAATTTGATTCTTCGTCTGGTTCAGTGCTCAAAAAGTTATATTTCGAGAAAAAAATTTTAATTTAAATTTTTACTGGCCTGCTTAAAAAACGCCAGCAATAATTTTGGCCCTGGATGGAGAAGGAGAGGTGGGGGGAGTTTTACAAAAATTCAGGAACCTTCTCTTTACACAAGTATCTTTCCCCTAAATTTTCAAATCGATCAGTCCGTAACCAATAAAATTATTGAAATTTTTCAAATTAAATGTGGGTAAGCCATCATGAGAGACGAATTTTTGTATCACCCACCTAGACAATGAATGAAATTATTTTCTACTCCTCATTTTATTTTTTATAAAACTTATTCATCCATATTTTGGCTTTTCTGTACTCGAGATAATCTTTTTGAAGTTGTCTGCAAAAACCATTAGGATTTCTCCATGGTACAGTTTGTCTGTAATGGACACTATCTTATGCAATATGCAACTACATTATATAAAATTATTAACAAACTTCATCAAGATGTCTTCTTGTGCTTTATCAGTTCCATGTTGTTGTTATTTCGAAGAATGTATTATTTTATTCTACTATTAACTATTAAATTGAGAAGTGCGCAAGTTTTCAAAATTCGCGCCCAACTATAAGGCCGGGCGTATGCTGAGACGCATTCATGAACACGCACGCAAGCCAGCCAATCACAGCTCTTGTTGAGGACAAGATAAGAACTGTGATTGGCTGGCTTGCGTGCGTTTGCCAGAATGCGTCCCAGCATACGCCCGGCCTTACTTTTTGATACGCAGTCGATACTAATGATCGATTATCGATTTCTTTTCTTAGTTCATTTTCGCGGTTTTCATTAGTGTTGAAACAATACAGTGGATTTATCTCAATAAGTTTGGTAAGTACAAGTAGGTACATTTATTGTAGTAATAATAACCATTAATAAAATCATATAATTAATTAATTATTCAAGACATGTTTATATTTGATTTGATTAACTCTACTTTCTGTCCAAGATTAATGTATAGGTTATGTAACTGAAATTTAGTTTAGGCCTACTGCACTGAATTTGAATTTTAATTGATAAATTCAATTCACTGTAAAATTCATTTTTATGACGGTGGTCATTTTCTGAGAGTGGGCTTCTCAATTTAGAAGTAACATAATCCATGTATCCATCCAAGGAATTAAATGACTGTCTTATCCTCTTATGACCAAGGCCTTAATAATTCATATATTTGCCAATCTGTTTTATAATTATTACATGTTGCAAATTATAAATACACAGAGTTGGTAAGGAAGGCATGTTCTACAAAATATGTTTGCAAATATTTGAACCCCATAAAATACAGCCAGTTTCCATTGTGAGTCCGATCACACTAGACGTCAAAACTGCAATCGGAAGAGAGTAGAAAGTAGAAACAAAGCGAAGTGCTATGCATTATTTTCTGGCATTCCATATGTAGCCTAACTTATATGGGTTGTAGATTTTTTTGTTTTTTCAATGGCTCAACAGCTCTATGAAGGGCCTGGCCTACCAACTGGTTGCCAGTTTCATATTTAATCCACTATAGCCTACAGTCCGTCCAAGCAAAGAAGACACTCTGGTAAGACGGTAAAACAATCCCAGCAAGACCAATACCGGCCCAAGAGCCATAAATTCTCAAATAGAACCGTCAGTCCCCAAACCAATACTGACCGAGCCGAAGCCACCCACCAGGATGCCCTCCCCACCCGGACAGGCCATACAGCAAACAAATATTCATCAATCAGGATGTAGGTAATTTTTGTTTAGCACTTCGATCCTCAACCATAAGCCAGTTTCCGTAACCAAGTGACGGTGCAGATCACCTCTGAATAAATCCAATTAATCAGTTAGAGTGTAATGCATCAATTAGGTACTCTTCCAGTGTTTTTTTCAAAGGGTTGTAGTTGTAGATTACTCAATTCAATTTTAAACTCACAAAGGAATAGAGGAGATTTTTTAAGAAATGCATTCTTGAAATATTGTGGAATATTTCATGTAATGAAGTGTGTATAGTGATGCATGACATTTTTTCAAATGTAATTGATGAACTCAATCAATGATGTACATGTAATTGATGAATTGTTGATAATTCACTTTTGAACTATTATTGACTACACTGCAGTTTCAATTCTTTTAATATTATTCATAAAAACTAGTATTTAGAAAGTATATGGAGTGCAGTGTCATCAATAATTATTCAAACAACTTGAATAGTAGAATGGATGGATTAATTAATTTGGAATCCAAAACATATAGCTGATTTTTTTCTATAAGTTATATCAACTGTTATGGTCAATTTTCATACTATCAGGTGAATTTATTAATACTTTTTTGCATTAGATTTTGAGAAATGAAGTAATGGCTTGTAATTTCATTTCAGATCAACTTTCTCTTGTGCCTTGGTGGGGCTGACATTAAGAAGAGTCCTGCATCACTTTATGGTTTATGAGATTGCCAGTAAATTCTGTTGGGTTGACCAGAATGGAAAACGTGCCCTCAGTTGTCTGGGAATAAAATTCGTAATTTTCAGTAAGTACCTTCAATTCAAATTCTCAATAGTATTTGTTCTAAAAATTGGAAGTTTCCTGTGATAGCTTTCAAATTAATTTTGTGGTTCTTCACATTTTTTTTCAAGTACATGAACTGCTTTACTATTATTATATCTCTTGGAAGAGTAAACATTTATTGTCATCATCAACTTGCAAAATGTTAATTCAAGATCTGCACAAGCATAGAATGAATCATTGCTATACCTTGTAATTTTTCCCTTCTTTGGGAGATTGGCTGTCGTTAGTAAAGATAGTCAGTCGTTTCCCATCTCTGGAGGAATATCAACTGTTGCATTACATTCTAACTGATTAACTGCATGTTATTCAGAGGTGTTCTGTGCCGTCATATGGTTACAAAAACTGGCTTATGGTTGAGAGAATCAATGTGCTAACTCACCTCTATCCTGGTTGATGATTTTTCGCCTGCTGTATGGTCTGTCCGGGCGGGGAGGATATTCAAGTGGTGTGGTAGGCGGCTTTGGCTCAGACAGTGTTGGTTTGGGGACTGTGGGTTCTGTTTGAGAATTTATGGCTTTTGGGCCGGTATTGCCCAGTCTGGAGTCATTTTCTCATATGCCGGGGTGTCTTCATTGCTTGGATGAACTGTACAGTGGAGTGAATATGAAACTGGCAACCAGTTGAAGTATCTGTTATTGCAGTGAATTTACAACCGAGTTATCAAAAAGTATCAGGATCAATTACTATTTAAAATTGTTTGCTTTTTAGTAACTATCTTTTTATTGACTTTTATTGTTTTTCCCAATTAGGAGCTGTTATAAATTTTCATCTTAATGGAACAGAGAAAGAGTTAGAGCAAGTCACAAAAGATTGGTTGAGGCTATCCAAGAATAGACAGCTGAGCAGGGATAAAGCAATGTATGTATTAGTATATTTTGCACCTATTACTAGGTCTGAAACTGTTTTTTTCACTCTTGACAAGTCTAGAAATTGCCTATGCAGAATTTTTTTGGATAATTCAAACTATTCAAATAATTTTTTATGCATTATTGATATGGTCCATGCGTGCTGAGAAAAACATTTCTCACCCAGCTCCGTCCACTGCAAATTCAAGAGTTAGGTCCTACAAATTGAGGGTTGAGCGCATGGCTAACCACCCTCCCCTGTAAAAACTCAATTGTTATAAAAACTAGAAATGCCTCGGAAACGGACCGGAATAAAAGAAGTAATTAACAGATACCTTATGACAGAAAACAAAAGACAATCAGAAGGGACAGAAATCTATTTCTTGCCTTCTGAACAGCAAAAATCTTGTTAAATTCTCTTCTGAACAGCAGGAAACTTTTCTACTAATAAATGAACATAATATCTTATTTATTATATTTCACCGTCTCATGTCTGCTTCCCATTCTGGGTGAAATGGGCCCAATAAACTTAATTACTGAATTAATAAGATTATCATTTGAAAGAAACTGATCATGGCTCATGAAAAACTGAAAAACGGTGCTCATGGCACCGATTGCTTAATTCCTCATTCCAATTTAGTCCTCTAATTTGAACTATTTATCTTTTATATGATAGAGAGGTGGTGTTTGTGCAAAATGCAAGCTTGGATTTTGCCAGGCATCTGAAAGAACAGTACCTAATATTCTCAATATACAAATTTTGTATAGCTTCAGATAATATTGATATTTTTCAAGTTCAAATTTCAATTTAATTTCTAGATTTCTCGAAATTGATGCTGGAAGTACATGAACATTGCAATAATTTCAATTAGCTTTCAAAATCTGCCTCAAAGAAATTTTGAGACCCCGTGTAGTACATACATTATTTGGGTACCTGTTATTATTTTAATCAACATACACCTGGGAGATTCTTATAATTAAGCTCTTTAAATTGATACAATTCTTTTATAAACATTCAACAGTAGCCCAAGTCAATCATAATAGAATGTACAGGGTGATTAAAAAAGAGTGATGGTTTTAATATATCAAATTAGGAGGTTTATTTAAACCAAAAACATAAAATCAATACATGAACGCATGTTCATTTGATTTTCTGATATAATGCATGAAAAATTATAACATGCACATGTCCTCATCTACTGCACTGGCATGCATTAACTCTGTCCATGACATTCACTACCATAGTATGGTAGTGCAGACTGGAAAGATGGGAAAATGACTCAATAATGGTTCAAAAGTTCCAAATCTGGTCTCTAACTTTAGAGCAGAATGTTTATTTTATACAATTTCGGACAAAATTCATAATTTTTGAACTGATATTGACTGGGCTGGAGTCCGGTCTTCCTAGATGTCTTCTTTGCTCGACCAGACTGTAATAGTGAATTACATGGACAGTTTTGATGCGTGCCAGCGCAGTAGAGGAGGACACATGCATGATATCATGTCTCATGCATTAAATAAGAAAGTCAGATGAATATGTTCATGTATTATTCACTTTAAGTAATACTTTAAAAGTTTTAAAAAAGGTATTTGATTTTTTCATTTTATTTATCATTTATTTTAAATAGCCCTAAGTTTAAAGTTTAATTATCACTTTATGTTTTTTTGTTTAAATAAACCTCCTAATTTGATACATTGAAACCGACGCTCTTTTTGAATCACTCTTTAGTAAATATTTTTATGAATTGAGAGGGATTGTCATTAAAACTGCTATGTCAAGTCTTTGTCTTCTAGTCTAGACTTTCAAGTTTTGAATTTTATTGAGTGGGAGTTTCTGGAGAAATACACTCAAATAATTCTTCCCAATTCTCCATACAAGAAAAAGTCTGAAATACAACTTATAAGTCAACTTTTGTTTCCATTTTTTATAGGAGCTATGCTGATTCAATTCGCAGATGCCAAAGAGAAATATATTGAAGGAGTCATCAAAGACTGGCTGAAATCTTGAAGAAACACAGCTTGCTAGTAGAGCAAGCAAATAGAGCAATTTATTGGTTAATCTTGTACATATATAATTATAAGCTGTCTCCTAACTACTATTGGTTTAGTTTTGTAAATTTTGTATTAACATGTTGTATTTGGTTTAAAATCATTGGTTTAAAACTATATCATTTAACAAAAATTTGTTTTTATACTTAATAATGTATTTTGATAAATTTTTCAAGTACAGTTGTCTTACAGTCATCACATTAAATTCCTCAAAAAACAGATTTGTTGGGTGCAACAACACTTTTGGGTGCAAATAATACACTTGAGTTAACAAGTGATAAATGAGTTATTTAAATTGCAATCAAAAGCACCACCCCAGATTGTGTATTAATACATTTCTTAAATTATAATGAAATTACAAAATAAAGCTGTGAATGTCATACAATGTGTATTTGAAGTAATTAGATAAATAAAGATCAATATTTCTATTCATCATCTCTTATTTTTTTATTCTTTCAACTTTTCTCCAGTATAACTGAATAGTGGCTATTTGTGTGGAATAAAATTTTGGACAATTTTTTCAAAAAAAAATTGATAAAAGTGAAAAATTGTGCCATTTGTACTAGAAAAATAGGGGTTTTTCAAGTGAATTTCTGGTCTTCTTCACGTGAAATTTTAGTAATAAAACGTTATAATTTGATGAAAATCAAGTGATTAAATGGTATAAAATGTTATAATTTGATGAAAATTAAGTGATTAAATGGTATAAAATGTTATAATTTGGTGAAAATTAAGTGATAAAATGGTATAAAATGTTATAATTTGGTAATGAAAAAACGTTATATTCACGTATTTTTTTCACGTTTCAATAACGTGAAAAAAGTGCCATTTATACGCGTAATTCACGTGTTTTTCTCGGTATTTATACCATTATTTTTCGTGAAAATAACCTGAAAATGTTAAAGTGAAAACGTGATTTTCACGTGATTATAACGTTTGTGTGCTATCTGGGATAATTGAGATGACCAGGAGGGAAATATTCATAATTATGAGGGATATTAATATCAAAGTTAATGAAATTTTGATTCAAATAGTACCAAAATGGAGTAAATTTTATTTTTCACTAGTAGATCTGGATATCATGAATACAGATCATTGCGACTGGGTCGTGCCACAGAGAAGGAAACAGAGGACACTTTCAAACGGGGAGCTGCTGCACTTGAAAATGTTTAGCATTTCATACCGATAGGGAGCGCTTGTGTCTTCAGATGCAGATTTCTGTTCGAGCGGTGCTGTTGTCATGGTGGAGGGGACAGACATAATATTTCCTCGCCGCTAGAAACCTGTCCTTCCCATCACCCTCGACCCTCACCAACTCAAGGAGTGCTTGCCCGTGCGCGTGTTGTCTAGCTACGCCGACCCGCTTTACACTAGCGACCACCGACTCAACAACTGCTCAAGAATGAATTCAATGAAGAATGAACAAATGGAGCAGCGGCATGGGCTGAAGAACTGGCGTTCAAACTTCCACCTCTTCAAGTTGACTTCAAAACTTCACAATTAAATTTTGCAGTAATGATAATCAAGATAGACCATAAATTATTAATAAGCTGTTCCTATATCAATTACAATACAATTTCAATTTAATTTTAATATCAATTTTAAATATTGATAGATTTTATACAATAGATAAAAAAATGTCGTACTGAATGAATCCTGAATTGTCCAATCTTGTTTAAAATTGTTTCATCATTATATTTCCTGAT
>CM029547.1:38783144-39177025 GCA_017141385.1 Sogatella furcifera | reverse complement strand
CATGTGTGAATCACTCCCGACCGTTTCCATGTTAATCAAATGGAAAGACCGTTTGAGAGATTCCATTTGAAACGGTACGACACTAGTACGCCACTATATGTGTGAATCGCCCTTTACAGTACTGCTTTCATTGATTCCAAGGTAGAAGAGGGACAAACACAATTCTCATGCAGTTTTTTTACTCTATAGCCTTTGACTTTCTTCAATGCTCATATATAGAGGACATCTGCTATGAGCTATTCACTACCTGCCATCCCACTAATTATAGAATTACGGTATCGTAGTCGAGGCCATAGATAAAAGAATTCTTGAGGAAAACCTGGTCGAATACCAAAATATAACATTCCATTCTATTTTGTACCAAACCAACACGAAACCATTGTATGACTATGATATCTATAATATCATAGTACTATATATAACTATATCTTGTTCTATATGTATGATGTACAATTATATTTGTATATACTTACTAGCTAGGTAGTTAAATTGTTACATCAGTTTCATCTATATAAGTGTTATACTGTACCATATCATAGTATAGTTATAATAATGACAATAATTTGGCCTGAAAATAAACAAGAAATGTTGTCAGTCTGGTTAAGCCGGAATTAGTTACATGTTAATATTCCTATAGTATTATAATATGAAAAGAGATTGAAATTATAATTTAGTTTTTCTTTCTTTTATATGATTTCACCCTTAATAATAGAAATATTACCGTTTAAGACCAGCCTGACAGACATTAGCCGATTGAAAAATAATTTTTGTGAGCTCCTAAATATTTGTATGATTAAATAATTTCAATAGATAGTAAGATAGCTCCATAGAATAGGCTGAATAATTCATTTTCGTTGATAAACTTGAATATGTTAGGGGGAATTGCCTTAGTATTTATTCTCTTGCAAGTCTGCTCTGACCCTACCTTACAAAAAGGCTAGTAAATACTAGCCTAGTAAAGTCTTTACTAGCTTTTATTCACACAAAAGCTAGTAAACACTAGGAAAATTCAAGGTCGACTAGAGCTTACTAGGCCCCTTAGTAAACGCTCGAGTCGAGCCTCTACTAGACAGGTTTTTATTCACTCCAAAGCTAGTAAATACTCGAAAAACCCTTAGTAAAGTCTTTACTTGTTTTTATTCACCAGGCCCACTGTCGGGGGTCCAGGGGCGGAGCCCCTAAGGAGAAGGCGAGCGAAGCGAGCCGGCTAGTACCTAATAATATCAATGCAATTGGGATTTTAAATTGTGGTTTTTCAATTATTTTTATAATGTTTGAATGAAACTGTAATGTTATTCAATTTATTTAACTTTGATTTTAGATAATAATATTTTATTTTGCACTTTATTTTATTCCAGGATGAGAATGGAGAATATATCTTTCGATATTTGTTCGTAGAACTGGACGATTTCGGTAGAGCTGCAATTGTCCTTGAAGATAATAGGTATGGACATGTCGATCCCCCAAAAGGAAAGCGCATTGAAGACATCGGCTTCTCTAAAGAGTTGGAAGAAGGTGTAATCTAGTTGAAACTATACAATTTTTAGTAATTAGGGAAGTAGGAGATTATGTTTGATAGACTGAAAAAACTAATCAATTCGAATTCGTAACTTAATTAAAGCCTACATTGAAGGATACGGGTATTTCCAATTTTTAACATTTCTAAATAGATATTCAATCTCAAATAATCATATCATTGTGTTCATAAAATTCAATTTCAATATTATAAAATGTGTTCTCAAGTTGGTATGCAAAGCAGTAATGAATTTAACAGTAGTCTACAGTACCTAACATTGTTTTTACCTTGTTATTTTGATCAAGTGATAATTTTATTTCGCTCAAGTTGTAGGTGTGTTTCTATTGAAGTCATGTATTATTATGTAAGTTAAACTTTACCATTCATTGTTATTATACTGACTGAAGTTCTTGTAGTAGTTGAGTAGGTCTATGCATTTGTTGTAATTGTTAAATTTATCTAATTAAATCTCTTGTTGAAGTTAATATGGAAGATATGGTTTTTAAAAATTTACCGCGTATCTCGAATTCTAAAATCTGTTTCTTGATTCTTTTTTTATATTAAAATCAAGTACGAAAGTATGTTTCAGACTAAATCGAATTAACAGGTTACTTAAAAGACTGCCAGAATTCACCTATTTATATACAGTATATTAAATTCGAATAATAATTTATTATCTAGTCAGATTTCGAAGTTATTTATCAACTACTGTTTATACCGTCAGATTTAAGCATCTAGTAAATTTATCTTCTTCCCCTCGTCACAGTAGTTTTGTTCATTAGAGAAAAGGAAAATGAAGTGAGTGAAAGACATTATTCAATGACAATGAGGAATCACGGTTCAAGCTTTTCACTTGGAAAAGATTATTAGAAAGCCGCGAAATGCCGCAGAAACAAACCTAGCGAAGCTAGCTTCCAGTGGTAACCAACCTTTTCAACAAGAGAACCGAGAAATCTATATCCCCCAAAAATTGCTGGCTTCCGTCCCTGATGAAATAAATACAGAATTTTTAGGAGTGTGGAGCCAAACTTATCTGATTCCTAAACATCAAATAGCAAAAAAAGTTCCATCAGTCATACCCCCGAAAAAATGTGTTTTTATGAGTAAAAACAAAATATTGATAGAAAACTTCTCCATTCCATTCACAAATTTACAATTCATTCATTTGAGTACAACTTATTTGTTGTTTGGTTTCTCATAGTGAAGCTCAAATGAGCTCATAGGCTTGTGCATAGGTAATGAGATGGATGATGATGACTGATGAGAGAAGACGACTACTTTTTAGGTACCGTTACCTAGTCGACCGACGGCTTATCGTCTCTTCTGGAAGACAGGGTGGCCGTATATATGCGATTGTGCTTTGGTCAGAGAATTGTTCCCCGTCCGAGCGAGACTCAAACCCAGGTCAACCTGGTTATCAGACCGGCGCATTACCACTTTCTCCAACGAGCCACCCATATAATCATTGAAAAGCAATAATTTGCCACTTGAAATAATTTCAGACCATTTAGGCTTGAATTTTGTTGTTCCCATGACTGATTTTAGATGCTCATATAATAATAAATTGCTCAACTAATAATAAAAAGTAAATATTTAAAGAGCACAAGTACAAATATCACAACATCTCACCTGACACTGTGTCTTCAAAAATAAATATAATTGTTTAATGCTAATAAATAAAAATTGAAATCACAGCATATTCGCTTTCAAGTGTGACTCATAGTCACACTGTGAGATTTCAATTTTTACTAAACGAGAGAAGCGAGTTCTTTGGATAAGTTGTTCGTCTGTTTGTATATTCAACAATAACTTTCGAACGCCTTTATTAATCAAATTCAAAAGACCTATTTTTCAAACCTTTATAGAATAGAATGACTTCTTTATTTTAATGACGTGGCGAATTTTAGACAGTAATGTCTACTTGACCACGATACAGGTCAAGCTCGTTGGACAATAAAATCGACAGACTCCTTCATTTTTCTCCATCAGGCGAAAAAGAATAGGCTCTCAGTAGAAGGATATCCACAGGCTACAGATTGCATAAAAAGTTTGGAAACGGCTTAATATTTCTTGTAAAACGATCGGAAGTAATTTGACGGTGGATGAAAGAGGATCTGACTAAAATTTAACTTCATTCTACTCAATTTGACATTGAAAATTTGGTCCACCATCTTGAATTCAACTTGATTTTTTAAAATGGGAAGATCGACATTTTATACATAAACGCGGTTCCCAACTGGTGGTCCACGACCAATCCCAGATGGGTCCGCGAAACATAATTTAATAAATGTAGGCTATTCATTTAGGCCTTATTATTAGTAGGCCTTATTTATTTTTATTCAGAATAGATTTAGAAAATTGATTAACAAGTTAGTGTTGCTCCAAAAGTGAGTTATTAATGTAAAATGGGGTGGTGTAGCTGAGTGTGCTGGCGTTGCAACCCAAAAGTCCCGGGTTCAATCCCAGATCAGACCAGAAATTTTTCTCAGGCTACTTCACGTGTTTCGGATGGAAACGTTAAGCCGTCGGTCCAGGCTGCCTAAAAACAGTCGTTAAGTCATGAAATTGATCAAGAAAATTCATCGACCTAAAAACAGTCGTTAAGTCCTGAAATTGATCAGGAGCGACCTGAAAACTCTTGACACCAGACCTGAGCCAGCCAGGTTACATGAATATTTATTTATGTAATGTAAAATGATGACTATTGGCACAGATCAATGTTATTACAAGAAGGTTGCTCCTTCTGCATAATATTGGGCAAAATTAAAAACGGGTTGGAAGACTAGACGTAGTTCAGATCAAAAATTCTAGTACCCTTTGCATGCGCTAATATTTTTAGCGAAGTAACATGTTTTTGATCTGAACTACATCATTTTCTGGCTCCCGCACCACTTCGGAATCCTTCTCTAGTTCCCTTAATAACCTTGGGCACACACAGGCTTCATTGATATAAATAATAAACTCATTCAAAACTGATAAAGGTAAAATAAGTTTTATTGAGGGAATAAACTGAAGGAATAAAACTGAGAAATGTAAAAAAATTTTCTCCGACAGCTGGCGGTCGGAAAGAGTGCATTTCAAATGCAATTCTATAATTGCTCAAATCATATGACTTATAATGACCTATTCAGGGCATGAATTCAAAGGTGCCGTTTTCGAAAAACTCCATTTTTGGCATATTATTCGCCATTTTCTCCGCCATTTTTTATTGGATTTTTTTCGTTGATGGCTCAAATTGTAGAGTATAATAAGGGGTATTATACACATCAATTTGTTGGTCGATTTGTAGTGATTTTTTAAAATTTTCATCCCCTAATTTCACCACCTACCCTTGGACCAATTTGGCTGGTTAACGAACTTGACGAGATATTAACAATAATGATTTTTGTGCAAAATTTGGTCGCTCTCCAACAAGCCTTCGGGAGTTATCGTGTTAACAAGAATCTGTACATATATATATATATGAATTTGAACGGACATCAGATTCGTGTTCTAGGGGCTCGGAAACGTGTAAAAAATGTATCACATCATAAATTTTCGATTGTCAGGGCAAGACCAATAGTGCATTTTTTCGAATGAAATGCACTAAAGAAAAAATTCCCACTCATTTTCCGCACAAATATTGTCAGAGGTCCTTCCAATCTATATCCATTATGTCAGCCTGCCGTATAATTCCCGATTTCCGCGTCCTAGGGACACTGATCAAGTAGGGGATCAAACAAGAATTTTTATAAGGATATGAACCTTCATAGGAACTGCATAAACAAGTATGGATATAGGTAGTCCGCATGCGCTGGGAATGGAATATCCATAGGCCTACTCTATAGAATCAGCGATCCTAGTGAAGTTAGGCCCGTCCTGAACGGCATCATCGTCATAAATAGAATTTTAGAGCTGGAATTGAGTGAGTTATAAGCCAGAGGAGGAGTTGAGCGTAAATGGTGAACTGTAACTGTAACACCGTTGCCGCTTTTGATACATTTAACTTACTATACAGTGAACAGTGAACATTCATCAAAATTCAGAATTTTTTCAAGTGAAAAGTGTTACAATCGTAATGTAAACTTTCATCATCTCTCATTCAATGTAAACATCATCATTCATTCATTCATTAATTATCACCTTTGATTAAAATACTTGCTATCAAGTCGCAATTGTAACAATAAATAAAAACAGTGACTTGATAAAAGACTTCTTTCAAGTCACTGTAGCCTAATTTACTAGTACCGTACTGCAGTCAACACAGTGTGATCTAATCTATTATCTTTACCGTATTCTAATTCCACAAAAATCAGTAACAAAATAACACAAGGACAAAAAATTCATAATTAAATTTGATCAAGTAGATTTTATTCAATATTAATTTTATAATAGTATGTAGGTACGTCATGTAGCAATAAATTTTGGTAGCTTAGTCTATATGCCAAGTTAGGCCATCACAATTTCAATATTAATCAACAGATATTCGTCCATGCTTGTTTACACACAATAAATGATTGCACATCCATTAAATAAAAGAAATATTATTAGCAAAAACAATTTACATTGTAGAGTAATCGTACAGAAAACAATTTTACAATCATTACAAAAAATACAAAAGTAGAAAACATGTTTATGTTAAGTTGTTCATGAAATGCACCATCTTAAACCACGTTTACACCGGAATGTTAATAACTTTTATATAATAATTACATAAGTCTATATAATAATACGTTATTCAGAAAAGTTATTAACAAATGTTACTAACATTCCGGTGTAAACGTGACATAAGTCCTTTTACACACACCACGATTTTTTGACATTCTTTTTTAGTTTTATTTATAAATTTTAATAGTTTGAACAGAACTTGGCAAACACGTGATGTGCCTCTGTGCACATCGTATGTTTGCCAAGATTCATTTCATCTATTAAAATGTATAAAAAAAAAACAAAACCGGATGTCCAAAAATTTTGCTGTGTGAAATGGGAAAACATAATAAAGCAACTCCCATTATAATCGTAAGCAAACAACTGAAAGTCCTTCGAATGTTTATAGTACGGTGCAATTAGATAAAAAAAACCTCAACATCCAAAGAGAAAAGACGATTCCTACGCCAACTTGTTCTGTACAACCCCTTTATTGTTTGGTGAAAAGTTACACCCTTATAGTCCAGTCAATAAAGCCTGTCCACACGGGTATAGAGTGCATGAAATATGCCCCAATTTTTGACTTCGGGGATTTGTTTAGACTAGTTAGGAGGTTAACATACTAAAAGTCCCTGAACCTGGGGGTTGAGAATAGGGCGGGAGGGGGGTTAGAAGGTACAATTTTTTAGTTTTTCGCATAAAACCCGAAAACGGTTAATCCTAGAGAAAAGTGTTCTGAATAGAAATTAAAGAGGACTAAAATCTGCGTCGATTAAAAAAAAGATAACGGAAATCGGCCAAATAGAAAATTTTTTACATTCGATCAAAACTCCCATTTTTTGAAAAAAAGTCCCCAAAAAATTGTCCTAAGTGCTTTTAAATGTGACGTAACTCATAAACTAACAATAAATCCACTACCCCCTCGCCCAAAAAGTTTTCGAGCATGAAAAGTAGAGTCCAAGTAACATATCAATATTGATATTTGACCTATTTTTGGAAGTTTAACAATCACTTTTCCAAAAATGGAATTCCTCCAAATTCAGATACAGGTGGTTTTTGAAAATATTTTGATGCTAAAATATACATACCAAGTAATAACTATATTCATGATGGTGTCTGGTAGTCTATATGGATCATTCTACCTATTTCAACAGGTAGGTACTGAACTAAGGCCGCTATTACACGATAATAGTTCTATGATCATATGGAAAGAGATGGAAATATGATTTCGTATTTTCATCTCTTTCCATATGATCAGATATTATCATAGAACTATTATCGTGAAATACCGGCCTAAGAAAAACTAGATCGTTTAAACCTTCTGTAGCTATTAACATACAAAGACTTAACGTAACACTAAAGACTGATCTTGTAAAAAAATCATAGGATTCAAGTAGACAGTAACTTATGGATGATTTGGCAAAATTAATAAAATACTTATTTATATTTTCAAGATATTATTGTTTCTAAACTTACTCTCAAATTTTACTTACTTACTCTTTAATCTTTAACAAATCAATAATTTCCTTGGCACCATCAAAATCTGAGTGCTTTTCAAAGTACGAAATTATTTGCTGTTTTTTATTTGGCTCTATTTTTTCAATGTAGATTGGCATCTGGTGTTCATGTAACATTTTGTATATGAAAGGATGTAAAAAATGTTTTTCATCATCTACATAGTAGAGTACCCTATGCAGCAGTAAGAATTCAACAAATTCAGTCAAATTTGAACGATTAAACTCTTTAACAAGACTCACAAAAGAATCATAGCCAAACATCTCTTCTAATTGTATGACATTACTGTCAAAGAAAGATATGAATTTCGTTTTCATTTGTTCAACGAAAACATTGATAGAATTCAGCAAGTGTAACGAATGACTTTTACTTTGCATGAAGAAGTAATCATAAATATGCATTTTGTGAATTGGTCTGTCCAGTAGAAATTTAATCAGACGTGGATAATGAATAATTGTTGCTCGTGAATTATCACAGGGTACTATAAATTCAAACTGCTCAGTGGATGAGTTCAAAGTCACCAACTCCTTAAACAAGTATCGAATTTGAAATTCAATAGGATTATCAGTTCGTGGTACGATGAATGGTGACAACTGAATGTCTTCTACCAAATCTTTTTCAATTTCATTGTCCTCTAGCGATAACCAACAAAGTTTAGTATTGCCGACAACGTTCATAAGGCATTTGAATTCTTGGAATCTGATAAAATTGGAATCAAGATTAATGTAGGAAATGTTTGTAGCTGATAGAACGTTTGCAAATGATGTGATAAAACTTTGGTCTACAAAATTATTGCTCAAATTCAATGAAATTATTTGTGAGCCTAAGAGAACACGAACTAGTTCAATATCTACTCCTACATTACTTAAATCAAGATATACAATGTTACTTTTTTCAAGTGATGATTGTAGTCGGCTCAACTGCGATTCTTTCAAGTTAGGATCATCTCGAAGCTTTAGAGCCACCACTTTCATCTTTTCAAACGATTTTGGAGATAAGTGGCACCAATCAATTTCCAATTCACCTATGTTGCTCTTTTCGAGGTATGAAATTACTTCTAACTCACGTCCATCTTCATACATATACCTGGCTGTAATAGCTGCTTCATTGATGTCCATATTATCAAATGCTCCCGCTAAATGCAAAAATTTATCGCCTTCTAAAATCAGCTGAACGATTCCATTTCTTTCATAGACTTTCTTGGCAAAGTCAGCTATTCCTTTTCTTGAAAGCGATTGATTGATTTCGATGAAGCAATTCTGATATTTGACCAGATATAAGCTAACATTGTCTGAGCTCAAGTCAATTTGAATGATCATTGTGTGTAGGTTACTCTTTTCAAAACTTTCACTCAGATTATAAGCTGCACCATTGCTAATAGTATTTCCACACAGGTCAAGTTCAACTAATTGTGTGTTTACAATACTTTCAGTCAACCCCTGGATACCGTCATCGTTTATACAATTTTTTGATAAATTGAGTGATTGCAGTTGAGCACCACAAAGAGCCTTCATCAAGTACTTGAAACCCTCATTCTTTATCCTATTACATGCTAGACTCAATGCTGATATTCGAGTGTGTTTGAGCACTTCAGCTAGATGGTGAGCTCCGGAACAGTCAATGAAATTACCTGTAAGGTTGAGGTTTACAACTTGTGATTTAACCAATCCTTGAGACAGATATTCAAGGTCCTCATCGTTGATTTGAATATCAAAAAAATTTAGAGTGTTGATTTTTGTGGTTCTCAGATTACGCGCCAATAAATACCAATTAAGATTGCATAAATTGTGATCACGTAGACCAAATGTTCTCTTGGTGGAGTATAATTTGAATTCTGCAAGAAAAAAAACTGGATCTACATTAAATTCTTGAGAACTTATATCGAGGGTAGTGATTTGAGTGTGTTTCAAGATGAATGCTAAATAAAAAGAATTACAGCAGATGGTGTTGCCACTGAGGTCAAGAGACTTGATTTTCGAATCAGGTAAATGCATTACAAAATGCCTCAACTCATTGCATCTTATATAACAGTTGGAGAGACTGAGTGATGTTATTTTAGTGTTTTTCAAGACACAGCTCAGATATTTTATACCATCATAGCATGGCATGTTCCCACTCAAATCGAGGGAAGTAATTTTTGAATCTACCAGAAATGGCACAAATATTTTAAAATCGTCATCTTCCAAATTGTTGTTACTTAGATCGATTGATGAAATTTTTGAGTTTTTCAAGACATCTCCTAAACATATCAGATCTTTTGAAGATAAAGCAAGATTTTTCAAACCAAGATATGTGACACTTGAGCCAATCAAACTTGATGCAAATTTATTAAAGCGGCTATCATTAAGACCAATATTGATTGAGGTAATTTGTGGATTTGTTAGCAAACGATCTAATTGATTGATACCATCTGAATTCTTTTCTCCAAGATCCCAATTATTGTCTTGTAGATCAACTGAGGTTATTTGAGTATTTCCTATTACATTTAATAATATGTCCATTTCATCAATAAACAAACTATTAGACTGTAAACCAAGGAATTTTATCTTAGAGTCAAGCAAGTATGGTGCAAACATGCTCATGTTCTCAAAGAAGCACTCAATTCCACTGACATCAAGTGAGGTGATCTGCGATTTTTTCAAAACCTTTCCCAGGCACATCAGACTATCAGAACCTATATCATTGTTTTTCAAAGAAAGAGAAGTGATGTTTGTCTGGACTAAACAGTCCAGAAATACTTGGATGCTCTGATAATTAAAATCATTCTCACTGATATCAAGTGAGGTTATAAATGTGTTTTTTAGAACACTTGCTAAACAATTCACACCATCAACGCCGATTTTATTGGAACTCAAGTTCAAAGATGTGATATTTGAACCTTCTAAACCTTCTACAAATATATTCAAGCTTCTACAGTTCAATTCATTATCACTGAGATCAATGGATTTTAGAGGAGTGTCTTTGAGAATACGTGCTAAGAAGCATAGACAATCATTTTGTAGCTTACATCCTTTGAGACTGAGACTGGTTACTTTTGAACCAACTAGTGAATATGATAACATTTTCATATTCATGTCATTGCCACCTAAATCTAGGAAGCTTATTTTAGTGTCTTTGAGTATTGAAACCAAATATTCGAGGGCACTTTTTTGAACTTTTCTATTGCAACTAGTATCATCTGCAGTGATCTTTGATTTCTTATTTATGTGCTCTACATAATCATGACTTGAATCTGTGGAAGATGAATCTTCTTTTTTATATTTTCTAGTACTTGTCTGAGGGTCATCAATTATTTTGGGCAAAATAAGAGAAGTTATTTGACTTCTTGGTAAATGTTTGGCAAACGTGTAGAGCCAATCATTTGTCATGTCAGTATTCTTGAAAGAGAGTGAAGTTAGTTGCGTGTTATTCATTATTTGGCCCAAATACTCTGAACCACAAAGAAAAGTATATCTATAACCACTTTCTTTTTCAGAATTCGATTTCAATTCATCTAAGATGAAATTCATACTGCTTTCAAGGAGAACTGTCTTTGAATTATTCTGATCTTTATTCAACAAAAATTCAACCAGCTTCTCATCAACTTCTTCAGCACTTGGATGATCTTTTGCGGTTGAGGTTGGAATTTCCATCTGGGAAAACTGATTGTTATCTGTTTGTATGCATAATGAGATATTTGCACTAGAGTTATTATTATATGGACCACCATAGCGGTCCTGTAACATTTCTGCTTCCAAACGAAGCTTGGTTTTGTTTTTATAAACAAAATCTTTTTCATTCCATTCGTATTCCTCATCTTTGTCTTTAATGCAAAGAGAAGTTATATGAGGGCGTGGATTGGTCTTCACTAGGCCTTGAGGCTGAGTCAGAGCATACATGACGGCTGCATGATTAAAACCGTTGTCAATCATGGCTTTAATAGATTTCTTACGTTCACTTCCACGAAGATTCCTTAGAAGAGGATGAAGGACAATTCAGCCAAAAACCCAAGTATGGAAGGTTGAACATCTGTGAGAAAAAAGGATAAATTATATCCTATTATGTTAAGCAAAATCACAATATTACAGCATGTAAGCTACAAATTTAGAATTAACACACTACATTAGCATGACCAAGAGGTAGTAAAGAAATGCTTAGAAAGCAATGTTCTATCTGTGCACTATAAAAATAATATAAATGGATATAGCCTGACCAAGCAAAGAAGATGTTCTGGTAAGATGGAAAAATGATTCGATTCCTGTATAATTTAGTTAAAAACTATATAATTTTTTTAACCAATATTGTTAAAAAAATTTTTAATATGTTTTAAAAATATATTTTTCAAATTATAGATCATAATGTTTTCTACAATTTGAAACCAAATTTATAACAATTTTCTACAATTTAAAACCAATTTTTTAACTAATATTGGCCGAGCTGGAAACATTTTTCCATCTTGCCAGAATGTCCTTTTTTGCTTGGACAGACTATATGTATGCACCATATCCGATCAAACAAAAAATAAATTAATCCAGGGTTAAATCAAGCATTGTAATATGGTCGCATTTATTATAAACTTTCATTTGAGTCAGCTGATGGTTCAAACTTTAAACTAAAATCAGTTTCAATCATTTTTTTCATATACTATTGATCATACAGGCTTAAACCAGGCTATGGTCATATTTTCTGTATGTATGTATGTATTCTTATGCCTTATTCGGTGGGGAGTTCCAAAAGGAAGTTCCACCGGCACTATAACCTTAATTTCCGTCGAAGGAAAAACATGGTATTGCTTGATATGATACACTAAGATTTGAATTTTTTAAAGTTCTTTCGAATCAAGAGAGTCCAAAAACACAAGGAAGATCACCTAAATCACCATACACTAACAAAAAATATGGAATTTCGAAAAAATTTAAAGCACGAAAAATTTTAGCATGTTATAATTTCTCCATGACAACCAAAATATATTTTCTGTGATGAGTTGCAACTAAAATTATACAAATACAGTAAGGTAAAAGCACCAGTAGTGGCCATGTTTAAGAAATTTTTCATAGTTTATGCAGAACTGTGAGTCCATTCCATCATTTTATCTCATCTTAAACTCAATGAACATGTAGCCCAGATCCTTCTTGATTGTCTCGTTACTTAAAATGGCTGATATCTCAATTTCAAAAATAATTATTAAACTTTTCGTGGAACTAGATTTTGATTCTAAAGTGGCCAACATGATTCAGTAGTGGCCAGGTACTGATTCTATAGTGGACACATGATGTTCTATGCTTATTTAAAGTTTAATTTCTCAAGCTTCTTGTTGCAATCATTTCAGTAAGCTAATTTACACATCCCAGAACGTGATAATAACGCCAGAAAAAATAATAGGTTATATTAAAATGAGTTGAATTGGTAATGCATTCTTGTTGGTCACAATCCACTAGAAAAGAGAGGTTAAACCATAAAATAGACTTTTTAAAGTGATTTTCTCAATGTATAACCTATTTGAAACAGTCTTAGGAGAACATAAATTCGAATAACATCAACTTTTACTCTAATATCTACAACTTCTACAACAATATCTATTGGGTGGCCACTACTAGATTATTCACGGTTTCTTGTACTAGTAGTGGCCAGTCTGCTTTTCCGCCAAAATATCAGCTATATTTGGCTAGAAACCTTCTTAACAACATCTAGACAATCTAGGGAATGATTATAACACCTGAAATTGCGAAATTTACAGACTTTCTAGTCATAATACAACAGTTTGTAAACATGCCTTCTTACTAAAACGTTCTTACTGAACTTCTTACTGAAACAACGTATTCAAGTGATATAGCGACAATAAATTTCTCTCAGAAATTTCTGATGATACTCTAAGAGCTCCTACTTGAACTATTTAGCTGCTAGATAGTATGAGCTAAGTCTCTAGCAGGTTTAGAACTCATTTGAAGGCATAAAGTTCGTATTTTAAAGAAAAAAAAACATTCAAGTGGCCACTACTGAAGCAGACTAGTGGCCACTACTGGTGCTTTTCCCTTAGTTGAGATGATTTTAAGCATTTGGATCCTAGTAAGGCTCTATAAAAAATTTCTAAAAACAAGAGACAAGATACAAGAGCAAGAATAAATGATTGGATCATGATTTAATAACCATTTTAAAAGAAGCAAAAAGCCCTGATTCAAACCAAATTCGAAACAATTTCACTGATGTTGTGATGTTTGTGAGACATTAGATTACAAGCCATCGAAACATACAACAGATGTGAAATAATGAACACTATGATTGTATATTTCATCAAAATATTAATAAGGCATTAGCTTATACAAGGTGAAGCATAATAACAAGCAATTTCTAAAAGACTGTTAAATGAAAACATTTTGTTACAAAAATATGTACAAGAGTATGTTTATATCACAATATTAAAATACATGAAAAACAATTTTCTGCAACAGTTAAATGTGAGTTATTTTTTGAAAATAACGCCAGTAAGATGGCGTCCGTTTAGACGCACACAAGGATACACCAGTGTTCCGAAAATCCACTCTTCCGAAAGCTTGCGATGACGTAGGCAGAGCTAGGATTGACGGCATCGCCTTCTTGATTTCAGTGGTGGATACCGAATGAGCGACAGACCAAAAGGTCGACATGACACATTGAGCGGGCAAAGGAGTAGCAGTGGGCAGGTAGTTTAAAATAATTTTGACTAGGAGAATGGAGTAAACTTGATTTCAGTTAATAATAATAATATTGATATTTTAGTACTATAATTCAATCTCTTACACTTAATACCTCCAACAAATAATATAGATATTAGTAGCCTACTACAATTGAATCTCTACGTTCAAGTTTCAATGGAAGAATATCATTTGAATAGGTCTGTCTTTGGTAATGTTTATTAAGTGATTTACTCTGTATATGATAAGAACAAACTCTTTTAATAAGATTCTGAGCACCATGCATTCTCAGCTTTGAAAATCAGTTAAATTAAAACAGGAGCATTTGCGATCAATTAGAGTAGGTTCCTACTAGCTTCCTACTGTAGAAACTTTCGTGGTAAATTTAATTTTGTATCTTATCATAGATAGAAAATATTATTCCTGCCTAAGAGCATACTATTGTACTTATAATAAAAAATAATGTTAAAGTAATTACCTGGAATTAATCGGGGCTTCACGTGATTTTTTTCTCATTACAGTATGGTATTCTATCACTGAACACTATATGTATGGTTACAAACGAGTTAACTTATATTATTAGCATTATTATTCACCGCCGTACCGTATTTGTACTGGCTACTGCAATTCTTCATTTCAGCTACACATCACAAAATGATAAAATGAATTTTGAGATCCAGAATAACAAAATTTTTATCTCAAACTTCACCAGTTTCTTTTTTTTTTAATAATTACCAGTATTTGCGCACCTACAATGACAAGTTATTTCTAAATAAAACATGATATTATACTCAGTCATACCATAAGTTACATAGTTTGTCTCTTTCTTGAAAGAAAGCAATCCATAACTTTAAACACGTAATAAATTGATTGAGGCCAGCTTTCCTCAACGCAGCTTGATCTAGGATTTAAAGTAGCCTATATGGGTTGAGTAACAACTGATCAGTGAAATTCACTTGAATTCACAAAGTGAATCATAAAGAATTTTCGTCATCATTAAATACGGTATCTTATTTTACTTTTTTGAATAATTTTGGAAATAATATTATTCAAGTTGTATAAATTAACAAACATTCGCTGAAAATTTCACCAATTTGTAGCGACGTAAATAATAAAAGCCCAGAAAACGCAGAAGAACTGTAGAATAACTTGAATACGTTATTGATGCATCCTTGGGAAATTTTCAAAATCTGTTGGTAGAGCGCGTCTAAAGGTACAATTGAATGTGTGTGTATGTTGAATGAGTGCCATTTCGCATTTATTATTAATTCACTTTCATAGATTGATCGGCTCAGGTGCAATGCAACCTGCAACACTACTACAACTTTGAAAAAGCCAGATTACTAGTGTAATATTAAGAGCAATCATATTTAATTGGATAATCGATAATACATGAATATTAATAATATTAATACCGGTAGATAGAAAAAAATTTGGTTATCAATTTTAAAATAGCCCTAGGTCTAAATTTTAATTTGATAATATCTATAGTCTGTCCAAGCAAAGAAGACCCTCCGGCAAGATGAGAAATGACTCCATCTTGGTCAATATTGGTTCAAAAAATATTGATTTGGTCTCTAATTGTAAATCAGAATGTTTCCTACGATTGAGACCAAATCAATAATTTTTGAACCAATATTGATTGAGCTGGAGTAATTTCCTCATCTTGCCAGAGGGTCTTCTTTGCTTGGACAGTCTATAGGGTTACTTGGTGAGTTAATTTTAATTTCTTTCTACTCATATAGATGATATAATTCTCCTTTTGTTCTCTGCAATCAATTACTTCTCCACTTTAAGTTTTTTGTCTTTAATTAATTACGATTCTTCATTTTTTACTTTCTCAGTAAATGAAATTTCTTCATTTTTTACTTTCTCATTCTCTTGCCAAGTACACACATCAATCAAATACCCAATGGGTAGGTGACAACATCTGTTTCCAGAAAATCATGTTGAAGTGGCGAAGACAAAAGACTCGGTCAAGCTCCAGTCTCTTTTCTCTCTGTCACGATCACTCGATCATCCCCAAGGTGTATAGAATAGTAGAGGTGAGGCGGAGTGAAGCAGCTGGCTGTGAAAGTTATAATTTTGGTGTCACTGAGTTCCTCTAGTCAAAAATTTAGCATTGATTTCCCTATCCTAGACAAAAAATTGCGCACTTTTTTCAATTTACAAATTATAGGATTGTTTAATAGGTGAATTTCTTATATGAGCTTGTAGAGAATTTCAAGACCTATATTTTGAGTGATTTAAATCTTTAATTTACTCAAATTTAACATGAGAAAAAGTCCGTTAATGTGTCTCGGGAATACTCTGCAGCTGGGCTAAAGCAAATTATGAATAGCAATGCTATCAAATGCAATGATATTATAAATGTATCTTATAATAGCATTGCTACTCTTAATTGCATCAGCCCAGCTGCAGAGCATTCCCAAGACACGTTAACAGACTTTTTCTCATGTTAAATTTGAGTAAAATATAGATTTAAATCACTCAAAATGTAGGTCTTGAAATTCTCTACAAGCTCATATAAGAAATTTACCTATTAAACAATTCTGTAATTTGAGAATTGAAAAAGGTGCGCAATTTTTTCAAGGATAGGGAAATCAATGCTAAATTTTTGACTAGAGGAACTCAGTGACATCAAAATTATAACTTTCACAGCCAGCTGCTTCACTCCGCCTCACCTCTACTATTCTATGCACCTTGCATAAAATCCACTATCAAAATTTAATAATGATAATGATACCTCTTGTATGCTATAGCCCAAGTATACATGAATCACAGATGAATGAATACTCAACTGTTTTGATCTTACTCCGGTTTGGAAAATATTGTTCATGAAATCAATATATATTTATGAAATTACAATCATTATTGTTATTATAGAAGGGCATACTCTTGACTTGGCTACAGAAAACTCCAATTTAATTCCCAGTAATATATATTTTTTTAATATCATAATTGCTCAAATGTATCAAAAAGATCAAATTCTAATTTATTTTGGAATTTTCAAAGTCAAGAGCATTGAATTTGTAACTCATTATTACTATAATGTACAAAATATTAGATCAGAAGTACAAAAGTAAAGTAAAAATTGAAGTAAATTGTACAAAAGCCATATCCGGTCTCCCCTCCTACCTCTCATCAGTTTGATCCAATGAGGATAAATTTAATGAATAAACTGTACAGAAATTTGTTTTTGAATTTGAGCACGTTTTTACCACTAGTCTAATATGTGATTTTTTTATTTCTGTTGTAATATCTTGATTTTTTCACAATAAAGTTCAACGTGGTTATTTAATGGCTGTTGTTTTATTATCGATTTGTAAGTTACAGGAATATTTTTAACAAGTCATTTGGTTCTATCAATAGTGATAAATGAAAAAAGAAGATGTTGTCAAACCACTGATTTATTAAAAAAATCAAGATACCGGTTTCGGTTGTTACACCATTATCAATCTCTGGTAAACGCCAGAGTTTACTAGACATTGATAATGCTGTAGCTACCAAAACCGGTATCTGGATTTTTAAAAATAAATCAGTGGTTCAACAACATCTAGTCATTCCATTTAATACTTGAATTAAGGTAAATCAGGTAAGGTCATTAAATACTTGAATAAAGTAGTATATGGATAACTACCAAAATATCACCTTCACAATTGCTCAAAAAGTGTAATAGAGATAAAGATTAATGACATTTTTAATTATCTCGGTTCAAAAGTACTGTGATCATTATTTTTTTAGTTCCTAATTTCCACTGATACTATCCTTTGGAGCCTCAGGCATCTAAGGTTGAGAAGTTTACAGATCAATATTCAATTGAGTTTAAATGATAAACTTTTATCATGTCGTATATATTCAACATTGAAGGAAGAATGTATTGCATTAATTATCATGTCAAGTGAATGATATTATGACAAACTTCTTCCAGTGTTTCTGAATTTATGTGTCACAATAATTGTGAGTACACAATTTATTATTCTATAAATATGAACATACCATTACCATATCATTATCGAGTGATAAGATAATGTTGGCAGGCTGACGTGAAAAGTTTGAGCTCCCTGTTATTTTGTGTTTCAAGTGGGTTTTTTTTTCGACAGATTTTTCCCAAATTTCTATCAAGTGTGCTCCAGATCTCCTCTCAACAATTAGTGAAATTTCAATTTCTAAATCTTTCGCAAAGATACTCATTTCTTTGAATTTTAAAGTTGAAATTGCAAAGTTTGGTTATGACACCACCAGCAGGTAGCCTCCGTTCCAAGGTCAACGCAGATAAGGCTGTATCGTCACCGGCACAACAGCAGCAGCGTGATCAAAACAAAAAACAGAGAGGGCAGAACAGCCGGCCTGGCTCCTCTTCGTCGTGCTCGTCGGCTGCGGAAAGCGTTCCTGTTGCCATGGCGACGCAAGGCCTCACTACCGAAGCACTAGAGGCGCTCCTACTAAGTGAAGATTTTTGCAACCGATTCGCTGCAAGGATAGAGGATCGCCTCCGCGACAGCCTATGTGAGACAGTCAACGCTGCGTTAGAGGCCAGACTTGACGATGCTTTCAAGAAGATCAGCGAACTGTCAAAGGAAAATAAAGCGCTGAAAAAGCAAGTGAAGCAGCTACATCAAAACTTCGAGAATCGTTTGGATAGCCTGGCCCAGTACCAACGACGCAACAACGTGCGGCTGTCTGGTGTGCCAGAAGACGACGGCGACGATGAGATGTCGACGAGTGTGGTAGCCGTGGCGGACCTGCTCAACACTAAGCTTGACTTGGCGATCCAGCCAAATGACATCGACCGGTGCCACCGCGTCGGACGCAGGTCGGAGGCGGAGCCGGGGGCGCCACCTCGTCCACCTCGACAGCTGCTGATCAAATTCGTCAGCTATCAGCGTCGCAGCGAAGTCATCTCAGCCAGGCAAAAACTAAAGAATACCGGACTTTCAATTCACGAAGACCTCACTAAACCTCGACATTTATTCTTGAGACAGATTGCTGACGAGGTGGGCTACAAGAATGTGTGGTCTCGAGACGGTAAGGTTATTTGGAAGAGGAATGGGGAGACTTTTTCGCAAGCATTTAATAACCCACATGACGGGGTACAGCTGGAGGACTCACAGTGAGACAAAGTGAAGATGTGAACTGCTCGGTGAGTTGTTACGTTTCTCCTCTTACATCCTCTTTTTAAATGAACTTTCTTATTTACTACAGTTTTATTTATGAAATTTTATTTCCTTATTTTCTTAATTTCTTAATTTTATCCATTTATTTTTATCATATTTTATTTGATGCCTTAGCATTAACTTATTCTTCTATGATTTTGTTAATGTATCTTGTCTTTCTGCTATTCAATTATAATAAGAATGCACTAAGCATTTGTAATTGTCCATTTATAGTTTTGGATACTAATATTCTTGAAATAATATATTTCTAATGAGGAGTGCTAGAGGGTGACCTATGTGTTTTTTCTCATTTCTACTCTCTTCATTCTATCTCTTATTTTATTTACAAGCGAGTTTGTAATGGGAACGGATTCTCTAATTTCTTATAATTTTCTATGGAAAATAATATTTTTTAATAAATGAATAGATTTATTCGTTTTGAGCTTAAGATCATACAATTTATTTATTTAAATGGAAAAGAATATAATGACGAGTAGTATCTATTAAATCTGCTAAAACTTTTTTCTTCCTTTTATCTATTTATTTCAATAATCTCGTTTATTAATAATAATAATCTAATAATATTTGAGGCTGTTCCCTTGTAGTTTCACGGTATATTTTTTATGGGGGGCTCGCTTTTTGTGAAAGCCTATTAAAATAAATACAGTAGTTTAAAATAATCTTTACTTTGATTTATATTGTTAAATATATTATTTCTCTCCATGTAACAAGGCTCTATCGTTACACCTTCTTATCTTAATTTTATTTTTCAATTATTTTACTTTATTATTATTATTATTCTTTCTTATCAGTGACTTTAGAATAGTCACCTATTCAATCAACGCATAGGGTAGCATATTAGGAATATAACGCATAGGATTATATCCATTTGATCATTGCTTATCGGCTGAATCATAAATATAATTATACTATTTATTGTATTGGTATAGAAGTGCACTTTTCAACCCAATACATTTCATTTGCTTCCATACTATAGTAGATCTAATATTGTAGCGGATATTATTTGTATTATAGTATCTATACTGAGTGATAATTTCAATTCTTTTGAGACTTTAATCTAATTATCATTATCTAAATTCCTGATCAATTGCCAGTGTCCTAATCTCAAAACAGCATTTTTTAAACCGTTGTCTCTTACATTCTCTTTGTCTTTCACTAGATAATTCTTGAAGAAAACAATAATTACTGTATTATCAATAATAGTATGTCGGACTTCATCAATGAGCTGAAATCAATTTTTAGTGATCACTCAGGCTTACTTAAATTATGTCATATCAACGCCCAATCTCTGCCGGCCCATTTTGATGAATTCAGGTTAATGTTCTCTAGTGTCTCGGTAGATGTTATCGCCATTAGTGAGACATTTTTAAAGCCCAGTCTGCCTACAGAATATTTCAGTGTTCCTGGCTACAACTTATTCAGGAATGACAGGATCGGCAAGGGTGGGGGAGGTGTTGCTGTCTATATTCGTTCTGAATTTGCTGCCAAGGTAATTGAGTCTTCGCCTCAGTTATATTCATGTTCACCTGAATTTCTCATGATTGAGGTTAATGTTGGATCAGAGACTTTGCTTGTTGTTGCTGTGTACCGTCCGCCCAAAGCAGGTAGATTGTATATTTTAGAGGATTCAATTCTTGGTGTAATGCACCAGTACCAGCACATAATTGCTCTTGGAGATTTTAATGCTGATCAGATGAAGAATACATTTGAGAGTAGACAGGTGAGAACACTCTTTGAGTCGCTGAATATGGAAATACTTAATAAAGAATCTCCTACTTTTCACACTGATACATGTCATTCCCTACTCGACCTCACTATTGTGAGTGATCCGGATTTTGTTATGGCTAATGGTAAAATGCCCTTCTGTATGTCAGGTCATGATCTTATATATGTTATATATAGTCTTGAGCATGAAGTTCGATATAAACCAAAGATTAGGGGCAGAAACCTTCGAAACATTGATCTGGATTGCTGTCTGGCTGATGCTGTGGAGAAACCTTGGCATGATATTGTAGGGTTGAATAATATTGATGATAAGGTAGATGCCTTCAATTCAATGATTCTTTCAATCTTCGACGAGCGTGCACCGGTTCGTGATTTCAAGATTCACCGCAGACCATGTCCCTGGTTCAACAGAGAAATCTCTCTGCTCAGGCGGGAGAGAGATAAGGCTAGACGTAACCATCTAAGGAGTGGTTGCAATGCAGACTTTGAGCGATACAAGTCTCTTAGGAATAGGTTGAGGTCTGTCTGTCGTAGAGCTAAGATTCAATACTATGGTCAGCTTTTTGAGGGAAGGCAGACCACTTCTGAGCTGTGGAAAAATATCCGAAAAGTTGAAGTGGTACCACCTAAGTCTAAGGCCAAGTCTGTTAATGTTCCTTTAGAACAGCTCAATGAGTTTTTCTCCACACCATCTCCTCCTTCATCGTTCGCCCATCATTCGCTGAACTCAATCATGATAAATCAATTTAGTCACACACTTCCACAGGAGAAATTCTTCTTTTCATATGTCTATCCTGAGAAAATCTCCTCCATCATTCTCTCAATTAAAAAGAATAATAAAGGTGTTGATAACATACCAGCATCCTTCTATAAAATTATCCTACCAATTATCATCCCTGCTATCACCCATATATTCAACTTTTCACTCCAGATGGGAGTTTTTCCTTCTATTTGGAAACGTTCATTGATCTGTCCTGTTCCAAAAAACAATAATCCATCTTCTCCGCAAGATTTTCGACCAATTAGTATAGTTTGCAGTATCTCCAAGGCACTTGAGAGAGTAGTGCATGAGCAACTATCACTGTACCTGGATTCTTTCAATTTCTTTGATAGAAACCAGTCTGGCTTTCGTCCCTTCCACAGCACATCTACAGCATTGTTGAAGATTACTGATGACATTCGGAATTCAATGGATCATCGTTCTTTCACTCTCCTTGTCTCATTCGATTTCACAAAAGCTTTTGATAATGTTTGCCATTCCATTCTCCTACATAAACTTTTTGTTCAGTGTGGTTTATCATATTCCTGTATTTCATGGTTCAGGTCCTACCTCACTGATAGATATCAGTGTGTCAGAGCGGCTGAGGGGGGAACTTCTGGGTGGTTGCCGGTGGTTGCAGGCATCCCACAGGGAACAATTCTCGGTCCTCTCCTATTCTCCATCTATTTAAATAATCTTCCTCTAATTTTTCGTGATTTATCATATCATATTTATGCTGATGATTTAGTTTGTTACAGTAGTTTTCCTTCTGAACAGTCTTCTCATGCTGTTGCGGCCATGAATGTCAATATAGCATCTTTGATTGTATGGGCAAAGGCACATTGCTTGAGCCTCAATGCCAGGAAATGCAAAAGTATCATTGTTGCTCATAACAGACTGTACAATCGGCTTGACCACAATGCTGTGCCCAGGGTAATGCTTGATGGTCATGCACTCCAATACGAGGATTGTATCAAGGTTCTGGGAGTATCCATTGATAAGAATCTCAGTTGGACCTCCCATATTGGCCATTTGTCAAGACGGATTTTTGCCACAATGCACCAATTCAAGAGATTGAGAAAATTTCTCCCAACTAACCTTCGTGTTGCACTTGTTCAAAGTCTTGTCTTGCCCATTGTAGACTATGGCAGCATGGTCTATAATGATATTACAGATGAGCTCAATTTGAAATTGCAACGTGCATTGAACTATGCTGTAAGGTTCATATATGATGCTAGAAGAGATGACCATATCACACCTTTCTATAGAAGGCTGCATTGGCTGAAGTTGAAGGACAGAAGGCAATACTTCATATTATGTCTTACATATCATCTCATTGTTGAGAGGAAGGGTCCCCAGTATCTGATTGAGAGATTCACCCTTCTTACACAAGTACATGCCCGCAACACACGGCAACATGGGTATTTCCTGCAAATCCCTATCCATCGCACTGTGATGTACAACTCCTCTTTTACTGTAACTGCTTCTCGACTGTGGAACCACTTATCGCCTGAGATAGTATTTTCCCCAACCTTCAAATTTTTCAAATCGAGGCTTTTATCATCGCTTATAAACAATACATTGGCATGAGGTCTTGGCCGGGTTGGTGCGTTGATGCTCCTATAGTTTACATTTTTATTCATCATTCTTGGATTTTCCACATGTAGATTTTCAATCGAACTATTTGTTTCTAAAACTTCCTGAATTGCTAATTTCTACTTATCATGCTGGCTTTGTCTTGTGTTATGAGGTTGAATATTTGTATACTTTTCTACTATTTGTAACTATTCTTTATCAATCTAAATATATTCCTATTTCATTTGCAGTAATTATGTAAAAGACTTAGAACAAAACATCTTGTATAACAATATTGATTGCTTGTAATATCTTTATTTTGTAAACTAAATGTTACCATAGGCGAGAGCCTTGTAACAATTATAAATAAAATTCTATTCTATTCTATTCTATTCTATTCTATTCTAACATACTAATACACCCAATGGACAATTGACAATGAAGCTCATGGGGGCTGTGCAATAATAGTCAAAAAATATATAAAACATTATAAAGAATGCAATCTACTATTGACAGAAGCACAGGTCACACCGCCACAGTAATAGGAGTTGAAACACTTGCTCAAAATCTCAGAATTGGAGCAATCTACTGTCCTCCTGGATACAATTTAAAAAATAATCAATAAAAAATGATACGGTACTAGAGCACTTGCTGGGTGATAGATTTATTCTAGGGGGGGATTTAATTCTAAGCATATTGACTGGGATTCTTGTTTGTCATCCTCAAAAGTAATGGATGAAGAAGGAGGTATATAAGGTAACTTATATAAGGTATATAAGCGGTATAAGAGAATTGAGAGATGCTATCAATGAATATTAGGATGAATTTCCATTCTTCAATAAGTCTAACTTATTGGCCAAGAGACACAAATAAAATCCCAGACCTTCTAGACTTTTCCATATCAAAAAGAATAACTAGCAATTTTACTCATATTGAGGAAAATTTCGATCTATATAGGTTCATATCATTCTGCTGTAGGCCTAATACTCAAGCTCAGCAAGAGAATAATAAAAAGCTAAGCTATAAGCCCACACTTGTAAAGAAAAAAAAAATACAGATTAATTGGCAAAGCTTTTAGTTGTTTCTAGAAGATGAAATAGACCTGAATGTTCAATTATAAGAAGCAAACAGCGCAGTTGTTAGAAGAAAAAGTAAAAACATTTTCCAAACTAAGTTACTGTAATATTTTTTTACAATTAATGCGACTTGATAACAAGTATTTGCAAAGGTGATGATGAGTGAGTGAATGATGATGTTTATTTGGTGAATGAAAGATGATGGAAGCTAACATTACCGTACAATTTTCACTTTGAAAAACACTTTTAAAAAGCAGCCTGGCAGAATAAAGTTTTGAACTAGCCTACCGTAGCTTACCAAAGTTAAGTTAATTGTTGTAACTTTCAGGAATAACTTTATTTGAAATTGAAATACATTATTCTTGGGCCAATAATTTTTCAAGATGATAATTAAATTGTATATTTACACACTGAATGTTTGAATCGAATTTAGTGTCAGCCTATCTTAGCTTATACCGTATTTGGTATATGTATATCCGGTAGTATATCCTAGGCCTGCTTAAGAACTTTTTAAACCCGCTCCAACTTGGAAAAATCTTCCAGAGCTCTAATTTTATTGAAAATCTTATGAATATTTGATTTAGAATGACATATTATCTGTTAATAACACTCAACAAAACCATGAATAAGGTTATGTTATAGTAAACAGAACTAACAGACTCTTTGGTCGAATACAAAATGAAGGCAGAAGGCAGACAATAGGCTGTGGCGTTGACGAATAATGGCTGTGGCTGAGCTGGCTTTCAGAAGAGTGGTTTTTTGGAACACTCGTAGCCACCCGACGCACACATTCTTAGAGCCGGACTGTGATAAGCCAGATAAGGCTGTGACTCATCACATTGAGTAGCTTTGCCAGTTTGTCCAGGCATTATAGGATTTAACCTCCCAATGAGAGCAGCTAAGCTGAATTTTGGCACAAACATCTATAGTGGCATTCTAAATAAGGATTCAAAAGTATAATACTGTATCTCGTTTGCAAACCTTTTTATTCAAGGTCAAAGATCACAAAAATCTGTTTTTTTGCGAATAACTTGTTTCCTGTTCAAGTTATGTTCTTAGGTGTTATTATAAAAATTGTAGAGCTTAGAAATCTCTACAAAATTAATCATATGCATTTTTCTCGAAAAACTAAAGGTTTTCGAGATACAGCGCGGAGAGGGGGGAGCACGCACTTCATCAAGCAATAATGCCATAACATACGGAGTAGAATCTTCAATTTGCTGTGAAAGATTGTTTTTGCAACCAAATACTATTGAGGTAGCATTCCTAAGCGACGGCTTGGGCTGTGCATCTCTAGCTGCAGGGCTGCAGCTGTGTGTCTCTAGCTGCGCGGCTCTAGCAGCGCGTCTCGAGCCTCACAGCTCTAGACTTGTAACTATATATTATTTAAATAATAATCATACTTTATAATCAGCAAAGCTATTGACGTGCAGCTAGAGCTGCGCAGCTCGAGCCGTTGCCTAAGATTGCTACCTTGATTATTGGTAACAAATTGTTTCTAAAATACATGTTTTGATACCGATTCTCCTCAATTTCAAAATTTTAATGAAGGTGAAGAATATCTGGATAATAGCCGCGGACCTTTTTTTTTGTCTAAAATGCCTGTACTAAGTGGGGTTTGACCAACTTCCTGCCGGATCCAAGATAATTCTGTGTTCACCAAGATAATCCTCCTCAAACAATTAAAGTCCTGGAAGAGCGGATCCGGCAGGAAGTTGGTCAAATCCCACTGGCAATGCTACACAAGATCCGGCTCAAGGAATGTGTGTGTCTGAACGGACGCCACCTTACTGGAGTTATTTTCAAAAAAATAGCAGACATTTTACTGTTGCAGAAAATGTTTTTCATGTATTTTAATATTGTGATATAAACATATTTTTGTAACAAAATTTTATTATTTAACAGTCTTTTAAAAATCGCTCGTTATTCTGCCTCACCTTGCCCCTTGTATCATACTTATTATACTTACTATAATTGAACTGGTCATGAAAATATTAAAATAATTTCAACAATCAGGGCTATGACTTTGATGTTTGAATACCACCTCATTGGTTATTTCAAGGGTGAATGCGTACTGGTACGACCACGACCAAGAAGATGCAATAGACATTTTTATTAATAAGTAATTTTTACAAGCGTTGCTCCATACAACTCTGTGTTTCAATTGAACCTTATTGGTCTTGGTCGTACCACTTCGTTTGAAAATTTCATACATTGAACATTTTTGAGATTACCATTTTCAAAGACTTATACTTATACTTGAGCCTGTCAAATTGAAGGACTGTTCCTTAGTTATGCTATCTTCACTATTTTCTATCATTATTTACTATCTACTATCACTATTTTCTCTACTATCTTTCCTTAAATGCTATATTTTACTATTTTGTGGACTTTGGTTGCAGAGCACAGGTTGCCTACTATTACAATAATTATAAAACATTAGACCAACCGCAAACAGGACACCATAAAATTTTATCCATTTTACATAGCTCTTGCAGTGTGCCTTTTTCTGTGAGCAGCACTCTTACTTTTTCTATCACCAAGACGCCTATAGTAAAATTTCGTTCCTCACCATAACAGTTCATGAGACCTTACCATGAACATGGTGAGGTTAACTCTCGCCTTCTAATGTTATAAGAATTTACCTCAAGATAGTGATGAGAACAGCCGGCATGAATTTTCCAGAGTTAACAAATTGGAATCCCATGACTCCACCGAGAGTAACACTAGTGCCCAGGAGAAACAAGTAGGCTGGTTGTTGGAATTGACTCTCGTTTGATAGGCACCAAAGCCAATTAGTCCACCAAAAAGCAGTCCAGCTCTCAATGAAGGTATGCTACCTATAGGAAAAACAAAATTTCAATTCAACAAGGATGAAAATATAAAAAATAGATCGCCTTTCTGTATTCTTTCCAACTAATAAAAGTGCTTTCTCTTATACTAAACCAAAACCTATGTTTTCAATTTGTGAAATGTGATAGTTGGTTTCTATGCTCATCAATAAAATTTATTTTGTGATTGCAAATGTGTTGTCAATGGAACTTTTCTCCACACGCAGTCGTATACTTGGTCCTGCCAAATTTCATTGGGGAGTGTCCATCCGTTATCAAGATATGATGGAAAATCATAAAAAAATTAAATGGCGGATTACAGGAAAACTAAGCAGAAATATGTTTCTTGCTATATAGCTTTCATCTTCAACATATTTACTTGTACAATAAGCTTGTACAAAGACCATATGTTCACTAATAATGAAATGGCAAAAATAAATCTCTCTATCCTTGTAATGGAGTTTATCACCAAAATATTTTTTCTGAGATCATATTTTGATATAATACCTACTTAACCAACTATTCCACCCTTGAATGATTAAGGTTATTTTCAATAGGAAGGATTCCTTAAGGATAATAAACTAAGGATACCCGTAACTTTCGTAAAAGTTAACAAATCTTGACAAAAAAATATACCGGTATTATTACTTTTAGCTCAAGGAGTTTAAACTGCATATTATCCTTTGTTAAAATTGATCAGAATTCAAGAATCTCACTACATTAAATAGGAAAGTTACTTCATTCTCATATACCAAGAAAAATGCCATTTTTTATGTTCAAATGCACCTATCTTGGAAGCCATCGATGGAAAAACGTTGTATTTTGGCTCAAATTGTAACATAATCTCTTCTATTATTAAATGTATGGAAATTATAAGCTCAAGCTGTTTAGATAAAAGTTATTCACAAATCACAACAATAAACAATGGAAATTTACTTCTGATTTGTTTCTAAATCAAGATTGATTAAAGTTATAAACATGGGCGGAGTTAGAAGATATTGCTTGGGGGGGCACCCGGGGGGTCTGAGGGGTCCCAGGAGGAGGGGGGTCCCGGGGGGTCTGGGGGTCCTCCCCCGGAAAATTTTGGAATTTTTAGTTGGAAAAACGCAGTTTTGAACAAATCCCTGACGTCCAAAAAAAATACTACGGCTGTTAATAAATTAACTTTTTCTCTTTTTTTCAACTTATTGTAAAAAAATATTTAATAAACTTTTCCCATACATCATTGGAAAGCCAATACATCATCCGATTTTTTATAACTTCAATTACCTTATATGCCGTCTTAAACGCATCCTTGTAATTCAAAATAGAAAATAATTACCTACTTTTTTGGGATTTTCTGCACAATATACACATCCTTGCTGTCCAAAATAAATAATAACAAAGTTGACAGGTTGAATAAACTTGGAAATTCATTGATATCTTGAAAGCTAATTTATGAATGGAACAAAAAAATGGAAATAGCATTACATTTCAATGACTTATTCAATTGTTGCAAGAAATTTCTTATTTGCATTGTGATAGAACTTATTATTTCATATTTCAGCATAATATTGTTAAAATTATACAAACCTATACATTGGAATTTCTTACACAATTTTTATTAAAATATAGTCCACATTTCTTGGATATTAGTGATAGTTTAATTTTTTTTTCTAGTATTGTTGTAATTCACAAATATGGTAATATTTAGTATATTAAGAAGCTTGAATGAAGTTAGTTGAATTGAGAGAAATCGAACAAGTCATTGCATTAAATTGCAATTTAATGGCATTGAAATGTTGAGCTTGAATTTCAATATAAGTTCTGCCAATAAGATTGAGAAATATTCATACTCCAAAATATGGAAAACAAATCAACAAATTGACCCAAATGAATTGAATAGGCTAGATCACTTTCTTGAAGGATTTTATATTAGCAACTGTAAGGCTGAGGCCGCACTGCCGGCGGGTGGAGCGTGGAGGGTGGAGGGTAGTTGGTAAATCTATAGAACATACACACCATCCACAGTAATACATCGTATGAATGGTATGTGTTCAGCCGCCATCTTGAAATTCTCAAATATGGACAATATAACCTAAAAAACAGTATGACGTCATACCATTCAAACGATGTATTACTGTGGATGGTGTGTATTTTCTATAGATTTACCAACTACCCTCCACCCTCCACGCTCTACCCACCGGCAGTGCGGCCTCAGCCTGAAAGCATGAGCCAATAAGAAATGGCAGCGCGCCTTTGGACAAATAAGGTGTACTAACTTGATGGTTGCAAGCACAAAAATTCAAATATCTATAAGTTGTCTATAAAAGCAAAATGGCACTGACTGACTGATTCATTCATTACCAGAACTAAAAATCCACTGAATAGAATGCGTTCAAATTTGGCAGGCATGTTCAGTTGAACGTTTAGACGCGCGCTAAGAACGGATTTTTAAAACTTTTCAAGGATACACCCAATATTTGCATTAGTTTCTCTTGCAATTTCATTTGCAATATCTATAGTTTCTCTCCGTTTTCTCAAAATTTTCGAGAACCAATCGGCAGAAAATGTTGGAATTTTGTGGAGAGGTTCGTCTAAGGTCTAGAAATGTTGTGTTAAAATATTTTTGAAATCCGTTCAAGATTACGCCAGTAATCAGGTTTTTCGAAATTGTGGATGTATTGCGGGTTGCATATCTTCCGCGTTCATACAACCAATCCTTACTGTAAATTCAATGGTTCAGCAAGATTATAGATGAACTAATTTAGGAGATATTGAATCAATTTTCGTCCTATTCCCAAGGTTATGCTCAATATTAGCTTTTTACTATATTTTTCGGAGTTCTCCTTAGATTTTTTGAGAACCGATTGACAGAAAATATTGAAATTTGGTAGCCATCAGGAGAAGGCGGAGGAGGCTAGGCGGAGAAGGCGAGCGAAGCGAGCCTGCCGGCTAGGATAAAATAAATAACTTATAGATGGAAATTTGAAAAAAATTGGTCCACTAGACACTGAAACGTTTGAATCTTAGCGAAATACTTCTAGATTAGGTCTAAAAATGCTGTGTTTAATAAATTTCTAATTCCTTCTGAGGTTACGCCAGTTATAAGGTTTTTCAATGTTTGGAATCTGCTTTTCTGTTAATTTCACAGAAACTAATGAACTAAATACGTTCAAATCATATACCCAGGTTGAGCTTACATAGGCCTAATAGAACAACTGATTCAGAACAATTTCTTAAAGTATCCATATCAAGTGATATGATGATCAAAGAAAATCCTTTTTAATGAAATTTGCAGGCGAGCGAAGCGAGCCTGTTTGACTCACACTGCTCATATTGTCGGGGGTCCAGTATTGAAATTTGGAAGGGAAGGCGAGCGAAGCAAGCCTACCGGCTAGTATAAAATAAATAACTTTTAGATAGAAATTTTAAAAAAATTGGTCCACTAGACACTTAAACGGTCGAATCTTAGCGAAATACTGCTACCCCGAGTTAATTGGGGTTTTTGATGTTAGCAGCAGTTTTGAGACGTAGTTTTTCTTATATAATTTTTTCCCCTTTCATTTCTTAAATTTTTTTTGGGACGATCTGGGGGGGCACTGTGCCACTGCCTACAATCTAGTGGGCCAGACACTGAAACGGCCGAATCTTAGCCAAATACTGCTACCCTGAGTTGATTGGGGTTTTTTATGTTAGCAGTTTTGAGACGTATTTTTTTATCTAAATATATGTTTTCTTTTTTTCACTTTTTTCTTTTCTTTCCTTTCTTTTTTTCTCTCTTTTTTCTTTTTTTCTCTCTTTTTTCTTTATTTTGTATCTTTTCTTCCCTTTCTTTTTTCTCTCTTTTTTCTGGGACGATCTGGGGGGGCACTGCCCCCCCCCCTAAATCCGCCCATGGTTATAAATGAGTATTCAATCTTAAATCGTAGACAATAAATGTTCTACAATTTAAGAAAGGATACAACTTCTTTTACTTAAATGAACCTTAATTTAGAATTGAATTTTTAGGATAGAGGAGAGGTAAAAAGTAGGAAAAGATGAAAAAGTAAAATTTCATTAGTCATATTTTGAATAAATTTTATCTAAGCAGCTTAAACTTATATACTTAAAATATGCTACAAAAAATGATAGAGGAAATTATGTTCTACAATTTGAGCTGAAGTAGTGACTATTTTTCATCAATGGCTTCTATGATAAACGTAGGCCTATTTGAACAAAAAAGTAGCCTTTCCAACAGTACCGTATACGAGAATGTGCGCCAAGTAGCCTACTCAACTAAACGAAGTGGAATTCTTCAATTTTAATAAAATCAGTGTTGGGGAGTAGCGCGCTACTTTTTTTAGTTTTTAGTGTAACGACGCTACTTTTTTAAAATTGTATAAATATTGTAGCGTCGCTACATTTCAAGAGTAGTATGTAGCGTAAATCACGTTACTTTTTACGTTACTTTTGGTAAGTTATACATCAACTCATTTAATTGATAGTACAATGATCGATAAATCGATGCCACCAGCCCCCCAGTAGGCTAGTGGCCGATAATTATTTATATAATAAATGATCAAAAATAAGCTACAATATCGTTATTTGTCAAATATTCCATCCAAAATATACCTCCAAAATGACACACTTTTCAATAATTTAAGAAACAGAAGCTAGGAGGGAAATAGGTCTGTAATTTTCAAGTAGATTTTTTGTTTGTTCTTGATTTATGAATTGGTATGATATTAAAATGTTGGAATGGAATAATTTTGTAGTTCCATATTTCTCTATTACATATTAAGAATTGCCCAAGAATTCTTGGCTTAGAAATTTCAAGTGAAATTTTATATTTCCGAATAATTTATTAAATATTTTTGGTGCTTTTCTACTGAAATATTAACAGTTCGAAATTCTAAATTGATAATTCATAACTTTTTTATATTCGGGAGTGAAAATTTGTGATGTTGAAATAGTGAGTTCAAACATAACCTTTTCTAATATTTTCATCCAAATTAGGAGTGAAGACAATTTGGACACATGTCTGTGTTTTCACCTATCAGTATAATTGTAATGTATCTAATAAATGAATAAATAAATAAATAAGGTGCATATAATATTATTATTATTATTATACATTCTACAATAGTGTTTCCTTAATCTCAGGGCTACTTTTATCAAAGTTTTTTATTTTAAATAATTATCAAAGTACCCTTTTTGGATTATTTTTCAATGCAAAAAAATCAAAAAGGGTACTTTGATAATAATTATTCAAAATAAAAAACAATTCTACAATAGTATGGTCTATATATTCACATTGATATTATACAGAGTGTTTTACAGAGTGATATTATACAGAAATATTATTCAGAGTGTTTCAGAAGTAGTGTCGAGCATTTTAGGGTATTGTTCCTTGGTAGAAAACATTCCAAATATCATTTTCAAAATGTCTGAAAGTCCGCAATTACTCACACAGCCGCCATTTTTGTTATCTCATTTTCATCTAATCTTTCAATTTTATAATTCTGTTGCGGCCTTGAGAGGGTACTAAAGTGGTCAGTTACTTTGTAAAATCAACCGAGAAATCGAATAAAACCAGTTAGAAGTTCGTAACTTTGATGGTTATTGAGATAATTATAAAAATAAGCTGAAAAACTACATTTTACAACTTTAAAGGGATAGAAATAGGATATTTAATTGTTGACTAGGATTCTCGGTTATTTTATATTGTAGGAAATTCAATTCTGAAGAAGAATGTTCAGTAACATTTTCGTCTAAAACGCATCCAAACCTCACAAATCAGGATTTAAAGAAGACAAAACAGACAAAAAGAGCAGGTATGAAAAGATGTTTTGACTTCTTTAAATCCTGATTTGTGAGGTTTGGGTGAGTTTTAGACGAAAATTTTACTGAACATTTTTCCTTCAAAATATAATTTCCTACAATATGAAATAATCGAAAATACTAGTCAACAATATATCCCATTTCTATCCCTTCAAAGTTGTAAAATATAGTTTTTCAGCTTATTTTTCTAATTATCTCAATAACCATCAAAGTTTCAAACTTCCAACTGGTTTTATTCGATTTCTCGGTTGATTTTACATAGTAATTGACCACTATAGTACCCTCTCAAAGATTAGATGAAAATGAGAAAAAAATGGCGACTGTGTGAGTGAGTAATTGAGGACTTAAAGACATTATGAAAATGATATTTAGGTATGTTTTCTACCAAGGAACAATACCCTAAAATGCTCAACACTACTTCTGCAACACTCTGTATAATAAATTAATGTCAATCAATATAGTAAATGTGTAGCCTAACGTTTTTTTCGTTTTGATGGACATTAATTGCCTAAACCACACAAAAAAAACATTCTATCATGACTTTTTGTAAAGTAGCGGAAAAGTAGCAAAAAAGTAGCTAGCAATTTTTTTTGTAGTTGTAGTTGTAGCTATAGCTACTCTAAAAAAGTAGTTGTAGTGTAGTTAGGTACTTTTTTAATAAAGTAGCTGTAGTTGTAGCTAACTACTTTAAAAAGTAGTTTACCCAACACTGAATAAAATTAAAGTAGGCTATATCATGTAACGTAATAATTTCATGCAATAGTCAATTTGACAGCAAAGCCTGCTTTTTCCCTAAAACTTTTCAAATTCAGCAACTCCCATTGGCCTAAATTTCAGATTGATTCCACTTATACAATACGTTGAACTCATAGGATTTTGGAGAGGTAAATTATTTTGGATTTTAATAATTTCACGGGAGCTTCTTCCTTAACTTCTCATGAATGTTGAGTTGACTTTAAATATCTGGGACCGAGCTCGCTCTGAAGCTGCAGCCGAACTGTTGAGTTACATATAAATATGTTATTGTAAAAAATCAAGGATCATCCCTGTAAAAAATAAATTCAAAATTGATATGATACCCTCTCACAATTTTTTGACAGTCATGAACATGTGTTATAGACTTGAATGTAACTCAATTCACTCCAGCTGGATAGCGTTGGTCAGCTAACGATAACAGCCATTATTCACAGTACTTGGGATTATGCCTGAATAAGGAATATTTTATTCTTTTATTAATCCTGCCGGAGAGTTTTCCCGGACATGAGACCTGGTGCAAACTTATTTTTCCATCACGTTTATATTAGATTTCAAATTTCAAGAAAATCGTTAGAGCTGTTTTCTAGATCCTTGGTTGCACATACAAACATACATACACACATACAGAAATTACTTGCTTAATATAATAGAATATGTGTGCACACCTCGTAAACAATCGATTTCATCATTGGGATATACAGAGTGTTTCAGGAGGAATGTGCAATACTTCTCAGACTGATTCCTTTCACCAGGTAGACAAAAAAGTTCCATGGGACCAACCCTCAAAAACGCTTTGTTACTGAGATAACAATGGCGGAAAATTGAGATTTTTCAAAATATATTAATTTTTCTAATTTTTTAGAGGCTTTAGTAAAGTTTTAAAATGATCAATTCCTATGTAAAATGACCTGAGGAATTCAATGAAACCAGTTCCAAGTTTCTAACTTCAACGGTTATTGAGATAATTGGAAAAATATGCTAAAAAACGCCATTTTTTAACAATGAGGGTTATAACTGGATGAGGAATCATAAAATTGTATTTTTTATTAATGGAAGTTGAAGAGAGTCGGATTCTAAAGGAAAAGTTAAATGGCGGCGATTGTGTAAATCTCACCCAAATCTCACAAATGGCGATCAAAAATCGAAAAATTGACAATATACAGCATAAGTGATGAATTTGTGTTTAGTAGCAATTTTGCGATTTTTGATCGCTATTTCTGAGATTTGGGTGAGATTTACACAATCGCCGCCATTTAACTTTTCCTTTAGAATCCGACTCTCTTCAACTTCCATTAATAAAAAATACAATTTTATGATTCCTTATCCAGTTATAACCCTTATTGTTGAAAAATGGCGTTTTCTAGCATATTTTTCCAATTATCTCAATAACCGTTGAAGTTAGAAACTTGGAACTGGTTTCATTGAATTCCTCAGCTAATTTTACATAGGAATTGATTATTTTAGAACCTTACTAAAGCCTCTAAAAAATTAGAAAAATTTATATATTTTCAAAAATCTCAATTTTCCGCCATTGTTATCTTGGTAACAAAGCGTTTTTGGGGGATGGTCCCATGGAACTTTTTTGTCTACTTGGTGTAAAGGAATCAGCCTGAGAAGTATTGCACATTCCTCCTGAAACACCCTGTATATGAATGAGACTTTGCAGCAAAGCAGGCAACCTTCTTAATCCTTTATAATTTGATAATTTCAATTTCTGTGTTAGTTTTAACACAAATTACAAGAATATCAAACTATGATAAACTCTTCAAGTCTGTGGTGAAATTTCTATTAAATAGAAATCTATTTAATAGATTTATGGAAATTTTCCATAGAGCTTCTCCGGATGCTGTAGGCTTTTAATACTCTGGAAAATAAATTCTCAAGATTTATCCCACCCAATACAAGTTATCAATATCAATGCCACTCCAGTAATCCGTATATACTGGCCTATTTTTTTTGTTCAATGGCTTTACTAAACCATAAACTTTAGCCATTTTGTATTGAGACAGCATAAAATAATAGGCCTAGCTAGGACAATAGGTTAGGTTAGGTCAGTTGAAGCTTAAGTTAGGTTACCTGAAGCTTAGGTTGGGTTTATTAGAGGTTAGGTTAGATAGAGCTTAGGTTAGGTTATATGGTGCTGAGATTGGGTTAGCTGAAGATAAGATTAGGTTAGCTGAAGCTAAGGTTAGGTTGAGTTATCTGAAGCTTATGTTAGGTTAGCTGAAACTTAGGTTTGGTTAGCTGAACATTGTTTGGTTTGTTTAGCCTTAGGTCAAGTTAATTTGAAATCAGATTAGATTAGTTGAAGCTTAGGTAAGGTTAGTTTCTAGCAACTGCAAACTAAAATTTAAACTTTATTTAAAAACTACTGGACAGCAATGGCTATTTTTTTGGTGAAGCCTTGCGCAGACCAATTTGTTGTGGTGGTTCCAAGAATTTGGACTTCAATTTCGAGATGAAGGTTTTGGTGCAAATTATTTGTAATGCTGGGGCATGCATAGTCGCACACTGAAGCAAAATAATTGTAACTTAGAGCACGGGAGTATTTAAGTATTCAACCTAACCAACCTAATGTTTCAATAGTAGGGTAGAAGAGATACTGAAATTAACTATAATAATGATGCTGTAATACAATAATAATATCCTGAGTTATGATATAACATACTAGTAAGGTGCCTAATAACTGCTCAAAAGCTCAATTAGCCTATCAAAGTAAACTGAAACTTACCTGGAACATGGACAGCTTTTCCAATATCACACCAAATCTTGTATTTTTCTCTTATATTCTTGTAATCTTTGTGTTTTGTATCATACATAATATGGTGTAATAACAAATCATCATATTTGGTATTTGAAAATAATTGCCAACAATTGCTCAGGGTTGATTTCAAAAGTGCCAAGAGTTGACTTTCTTCCTTTTTGGTTATGTCTGTTTACTTGCAGACGAAAATTAGAGTTAGTTCCTGAACAAGTTACAGTATTGTAGTGCAAAAGGCACTACAAATGCTGCACGCAGCATTTGCTGCAAATATTTGCAAACCAAATATTTTGCAACGCATTGGTCTGCGCTAGCTCATACACCGCAATGGTTTTAAATTTTTGTCCGGCAAGTTTTCAGAATTGAATTCACACCGCAACAAACCTTTGCAACAAAATTGTGTTGGTGTGCGCCTGGAGTAAAAGTGAAGTTTAACAGCCACCCTTCCAAAAGTCAAATTGATTGCAATTCATTAAGTATGGCCTACTGATGACAAAATTTTTAAAAAAATGGCCGTCGCTGACCAGTAGTTTTTAAATAAAGTTGAAGTTTGGTCTGCAGTTACTATAATTTAACCTTAACTGATCCTCAACTAGCTTAACCTGAGCTTCAACTGACCTAATCTGAGCTCAAATTAACTTAACTAAGGTTAAACTAACCAAACACAATGTTCAGCTAACCTAACCTAAGCTACAGCTAACCTAACATGAGCTTCAGCTAACCTAACCTAAGCACCAACTAACCTAACCTAAGCACAAACTAACCTAAACTAAGCTCTAACTAACCCAATCCAAGCTCTAACTAACCTAACCCAAGCTCCAACTAGCCTAACCTAAGCTTCAGCCAATCCAACCTAAGCTCGAGCTAACCTAATCTAAGCTGTAACTAACCTGACCTCAAACTAACCTGACCTCAAACTAACCTAATCTAAGCTTCACCTTTCCTAACCTAAACTTCAACTAACCCAACCTAAACTCCAACTAACCTAACCCAAGCTCCAACTAACCAAACCTAAGCTTCAGCCAACCCAACCTAGCTCCAACTAACCTAACCTAAGCTCTAACTAACCTAACCTGAGCTCTAACTAACCTAACCTCAAACTAACCTAATCTAAGCTTCACCTTTCCTAACCTAAGCTTCAACTAACCCAACCTAAACTTCAACTAACCTAACCCAAGCTCCAACTAACCTAACCTAAGCTTCAACTATTTCAACCTGAGCCTCAATTAACATAACCTAAGCTTGAACTAACCTAACCTCCAATAATAATAATAATAATAATTTATAATAATAATTTCTCTGAAAGAAAAACAATTCTTCCAGAGGAGTTTATTAGTAAGAAATTAACAATATACAGGTGAGATTTCATGATGTGAATTTAAGTAACAATTTAGACTTTATTGCAAAAAAGATATATTTTTTCGTGGCCCCCACTATATAAAATATCTGTTGGGAAACCACAAATACTTTGCTTTACACGGTGTTAGAGTTATAAAAATAATTTAAATAATTAATTAATATAATAATATTTATGGACTAATTTTTACATTTGATTAGTAATAAAGGACAAAAAAAAATTTCCTGAACGATGCTACTCTAATTTCCAATAAGGTTTTCACTAAAATTTATTCTATTTTCAATGAGCCAATTTTTTGTTTTTGCTTAAAAAAGGTTAACCGGTACTATTTCTTTAATATGTATTGGAAGTATGTTATGAAGCTTCGGTCCTAGATATGTGACTGTCCTCTGGGCGGCTGTCGTTGCCATCCTGGGAACAGCCAGATCGATATTCCTTCTGCGTGTACTGTGGTTGTGGTCCATGTTGAGAAATAACTGCAGGTTTTTTCTGGTGAATGTAAGTAGTCTGTGGATGTAAATTTGTCTGATGCTGAGTAGTTGGAGCTCCGCAAATAGAGTATCTGTAGGGTGGAGCAGATGTTTCTGTCCCATTATCCTGAGGATCAGTTTCTGTACTTTGAAAATGGGATCCATATGACAGAAATGAGTTGCTCCCCAGGCCAGAATGCCATACCTTTCTATTGATTCAACCAATGTGTGGTATATCATCTTCAATGTATCCAGATTCAGTATCTGTCGGAGCTGAATGAATTTGTGGACCAGTTTCCTGAGTTTTGTTGTTTGTTGTATGATGTGTTTGTCCCATCGAAGTAAGTCGTCTACTATTACTCCCAAGTATTTTATATTATCAGTGCAATCTATTGTTGGACAATTGCAGTTTATGCGATTAATTTTGCAGTGGTGTAGCTTGATAGTATTTCTTGCCGGTTTTTTTGAGTCTGTCAGTGAAAATGCCAGAAATTTCGTTTTTGATGAATTGAGAGTCAGTATATTATTGTGGAGCCAGGATGTAATTTTTTCCATACCTAATTCAGCTGATATGAAAGCATCATTCCAGTTGTTGCCTTGGAATATCACTGCTGTGTCATCTGCAAAGGCAATTATCTTGCCACCAATGTCAAGTGAGCATAATTCATTGGCAAAGATGAGGTACAGTATTGGACCAAGAACTGTTCCCTGTGGCATGCCAAATTTTATAGGAAGACCTTCCTCTGCACTCAGATTTTTCCCTATTCGCACTCTCTGCTTTTGATGATCAAGGTAGGATTTGAACCACTCCAAAACCACACCTCTCACACCAATAGCTTCAAGTTTTTTCAGTAGGATTCCATGTGATACTGTATCAAAAGCCTTTGCAAGATCCAAGAACACTGTCAGACACTTCATTCCATTATCTAAGCTGTGAATTATAGTTTTTGTCAACTCAAAAATTGCATCATCTGTACTCCTGTTCTGTCGGAAGCCAAACTGACAACAAATTTTTCGACTCAAGAAAATCAACTAGACGCTTTTTCACTATTCTCTCTAGAATCTTTGATGTGTTGTTGACTAATGCTATCGGCCTATAGTTGTTCAGATCAAGTTTATCGCCTCCTTTATGTAAAGGTCTGACACAAACCTCTTTCATTAAATTTGGAAAGATTCCATTTGAGAGACTCTTGTTGAATATGTCAGCCAGTGGTATTGCAATATACTCTTTCACAGCCTTCAGAGTTCTATTGTTGATGTCGTCTAGACCTGGAGAACTGTCGTTACGAAGGGAGCTGATGATGTCCAGTATTTCCTGTTCTGCAACTGGCTGAAAATACATTGAGGCTGGCGAAATTTTAGCTGGTTTATAATCACTTACCAAAGTGTGAATTGATCTTTCAACTTTAACAGCAATGTTATTGGCTAGATTTTCTCCAATATTGGCAAAATGTTCATTAACTTTTTCAAGAATGAGTTCTTTACTATTCTCCATTGTTACAATGCTGTTATCAACAACTATCTCTCTTATTGTGTCATCCTTTCTGTTAACTGTATCTGTTGCTTCCCTTATCAGTTGCCAGGTTCTTTTCATATTATTCTGTGCTCCATTTAATTTTGTTCTGTAAAATTCTTCTTTTTTATTTCTTATTAGTGCTGTTAAAGTGTTGCGATATTGTCTGTAGTATTGAGCAAGTGCAATGTCATTGGCATGCATTTTCCTCCTTTTGTTGAGTAGATCTCTTCTCCTTATAGCTGATACAAGTCCCCTCGTAATCCATGGCTTGATGGGTTTCAGACGTTTCCGCTGGTGGTAACAGTTGGTATTTTCTTCAATATATTTCTTTAAAATATTGATGAACCTCTCATACGACTCATTGGTGTCTTGAAGGTTGACGACGTCTTCCCAGTTTTCTGTTGAAAGTTGCTGCCTCAATCCAAGTAAATTTACAGATTTCCTAAGAGTATTGCTGCTGTTGTTGTAATTGCTATTATTAATGCGCACATTCGAAGTATTGATTTCTTTCAGACCCAGAATTATACTAAAATGATCTGTGGTTGATGATTCATATATGATTGGAAGAACTTGTTTCTCAAAATTAATCATAATATGGTCTATGCAAGAGGATGTTTCTTCAGTAATCCTTGTAGCTTTTTTAATACAATGTCTAAAACCATATTCACTTGAGAAATTCAAATAATCCTGTAATTGTTGATGTGAATGGTAATTGAGAGTGTTTATATTCATGTCTCCAATACAAATAATCTGTTTACGTTTTAATTTGTCTAGCTCTTTCCTCATATCACACAAAAAGAGTGATATGTCGTGATGGGATGGAGATCTATAAATTTCAATGATATTATAACAATTTTCACTTGTCACCAATTTCATATTTAAAACATTTGCCTGTCTAACTTTCAATTCTATACAAGAAACATTGTGGCATTTTCTTGCATAGATGATAATTCCATCATTTTGTAAGAGATTGTTTTCAGAACAGAATATGATGTAATCATCTAAGTGCTGAGGAATAAAATTGTTTTTTATCCAGCATTCCGTAAGAATGATGATATCAAATTCCAATGACATAACTTGTAGCTGTACCATCAATTGGTTGAAATTTCTTCTTATACTTCTTATATTTAGACAAAAATTTTCAGATTGAATTCTTCCAGTAGCATTACTAAATTTTCCGCTACATCCACATTCACATCATCTACTTCTTGAAGAGCTTCTAATTCCTCACCAATATTGAAAATATCATTGTCCATCATTCACTAATTTTACAACTAAGATGGTCTACGTGCTTTATTATTATGCTCTCTTCTTTGACATGTTGAATCTTATTTGTTATTGAAAACATCAAGTCCATCTCTCCTATCGTAATGTATCTAAATAAGGAATGCGTGTGTCTACTTAGTGCTGCTATTATGTGCTGGATACTATTGTATATTGCCAAAGGTCTAGTGTCTATTCTTACTAATACAACGTTTCTATTTGATAGACTCTGAGCTTCGTCGATTGTTAATATTGTATATTCAAATGATCCAATATATTTTCTTAACCTCACTCTTATAATGCATTTCTCTTCTTCAGTGAAGGTCAGAATAAGTGTTCCTTTTTCCAGTGACTGAAATTCTCCGTTACTAAATGTTGGTTGAATTGATCTCAAAATTCTATTGGTGGTGTGTATATTCTTGTAGAAATCTGACAGACATCCATATGTAGCAGACATCCATTGGACACCTTCTTGTGATTGTATTATCTGTGTGAGACTCCAATTGTATTATTTGTGTGAGATTCGGATCCTCATTATATTCTTTGGGAAATTCTTCCATATTCGTTTGATGAGTTGTTAGATGAGACTCTGATATGTTCAGAAAATCCATGTAATTTGTACCCCGGTGATGAAAGATGTATTTCAAATGGTTTGTTGATAGAATACTGCTTAGTAATTCGATTGCGGTGACATTGGCAAGTTGACCAAATTGATCTACTCCTATTGTAAGAGGATGATTATCTGATGACCATTTGTTCAATTCTTCTAACATATTTGTAAATAATGTGAATACATTTTGATCATTAACAAGAAGCAAAAATATAGGCGTCTGCTTGTCTAGTGTGAATAGTGCTTTAATTCGAGAGTTGAATTCTTTATTTTGTAAGTGTACATCGACAAGGCCGCTCCAATAACGTTTTGTCAGCAATTTCCTTTGTAGTAGTTGAGAAAGGCCATCTGACATTCTAATTTCGTTCTTCTGTACGTAAGCAAAAGCTATGTTTATGTCTGAGAATTGACTAAAATTGTTTATCAATGCTACTCTGCTTTTAGCTGATTGTTTGATCAAATGCTGTTTTATTAAACAATTTAAATTTCCATCAATGGTTGTTGATGTACCATTAATTAGTAGATGTGGGTGTGTCACATTTATTGGCAAAAATGATTTTGATTTCAAAAACTTATTTCTCATTTTCTTAATTACTTCCATAGTTAGTTCTATCAATTGTTTGTTGCAAAGCTTTTAAATAGAAGGGACACTTTGAATAGTTCACTTTGTGGTCGGAGGGCTTATCCACTCTCTTGCAGTTGGTGCAGACTGGAGGATTATCTATGGAGGGGCAAGATTTAAAGTTATGGCCTAACAGGGCACAATGTCCACAGGTTTCCTCTTCTTTTTTACAATGTTTGGACACATGACCAAAAAAGTTACACTTGAAGCATCTCTGGACTGCAACGTAGTCATTAACTCTACATGACGTCATATCAACATAAATTTTCTTCTTATTAATTATAACTTTCCTGATTTCTGGTTCACATTCTACTACCCAATGCACGAATTCCTTATTTTTAGGCCCTAGTTTAAAAGATGGTCTGCAATCTTTTTTGAATTTTTGTTTTTCTATACCTGAATTGGCGAAATTTTTGTTATATATTTCCTCAGTTACTTCTTTATCGTTCAGATCAGATGGAATATTGTAAACTATTACTCTGGGTTTTTTATTTTGGGGCTCTGTTATTTTGATTTGTTCATTGTTCATAGCCTTATTGTTCAGTAACTTATTTTTGTCTTCCAGAGAGTCCAGTACAATAAGCAACCCTAACGGGTACTGTTTTTTTTATTTTTATGTTATCTTTTTTCACAATATCTGTTTTCAATGTCCCTTTAATTTTCTCGCTATCTTCTTTCTCACTTCCAGTTGCGTTTGAAGGTTTAATTAATACTACTTGTTCTTTAGGGAGAATTTTCCTGACTTGATTGGACTGTAGCTGAGGGTCCTTAGGAGTACTTTTTTGGCAGTTGTAACATATCTGCATAGCTTATGGGCCTGTCTTTGTTTTTTATTTCCTGTACTGACTTGCTAATATCTAAAAGAGAGTTCTCTATTTTTGGAGTTCCAAACGTATCTTTAATTTGACTAATTTTTACTGCCCGTGTTTCTACTTTGACGATTACCAGTGCTAATTTCTGAACTAATTCAATGAAGTTATTGTATTTTGCTCTGGATACTTTATTTTTTTCAAATTCTGTTTGTGCCCATTCCTTGGATTCTGAAGATATACTCTTCATATTTGCAATGTCATTCATGAACTCATTCATTAGTAAGTTGTCCAAGCAAAGAAGACCCTCTGGCAAGATGGGAAAATGACTCTAGGTCGGTCAATATTGGTTCAAAAACTATCAATTTTATCTCAAATTGTAGGAAACAATTTGATCTACTTTTAATACCACGTTTATAATTCTTGAACAAATATTGACCAAGCTGAAATCATTTTCCAACCTTGCCAGAGGGTCTCCTCTGCTTGGACAGACTATATTGATATAACAACTACAAATAGTTATTTTTGTTAATAGCTATTAACTTTCTGGGGCCTGAGCTCATGTGCCCTTGGCGACTGCCAGGTTACCACTCAGAACGGACTGACTGGGCCTGAATAAATAGGAATATTATTTTTTTTAATATTCAATATATGGAGTTTTGAAATTTATTCCACTTTTTAGAAATTTATGGTATGTTTAAAACAATTAATGGTTGAGTAGTTCAAGAAATCAAGTCTAATTCAATTCTAGTTGAAAAAAGATAATTTTCATGGGCTAATTATTATGATCTTGTATGTTAGATTAAAAAAATTTCTACCTAATTTTTCTGGGCCCCTGCCAACAATTCATGGTCCCAGGCCCCTGGCAAATGACCCGTAAAAACCCGTCTGTCTACGGCCTAGCCTCCAATTAACTCAACTTAACCTTCAACCATCTCAACTCAAACTACCCCAAACTGAGTGTCAACCAACCTAACCTAAGTTTCAACTAACCTAATTTTAACTAACCTGACCTTTAGTCATAAATAAATCTTACTCATATTTAATGCTCAATTTAGGCTGTTTTGTACAGTTTGGATGCACTTTGGAACTTCTAAAATAAGAATTAGAGTACATGTGAGCCAATTTTCTAGTTTCCACAGACGAAACTTTAAACTTGATTTATTTCAAAACTAGGCTACTGGACAGCGACGGCTAATTTTTTTAATTTGTCATCAGAATAACATACTTAATCGATTTCAAGCGGAAATTTGACTTGTGGAAGGGTGGCCGGTAAACTTCACTTTAGCCATTTTGTTTTTGTTATCAGAAGGCCATACTTAAAGCTAGGATTTGGTTGGTGCGAAACGTAACGACCGTCGGTCGTTGCGTAAAAAAATAGCGGACTGCTTCTGTGTAAAATCATAGGACCGATTTCGTTCATGCGTATCACCAACGAGCTCGACCAACAGCCGCATCCGATGACGACCGTACTCCTCCAGAAGCAGTGTTGCGGCGACCAGTCGCAGTGGATTCTAACCTCAAATATTTCGGAGACTTCGAGAAGATGTAGTAAGTTATAATTGAGATGACCAGGAGGGAAATATTGATAATTATGAGGGATATTAATATCAAAGTTAATGAAATTTTGATTCAAATAGTACCAAAATGGAGTAATTTTCATTTTTCACTAGTAGATCTGGATATCATGAAGGCAGATCATTGCGACTGGGTCGTGCCAAAGAAAATGGTTCAGCCGCAGCCGTATGCGTACATTGCGGCTGATGGTCGTTACGTTCCGCACCAACCAAATCGTACCTTAATCGATTGCAACCCGAAATTTGATTTTCGGAAGGGTGGCCGGTAGAGTACACTTTTACCCAATGGGCCAAGTTAACCTCTTTAGAACAAGATTCAACTAATTCTATATTTTTTATGATCAATTTTGAATCTATTGAATAGACTACCTTACTTACTTACTTGCCAAATTATCTTTAGTAGATTGTTCTATCAAAATGTAGATTGTTCAACCTGAAATCTACACTACAGTCAACAGGACACATGAAAGTGAGGCTTTCTTCCCAATATTCACAAAAAAAAACTTTAAAATCTGTTGAAAAATTACTCAATAAATGTATGCTCCTTGAATATTCTGTTGAAGTTTCAAAAAATTAAAATAATAAATTGAATTGTGCAACTGAAACTCTAATGATACTTATATTTCACACGTGCTTTCAAAATTTAATTTACTCTCTCTCGTCTTCCACTTTGTTTTTCGATACTAATCAGTAATTATACTTTCGTTGTTCGTTCCGTTCCATTTCTAGTAGATATCCAACAATCCAAGAGTCGCCTGATGTGGTCCTCACTCCACCTGGATATGTCCCACCATCCACCATATAAAAAAATGGGGTGCCTAACCATTTTCCCAGCCACAAAATTGTCCGCTCAACCACGACCTTCAAAAACCTTTTGGAGCAAACTCCGCTCAAATTAAACTTTAAAGTTTGGTATGCAGTTGCTGTAAACTAACCTCACCTAAGCTGTAGTGGCTGCCAGTTCTAACCTTTCTGGGTTACCTAAGCTCGATAGGCTAGTAGAGTGATGGTGTCGATGCTGGGGACCAGGGTTGGCTAACCTATGCTAGATAGGTTAGAAGAGTAGCCTAATCAACTGACAACTTCACTCATTCAGCAAAAACTCAAACATTCACTTATAAAAAATGCATCCAGTCTCTGCTATATTCAACTATCAACATCGTGAATAGTAAAATATTAATCGTGATTCTGTAAAATATTTCAATTTATCGTAAATATTATTGTTCCAACGTTCCACTGAGTTCCCAAGTTGTAACGTTTCTCCAGTTTGTTCATCTCAAACTTTTTTTGTAGACTTGGTGAAAAGCGGATAGTTAATGAGTCGGAAAAATAAGAGCCACTTTTTGGTGGGACATATCCAGGTGGACCAGAAACGCGACCCCATATCGAGGACCAACTAGAATATCAGACCACAACACTGGTATCGGAAACCCACAAAATGGTGGCAATCATGACTGTCATGGCGTCGTATTTCCTATGCCTATCCATATCAAATGTAAGGCCGGTATGATTACATGGTAATATTTTTAATATCATATGAAGAGTGATTGAAATTGAATCTATACTCTGTCCACGGAGTGTTCAGACCTAAGCTCCTCCCCCATTTTGACGTTGCAGGCGGCTTTAGCCAATGACAAGTAAGATCATCAAGCTGCAGCTGTTACTTTTTAGGTCACAGTCATGCTGTGGAAATCTGGGAAACGCAAGCCTTTCACTTTTCAGAGAATCTATCAAAATTTATGTGTTTGCACTCTTTTAGCTGATTTACATAATTCAAACCTCTCATAGAAGATTTTTTGGCAGATATATTTTTTTCTTTTTTCACCTTCAACAAAACAACATAGCTCTTTTAAAAATATTGGTTTTATTGAATTCAAAGTAAAGTAATGAGATTAATTTATAGCAAGTGTAAACTTTTGATTAGGTTATAATAGGCCTACTTGAATTTGCAGTAGTGAGTAGTTGAATGAGTTTGAAATTCCTGGCTTGACTGAGCAGTCAAAATGATAACAAAAATATTATTATGAAATATTGTGTTCAATCAACTATAATTCTATCAAGTGATATTGATAATGATCGGTCTCATGTTAGAAGGATGTAAATTTTGCCAAACAATCATAAAACATCAATACTTCTAAGGCCACTCAAAAATTTGATATTGAAGTTCCAATATTGATTAGAATTTCCTGGCAATTGAGGTGGTGCATTCAAAAATAAAATATTTTTTTAAAATTTTTTTTTCTTCCTCTAATCTATTGGACAGGTTCTTAGAAACTAATTTATGTAATAAATTTTTTTTCTATCAGCTCCCAGTAGCTCACAATAGGGCTCTAAAAGTGGCTTTTTTGAGGCAAATGGTACACACACCCTACAAAAACTACAGAATAGAAAAATTTGAAAAAAATATGCAAGCCTCCTCTTCACTACAGCAAAACATTTGACAACTTTGTTTATGAAAATCTCTAAAAATTAAAGTGTATATGCATTTTAAACACCTTTTTTAATATGAAGTGTTTGTTTAATAAACTTCAAATTTAGTGCAATTTGTAGCGCTGTTCATGATGGATAAACTTGATGCTCACACTAATTTCATGAACACAATAATAATTGCTTGTGTGTGTACCTTTAAAGCGCGGTTTTATGCTGCTATGTTCGGCACGCACACATTGGATGATTATACAGCGCCCGCACTCGCACGCTCGGCAGGAGCGCAGCCAGGCACCTTGCCCCTCCCCCATTCTCCCTTCCCTTCCCTACCCGCTACTTGTGACTCATGCCTAGCCTGTCTGCTCAGTTCTCACTCTAAAGTCAAAACCAGTATTGGAATGAAATAACGCTGTAGCTACAAAGTACGGCAGCCGGTTGTCTATTCAACACAGGGCAAATAGCATATCATGCACCATTTATCTGGTGAAATTTCATGTTATACTCTGGGTGCCAATAGGGGTAACTTTTTTTAGGTATCTCATTGATTTTTTGATCGATTATCATTATGATACATCTTGATGTGTAGATTCCAAATCCAAGTGATTCCAAACCTAAAAGTTGAGCTTTTTTGTAATTCAAGATGAGCTAACCAAATTTTTGTTCCGTTTCTAGTCTACTGCAATTTCCATCAAAACAATGAGTTGGACGAAAAAAGTGATATCTATCTTTTTTTTTGTAAATGAATTTCCAAAGAGTATGATATCAAGTTCATATCTCTATCTTCATCAGAAACCGAGTTACAATTTTTCAAAAAGAGGTTAATTTTCAAAAAAAACGCGACTTTGATATTTGTTTGCTCAAATCTTTTGATGTGTCTTTTGATTTGAATTGTGTAATTCAAAATCCCCCTGAGGATAATTTTGTCCTCTACAATTTTAGACCAAGTAGATGTTCCTTTGTTGTATAGTTTTTGAACTAGAGAAGTAGAAAGATATCTTGTATTAAAAAAACGTATTATTAGGAAGTACACATGATCTCCAAAACAAATCTATAATATACATGATCGCTTGTATTGAGATTTTACTCGGTTATAAGGTCTCTTAGATAATTTTTCAACGAATAAGCCACTTAGGGTGAATTTCACCAAAATCGCTGGAACTGTAGGTTTCGGAACTGTGGTTCTCAAATGACCATTAGTTTTGAGGGCTGTCCGATTTCATCAGCACAATCTGACTCGTGGTTCCAAAAACTGAAGTTTTCGGGAATCGAAGAGGCAGTGGACTGAATTGACGTCATTTTTATAACCTCAAAACTTTGTTTTGGTCAATGGTCGATGTATGTCGCTTGTTTTCTTTTTGGTTATATTTTTTGTTGATTCGTTCTATTAGTAGTTTTATCGGTTTAATCTTTCTATTCAACAACAATTTGATTTGTTTTATAAGTTATGAAACTTTGTTAGTTGGTTGATTAGTTAGTTTGTTATGATTTATAACTTATAAAACGTTAAATTCAATGTACAAAAAGTTGAGGGACCAGCTATTACCAAATATAACTTGCCTTTAGTAGCCTCTAGGTATTGATTCAACACATTTGAAAATGAACTATTATTGAGTGCAAGAAGATGGATGTTATTTCTAATAAATTACTTTTATCTCTAATAAATACCGTAAATAGAATGTGATTCAATATGCATGTCCCAAACCTTTCAACATGAATTACAAACCATTATTTGTAAGTTTTGATATTTCCTATTATTTATCCTTGATAATAATACTTTATTGTAGTATAATAATACTTCTATAATTGAATTGGAATTTTGTTTCATTTCAGTAGTCTTGAAATGACATTCCAGTTATTATTTATGATACAAGTTGAAATGAACTCAACCAAACAAATGACCAATATTTGAAAGATCCTTTCCTTTTATAAGTAGCTCGCATAACTTAATATCCATGAAATTTGGAGATGATTTAATACAAGAAGACAGTTTTAGTTATTTGTCTAGAAGATTAACAATAAAAACATTTAAACTAGTTTAATTAGGTTTGTGAAATATGGGACACAGTTCAATATCTGGGAAACATTTTTTCCTATTCTACCATTACCATTCAAAAGCATCCTACCTCTAGGCCTATAGCATATAAACATGTTATAGCCTATGGATAAAATCTTTGCCAGTTATTGCCCATATTTTGAAACGACTGAATTGATATATTATAGTTATTTGGGTTTATGGATCACGGTAAATGTATGGCCTATAGGCTGCATTAGGCTACCTAGTCTATTCGTTGTGATTAGACTTGTTATTCTGCTCTCAGCAGATGTTGATGAATTTACTCAAGTTGATTAATTAATAATGATCATTTTCTTAAATTATGTGATCTCTTATTATCAGACTTCCTCTTCTATTCCTCCTTTTATTAATTCCAGTAGGACTACGTATAGCCCACTGATGAAACAGATTTTTAGACAAGCAATAAAAGGCTGGGCTATCTAGTAATGTAGGCCTAATCCACTCCATTGAAATTACTAGTAGTTCTGTGAAGCCTATTCAGAGAAATTCAAGCCTACTCTGCATTTGTAATGATTGCATACATTGTAATGATGAAATGGATTTTTGATGAGATTCTCTTCAAGTTGAGTCAATGGGCTATGAACAGAAAGAAGCTATCCTGATTGGTTCTCTATGATGGATTGATGGCAATATCAGAAGCTGTTGTTTTATAATCTATCCATTCATAAAAATGTATTGCATATGAAAATTAATAGATTTCTGCCAAATATCATGAAATTCTTTAATTGTGTTTGGCTGTAATGTTGCTAGGATATGGTAGCCTAAATACAATCAGAAGAAAGAAAATCCATAAGAAACCACAGATCTCCCTCAAGGCCGGCTTTACATGATAATAATTCTATTATCAGATGCAATCTGATTTTTGGTTATGTTCAATAATTGTAAGGAACCTTCAAGGATCTCAAACCAAGGATACTTCTAACTACAGTATTACAAAAGTCAACGGATCTCAACAAATTATAGCTCATTCTTCCCAGCTCATCAAGGTGGTCCAAATTCATAAATAATATGTTGAATTTGGTCAAAATTTAACAAAATAATTTCCAAGGTAATATTGAGTTCTCCATCACATACCAGGATGATGGTATTCTTGATCAGGGATTCTTCGGAATCCTCTGTGATAAATGGAAAAATTATCATTGAAATAGAGATAAATTCTTCCTTTTGAACTCTCATGGCATCACGCATTTAAGATTGTTCTATCAACTTCAATAGATACCATACTGAATTTCAACTAATTCATTTTTAAAAGGTTTGTCAGGCAACCAATAAACTCTAATTCAAGATTGAAGCAAGATAAAGGCGCTTTTTTGGGCTCAAATTGTAGGCAATGATTCGTTCTACATGGTTGGATGTCTCATAGAACTTTTTAACTCCTTTGTTTGATTACAAAATGATCGAAAGGTGAAATGAGTGTAAACATATTCGATTATTCAACTTGAAAGAACTATTTTTTCCTTTTTATTTGACAAATATTTGAAGAGATATTAAAGTCGAATGAGAGGAGAAATTGTGATCTAAGATTTAAGACAAACCACAATTTTTTATCTTCAAGGACTCCGAAGATACATTCATTTGTGAGTAAAAATATAAGTATGTGATGGAAATGCATTTCGAGTCGAGAGCGACCTCAGCTAAAAAACAGTCACGCTCTTATTATAGTCTGTCCAAGTAAAGAAGACCCTCTGGCAAGATGGGAGAATGACTCAAGCTCGGTAGATATTGGTTCAAAAGTTATAAATTTGATCTCAAATTGTAGGAAATAATTCGATCTACTATTAAAACCTCATTTATATATAGAGGTTAAGAATAACCAGAATTATCAATTTTCGAATAAAAAATTATCCGTTTTCTTGAAATGGAAAAACTTCATGAAAATTCAAATGATTTTACTTTATTTTACGTGATTTTGAATTATGATATTCATAATTTGCATTATATATACATTGTAATGGTATGATGGTTCATATTATTTTGTTGATTAGCAAATATTATGAGCTTAGTTCTATCGATTATCTATTGATTCATTAATTTCATAATCTATTGTTCATTTGTTTGATCAATTGAGCTTCATTAAAAAAATACCAACTCTTAATATAAGTACGAATAAAACTTTAAAAATTACTCTTCTTCAATTTCTACCTTGTACACCTTAAAGCATCTTACCAAGCAATAGGGAGGGAAAGAAAGCAATCCATTGTGGAAGCTCAAAAAAATTAGAATAGAAAAAATAAATAATGACAATTAAATAAAGTATTTTTATTATTAATACTCAGAGTATGGCTTTTAATACTAGGGAGACCTAAGGGTTGATCCAATTCGCCGTATAACCTAATCAAACATATAAAATAAATAACATGGAGAACCATGTAGGTTTCATATTTTTTCAAAACGTTATCTAATATTGAAAATTTAACACGTCACAAAATCAGTTGAAAATGAAGGAGAATAATATTAAACATTGACTTGAAATCTAGAGCACTTTGAAATTTTGTCATGACAACCGAAAATATAATATTGAAATGAATATTTCAATTTTATCTTTTAATATTAATGTAATACCTCTTTTCATTTCTCATTTCTGTCTATTAATTTTAGTATTATAAAACAAAACTTATGAAGATCTCATGAAAAGTGATTGAATACAGCCTATGCGTGGTTACTGTGCATCATTAGAACCAGGATATATAATTTGTTAAGTGAACCAAAATTTATTTTTTTCTATTTACATTGTAGTTACTGTATTGAAATGTTGTTGGGAATGAAGCGATACGGTCATACGGATAGAAATTCAGCAAGCCGGCTCGGCTTTACTCTGTGTTTGCAGTTTCAGTTTTTATTTTACTGGTTCTAGTCCCACTCCGAAACCGTGCGTTGTGAGTGAGAGAGAGCACAGAGAAGGAAAGTTCTGCGGAGAGAGCGTGTAATTTTTCATGGAGAGGGGGAACCTTACTACTACATACACAACAGTGTCCAGCAGCAAGTTAATAGTGACGCTGGAGCGACCTAGCGGAATTAGTTTGTCCCTAGAGCTAATCGCACGATCTTAAGACAGCTTGTGAGCTGGTCGGATCATGACATCAGAACCTTGGAGGAGGAGCTTAGGTCCAAATACTCAGTGGACGGATTATAGTATTTTCATAATCATGGTAATAGAAATATTACTGAGTAGAACCAGCGTAATGAGAATAGCTTTTCATGTCAAATGATGTCTTTAGAGGAAAAGCTAACCTCAAAATTTACTATATCTATGAAAGAAATAGTCATATATACTCCATCCACTAAGTGTTCGGACCTAAGCTCCTCCCCCATTTTGACATTGCAGGCGGTTGTAGCCAATGGCAAGTAAGGTCATCATGCTGCAGCTATTACTTTTTAATGTTTCAATAGTAGGGTAGAAGAGATACTGAAATTAACTATAATAATGATGCTGTAATACGATAATAATATCCTGAGTTATGATATAAAATACTAGTAAGGTGCCTAATAACTGCTCAAAAGCTCAATTAGCCTATTAAAGTGAACTGAAACTTACCTGGAACATGGACAGCTTTTCCAATATCACACCAAATCTTGTATTTTTCTCTTATATTCTTGCAATCTTTGTGTTTTGTATCATACATAATAATATGGTATAATAACAAATCATCATATTTGGTATTTGAAAATAATTGCCAACAATTGCTCAGGGTTGATTTCCAAAGTGCCAAGAGTTGACTTTCTTCCTTTTTGGTTATGTCTGTTTACTTGCAGACGAAAATTAGAGTTAGTTCCTGAACAAGTCACAATATTGTAGTGCAAAAGGCACTACAAATGCTGCATGCAGCATTTGCTGCAAATATTTGCAAACCGAATATTTCACAACGCATTGGTCTGCACTTGCATACACCACAATGGTTTTAAATTTTTGTCCGGCAAGTTCTCAGAATTGAATTCGCACCGCAACAAACCTTCGCAACAAAAATGTGTTGGTGTGCGCCTCGGGTAATTCTTTAAAAAATACCGGTATTGGATCTATTGAATTCAAAGTACATACAATAATGAAATAAATTTCTTGTATATAATTAATTTTAAACTTCATATGGATTACATCATATACTTGAATTTGTAGTATGTTAGTATGTAGTTCAATGAGTTTGAAATTACCTGCTTAAAGTGAGCAATAATAACAAAAATATGATTATGAATGTTTCTGTTTCATCAAATATAATTCTATCAAGTAATATTGATAATAATCATTCTTATGTCAACAAATAATAACCATGAAAACATCAATATTTTAAAGGCCACTTAGTTCCAATATTGTTAAGGAATTTCAACGTTCCAGACAATTGCAACCGCTTGTGAGCTGGTTGGATCATGACGTCAGAGCCTCAGAGGCGGGGCTTAGGTCCGAACACTCAGTGGACGGAGTATAGATATGGATAGGCATAGAAAATACGACGCCATGACTACAGTCACCGCCATTTTGTGGGGTTTCAATACCAGTGTGGTCTGATATTCTAGTTGGTCTTGCTGAAGCTGAAATGAAGGCAGCGCACGCCTGTTCAAAAAGTGTACTAGCCTGGTAGCGCTAAGCGCGGACTATTCAAATGTACAAACGTTCAGTTGGAAGTAGGAATTGAAAAACGTGCCAAAATGTGGTAATAATAATGTTATGTGGTAGCATAGAGTATATCAGGGTTGGAAGAAGTTAGACAATATTTGATTTTTCAAATGTAATTGGTCAGTCAGTTTTGTTTCATTCAAATCTGATTTTTGAGTTTGTGTCATTTTAGGCTGTTTATTTACTGACCACTTTTTATTCATCTACAAGTTCCACCCACAGAAAAGTGAGTTGAAGCATGCTTGCATGCATCAAGTAAGCATGTTGAACCTCTTTGAACTTGAAAATACTGATTATTTTCATATTTTGGCAAATATCTCAATAACTACTGCAGATAAGAATTTCTTATCTGTTGCATTGAATTTCTCAAAGAAAAAGTATTTTTATACCCTAAATCACTCAACACAAAGCTATAAAATTGTAGACAACTATTCACACTCATCAAGTTTGTCTTGTTTTTCAAAAAAATATATAAAAAAAAAACTTTCATAAGCCAACGTTTTCAAAGCCGACTAAAAGGAATAGCCTATAATAAATTTTCTGGTCGCCTTTGAGTCTCTTTATGCATTGAATATATTCAAAATAAATATATTTGTACATGATGGATCTTCTATAGCTACTAGCTCATCAGCTACACAAATTAATGATTTATGGAAGCTTTTAGTTTTTAAATTGTTGAGCTATGTTTTTATAAACACGCCCAATGTTTTTAGTCCAAGACATGTAATGACGATAATAAAATTGGTGACAGAATATATTTATAAATTCAATAGATAAAGAGATTCAAAGGTGGTCAGAAAATATGATATTTCATTTTAGTCGAATTTGAAAACGTTGGCTTATGAAAGTTTTTTAATATATTTTTTCTTATTAAAAACAAGACTAAACATGTTGAGTGTGAATAATTTTCTTAGGGCTACTTATAAAAAGTTTTCAATATTATTAATGTGAATCTGCATATCCTGTTCTATGTAAAAATAATTTTCATATATTTTAAAATATTTCAACATAATTTAAATAAAAATTATTAAATACGGCTAGCCTACTAATTTACATTTATTGAAAACTTTTACATGTAACAATGTAAGTTATGTTCTGATTTTCAGTAAGTTCATTTGCCAAATAAGACTTTGACGTCACATTTTGATAATTTGCTACCTATTCGGATCAAGGTGTATAGAATAGTATTATTATATAATTATTATCTACTATTCTATACACCTTGGTTCAGGATACCTAGGATTTCTTTTCCCAGATCTCACAATTCATATCACAGAAGGTGTTATTTATCAAATACTTCTGCAGCAAAATCAATATTACCTACTATACTAAGAGCTGATGGAATGAATCTTTATTTTGGTTTTTAAGCATTAATTTCTCCATATCAAATTTTGCTTTGTAAAAATTAAAATACAAAATGAGTTATAATAAAAACAATTGGGGTTGCATTGTCATCAGGTTTTGATCTATTCTGGAAGTTTCAAGTCTCTAGCTCGTGGATGCTGGATGGGAAGTGGATGGAAATTAATTTTCAAAATTCCAACCTGACAGACAACACCTAAGCAAGTGCAATAAAACTTTGTAAAATTGTAAAATCAAATTTGAACTGAAATTCTGACTCAGGGATATCCCCTATCAATACTTGGTCTCATTTTAAAGATCTTACAAGAGAAGCTATAAAAAAAAATTTGTAGCCTAACCTTGAAAATAGCAAAAAATTTGTTTCAAAGTTTTACAGACAACTTTAGAACCTATGGTTGCTGGCTTCTATACCTTTCGTGGGACACCCTGTATAGGCCTAACTCAAAACAATGGATCCTTTAACAAAGCATTTGCTCCATTAACAATATTAACAAGTGTTGCTCAAGTGTTGAACAAAAGGAATCAAATAAAAATCTAGCTACCAAAGAATTTGTATAAAAATTTATTATATTTCTTCCTATCACGTATGCACTTCAATCTAGGAATGGTATCAAAATATTCAAATTTGTTCTCAATTTGATTGATGGATATCAAAATCAGTTGCAACTGTTGACCGTGTCAGTTTAAAACAATCTCAGTTTGTATGGTTTGAAAGTTCACTGATGATGAATAATAATAATAGGCCTAATAGTAATAAAGAATGAATAGTCAAGTATTTTTTAATACAAACCAGGTATTCCCCTTAGGTAGTTGAAAAATTCAGTTGCGCTTTATTGAATCATTAACTAAGAAAAACTGCAAGCTAAATATGTGAGTTAAATCAAGTTTGCAGATAACTGTATGTAGTCAACTGATGTGTATTTTCACCTATATTTTTGAACATACAGTATTTTCATTTAAAACTAGAAAGTATCATAGAATTTTAAGTAATATAGTCTTCAAAAACACGTTAAGATACTGCTCAGACAAGGAAACAACTGAAATAATAATAAGTTGAGAACAATGAAAAATATTATAAATAAATTGTTTCTCATGACACCACAAGTTGAATTGTGTGAATTCTGTATTATGCAAGAACCAATTTTATTCTGTAGGAAATGTACTTGTAAGGTTCCACAAACTTTATTTACAGTCCATGACAGGATGATCACGCCATACTGAAACAAGTAGAAATAAAACGTTTTCAATTCTTCTCTATTTATGGAAAATAATATGAGACAATATTACAATAATTCAATGTGGTACATAGAATACGGATATAGTTGATTATCGACAATTTAATTTCAATAGAAAGTTCATTGGACAGTAGTTAATGCAAATAAAAGTAGAAGATTATATCTTTTTAATTTTCTGAATATGTAAACGGAGTGTTTCAGGAGGAATGTGCAATACTTCTCAGGCTGATTCCTTACACCAAGTAGAGAGAACAGTTCCATAGGCAAAATGCTTTGTTACTGAGATAACAATGGCAGAAACTGTCTTGAAAACTAGTATTATTTTTATAAAATATATAAATAATAATATAGATAAATAGAATTAAAAATCAAATACCCTTTAAAAAAAACTTTGGAAGTATTATTTTTTAAAGTATTATAATAATACTTTCAAAGTTTTTTTTAAAAAAGGTATTTGATTTTTCATTTTATTTATCAATTAATTTGAATATCCCTAAGTTAAAAGTTTAATTTTCAAATAATAATAATAATATAGTAATATTATAGAAAATATATAATTATATAATTCTTAAAAGGCTTCATGCAGATACAAAAATAGACATTTCCTAAGTAAACTTAGCTGAGAGATCCAATGAAACCAGTTTGAAGTTTGTAGCTGTAATGGTTTTTGAGATAATACGGAAAATATTCTAAAATTACTATTTTAAAACAAATAATGGTTATAACTGGATATTAAATCATACATTTGTACTTTTAATTAATATAAATAATAGAGTATCAAATTCTAAAGAAAAAGTTGAATGGCCGTGATAGTGTAAGACTTCCCAAATTTCAGGAATCGCGATCAAAAGGACAAAATAGACAAAACATTGCACATGTAAAAAATCAGTCTCAGTCGCGATTTCTGAGATTTGGGTACGTTTTTAGTTATTTGTGTATCAGTGCGCAAAGTGTGATTTTGCTGCATCAAGAGAAACAGTTAACAGAAACAGAGAGAAACAAGCGGAATAGTTTCTCAAGTGCAGCAAAGGTACTTTGTGTCCGTATTACACATTAAATTTTTCCTACAGTTACAATATTGAATGTGAAAGCTTGAAATTGAAATCGTCATATCTCAGTTATTTATCATCGAGTCCTGACAAATAAGGCACCATTTTATTCACAATTAAAAGCTCTAAATTTTTATAATGGTACCGAAGTTTATACAACCTTACTTTTAACAGTAAATTCAAAATTAATATTTCCGTTGGCCACCATTTTGAAAACTTCAAAAATTTTGAAGACTTAATATTATACTTGAACCTGCCAAATTTCATTACAGTTTTTAATTTTTATTTTCAAATTTTTAATTTTTTTCATATTAAAAAATATCAAAAGGTTGTTTATTACTTTTATTTCTATATTAAGAATATTAATTACTATATAAGAATATTATTAAAATAATTGGATTTCATTTGTTTATGTGTTGTTAAATCTTATTGAAAATGACAAGACATTTTTTTAAAATAAGAACTATTATTTACCGTTCAATCAAAGAGAGGGGAATTTGACCCCCTCTCACTTTTCACTTGCAATCCATTTTTTAGGGAAAAATCATAATAGAACGAAATAACAATAGAAGCATGTTCACTATTTTTCTAATGTGGTGCTGTCATGATTTCATTGATAAAGATTGACGATTTCGTTGAGAAAGCATTACATTATGCGATCCATTGATACGAGCGAATCTGATTAAGGGTGGATGGTAGTGGACGGCAAAATCATGCCCCATAAGAACAACGTAATTTTTATCAATCTATTGAAGCAGATAGCGCCGTTATTTATGGACAAAATTACACGTTCTTTAAAAACATAAAACAGATTATTTACTCAGTTTTTTTATTGAGATTTCTTTTATGGTACCGTATAGTCTGTATAAGTAAAGAAGACATTCTGGCAAGATGAGAAAATGACTCCAGCTCCAGAAATTTTAGTTTAAAAATTATAAATTTGGTCTCAAATTATAGATCAGTATGTTTCCTACAATTTGAGACCAAATTTATAATTTTTAAACTAATATTTCTGGAGCTGGAGTCATTTTCTCATCTTGCCAGAATTTCTTTATACTAAGTATTATTTAGGCTAAATATTTCCAAGAGAACAGAAACGACCTACTTCATCAGGAAAATATTTAGCGAAATTTTAACGTGAGGATATTATTTAGGAATCTTTTTCAAAGTCTACATCTAGGATACCTGAAAAACATTTCTTACAATCTAAAACTATACATGCTCTATCCCAAACTATGCAATAGGCCTCTCATTTCTAGAATGTTAATAAAATAAATTTTATTTTATTTCAAGTTAAATGTTTGAGTTTGATCCATTTTTATGCCCTTCATCAGCCTTAGAAAATATTTCAATATTATTTGTTTCCATCTACAGAATTTTAATTCATGATTCAATTAAAATTACAGATTTATTACAATTTCAAGTAGATAAGTTACATAAAAATATGCATAAAACTTCCATAGGTCTTTCTTGACAGAAGAAATTCTCAAAAACATTTTCTAAGTGTTAATTTCTTATTTTTGTTTTTTAAATAGCCTAAATATGCTTCACGAGATTTTCAAGTTTGTAGCTATTGGTTTTAATTTTCTTCTAATTTATTATTTTTATTTAGTAGCCTATAGTTTAGAGTAGAAATATATGTATAAAACTCCTGCAGAATTTGTCTAGTCTTATTTACCCAGTTTTTTCATGAAGAATCCTATTCATTCAAAACTTCAAGTAATATTTAAAAAATATATATAGTCATTGGAAAATAGCAAATGAGTTTTTATAATATTATATCAGTACTATTACTATGCCAATATATCATCAATGCCAATAATAACATATTCAAGAGTACAAACATCAATGATTCAATAAATACCCAATATACCCGGGTATTTATGAATTTTGGGTATTTACCCGGGTAAATACCCTAGGTATTTACCCTGAGTTTTAAATACCCGGGTATTTTACATCACTAGATTTACAGCAGTATTTGAAATCTGTATTGGTAATTTATTCAGAAGCTAAATTTTTGTAATTCATGAAACTAAAAATCTAATGAACCAAAAAACCTTCAAATTTGGCTCTCGATATGTGACTTTATTCACCATAATTTTTTTTATTGAAATGTTAATAAAATTTTAATGTTATCAACAGACTTGAGGGTGGCCGTGGCTAAGTGGGTTAAGTTCTGGAGTTAAAGCCTTCACATGAGGCAAATTTCAAAACAAAGAAATATTTATGAATCCACTAAGATATTATTGCATTGGAAGTATTCAAATTATACATCGTGAAAGCGTATTTCATTGTCAAGAATATACGCTTATATAAAATAAAATTGTTAATTAGTGAAGATCTGTACAATTAAAAAACCTGTCTGTATTGATATATGTTTAAGGAACTCTTCATAAACACAATGCTTTCAGTTCCAGTGCTATCAGTTTGATAATGAAAAATAAAATGAGCAGTCCAAATTTAGTTCATTATCTAGGTAGATCACACGGAACTTCTTAAGTTTTCATTGTATGAAAACATAAAATCCGAAAAATATGAATAACTTTTTTGTTTGTTGTCAGATTGACTTGAATTTTTATGGGGAGGACACTAATATGGAGAGGAATGTTCCTGTTTTTAGTAGAATTTTTCCAAGGTTGATGAGTCCTCGCCTTTCTCATCCAGTTGGTAGTAGCTCCATCAAGGCCTGCCCTGCCTCCTCCAGTTGTTGCCCTGATCGAAGTAGCCTCCTTAGAAACCCTTCATGCTCTCAGTAGACAAGTGTTGGAGGTGAAAACAGTGGAGGAATTGAGAGAAGATACAATCCAACTGGCACAGGATGAGGATAAATGGTGTCAAGGCATACTTAATACTGGTCAAGGATGCTAGGAAGACAACATCATTTGGTGGACCCAGGGCAACTGAGATAAAACCACTTGGAAGTTGGCTGTTCCAGAAAAGCTAAGGAGGCAGGTCATGGAGTTGTGTCATGACACCCCCTGGGCTGAACACCCAGGAACTGAAAGAACCATTGCCCGGATAAAACAGTGAAATACGTGGCTGAGTGCCATCCATGTGCTCTACATAAAACACCCAACTCTTTAACAGAACATTAGTCAAAGCATATGAGCCCTCATTGTAAAGGCTGGGCCAAGATATACTATTTTTTAATTAACTTAATAATTTTGATTTTTACCAATTTCTGCCCAGAATATCCAAATGTCTCAAAAAACCACCTTCTCGGTCCAGCAGTCATCAAGTCCTCAAATAAATGGGTGGAAACTGATCATACTTTCAATCATTATCTGTGCTCTTCTATATCACTTCTCCTTATCAATTCTTCAGCTAACACAACTACATATAGTTATAACATCAACTCTATACCTCCTTGGATTCTTTAAAATTATTTGAAAATTTCCCACACAACAATTTATTATCAACCAAAATATTAAAAAAAAATATTACCGCATATAAAATGAGAATTCAACATTAAAAATATTTCTCTCTTAATTTGAATTAAACAATGCATTGTACGTTTTATGACTTTCTGATCTAATGTTGCCAATTCTCTTGTTCACAGGAAATATTGTCTGACTAGCATTCTTCCCATTGTTTTCTGATTGGATTCAAATTTCATTTTCACAATTTTAAACCATAATATCCGTTTCCTAATGCAACGTCAAACTGGATTTTTCTTTACTATCATTCTCAATTACAAGATAAATTGAAACATTTCCTGAACTAACTTCAAAACTATCACAAATAAAATTCAAAAATACTTATAATGTTATCTACTTAATACTTTACAATAAAAGTCACCTATTATGTTTCTGCTCGTGTTGCTAATAATTGAAATTAAAATGTAGATCTCGACTTTTTGATACTTCTTATCAAAATTCTATCTGTAAAACTACTGATTAACCTGGCATTTGAACGTTTGTCATTCTTGCAGACAAACCCCACACTGCATACTACGCGGAAAAGTAGATTTTGGAAAATGAAACTATAAGAACGGCTTCATGCCACTTATACTGCTATCCTATGTATTGTATACCTCCTTGGGAGTCACCCCAGCTGATATGAGCCTAAGAATTCTGGAGACAGGATTTTTGAATATGACATATCTATCTAGCCTCCTTAATTGAGCATACGGGGCCTTAGTCCTAAAGTAATAAATGATGATGATGATGATGATGATGACAGTAAATTGAATATTTTGATGATCCTCAAGCCTAGATTCTGAACAAGAATGTTTTTTTAATGAGGATCTAAAAGTTCTAATAAATGTAGATGAATTGAGTAGGATTTGCATTACCTGTCAATAAGTGAAGCCCTCATGGTTGTCGTAATAGCAGCTGGCTGCGCTTCGTTTAATTTGAATATACTCTCGATAACTGAGATTTCGGTGGAAGTGGTATCCATACCACAGAAAACACTCCAATCATTGACAACCATACCAGCTCCTATTACTTCTGATCCGCGGTTGATTGTTCCAGCCTATTCAAAAAACCAGACATTAGTTTTATTATTGAATTATTTAACTTAGATAAACTCTCATGAAAAGGTAGCAAGAAGCTTGGACATTTTTTGACTTTCACTTTATTGCATTTCAACTAGGAGCGACCCTGGAGACTTATTCAATGGGAATGCTCAGCAATATTATATTGCAAAATACAATATTTTATTTGTATTTAGAATCATCAGCTCAAACATGCGTATCAGACTTAAACATTCTGCTGTTGAATGGTCGACGGTGTTTACTTTGATATTATACCCAATTCACAGATATTCATTTCCTATTCATTTCAACTCCATTTAGTTCCTGGTACAATTCAATTGTTTCAATTATATGATGTTTATAATAAATTCAAAAAGTAAAAGCAATAATGTAAATAAAGTTTGAATATGCTAGCCCCGTTGAATGATGGATATCAGCAACGTTGCAATAATTATTGAGCCATCGGTTTGCTAGCTTCAAAAGTGGTGGAGGACTGTCTCTATGCTACGGGTCGCTCCTAGTTGAAATGATAGTATATCAGTCTATAATGATAGCACTATAGTCAAATAGTCGAATTCAAAAAATACAATATGTTTAATTCTTCGGTGTAATTATTTCATTCATTCAATATAATTTTATTAGTTCAATGGAAATTTCTTTATTTGCATTAGATCTGTTAAATGACGGCGTCTCAGAAAACGATTGTTATAAAAAAGTAGCTATAAGGAAGAAAAAATAGATTACCTTCAGACCTCTTTATGCACGTTTCTAAACACCGTAAAATGATTTACAGACTTTTCCCAGTACTTTAGAGAAGATGACTGCTTTTATTAAAACATCTAAGTTCTCACTTTCTGTGCTTAGAAAAACGCACGCATAAAAGGTGTCTTAACTAGATAATTCTATTATTTTGGCAAGAAGTTTTGTAAGTCAAGTAATACAGTAGAAATTGTCATCAGTAAAAAGAAAGGAGCCATTTTAGTACAGGTCAAAGATCTTCAACTTCTGAACTAAACTAACTACTTGAAGGCAATACATTATACCAGAGACAATGTATTATTATTAATAATACATTGTCTCTGATTATACGATTGCATCAAATATAATCTCAAGTTTCTCCAGCAAGCAAACAAACAAACAAGCCATAGAACTAAAACATGCTGACATATATGATTTAAGTCAAAACATAAACGCAGAATAATTATTTGCATGTAGTGATGTGGGTCGGGTAAATACCCAGTGGGTAGGTAAATATAAATTGGGTATTTGGTAAATATCCCGGGCCTCGGGTAAATTCCCAAAAATTGGGTATTCATCATTTTTATTGAATTTAGAAAAGATTTAGTTGTCTTTTTGTATTCAAACGCCTTCAATGATAGTGAAATGATGATAGAATGTAAACAAAAATGTTTTATATAGTGACAAACAGCATTTAACTTCCGAGCATCATTGACATAAATACCCGGGTACTGGGTATTTATGATTTTATTTGTTTCTGTGTTGTTAAATCTTATTGAAAATGACAAGAAATTTGTTTCGAATAATAACTATTATTTAGCGTTCAAAGAGAGGGGAATTTGACCTAGTATCACTTTTCACCTGCAATCCATTTTTAGAGAAACCCCATAATAAAACGAAATAACAATACAAGCATGATCACTATTTCTCTAATGTGGTGCTGTCATGATTTCATTGATAAAGATTGACTTCATTGACGATTTCGTCAAGGAAGCATTGCATTATGCCATTGATACAAGCGAATCTGATTAGGGTAGATGGTAGTGGACGGCCAACTGCCGTACGGCAAAATCATGCCCCATACGAACAATGTAATTTTTATCAATCTTTTGGAGCAGATGGCGCCGTTATTTATGGACAAAATTACACGTTCTTTATGTCATTGGAAAAACATAAAACAGATTATTTACTCAGTTTTTTATTGAGATTTATTTTATGGTATCCTATAGTCTGTATAAGCAAAGAAGACATTCTGGCAAGATGAGAAAATTACTCCAGCTCCAGAAATATTACTTTGAAAATTATAAATTTGGTCTCAAATTGAGATTAGAATGTTTCCTACAATTTGAGACCAAATTTATATTTTTTGAAACAATGGTGACCGAGCTGGAATTATTTTCCCATCTTGCCAGAATTTCTTCCTTGCTTGGATGGACAGACTATATACTAAGTATTCTTTAGGCTAAATATTTTCAAGAGAACAGAAACAACCTACTTTATCAGGAAAATATTGAGCGAAATTTCAACTTGAGGATTTTAATCAGGAATCTTTTTTATGGAAAGCCTACATCCATGACTTCAGAAAACATTTCTTACAATCTAAAACTACACGTGCTCTATCCCAATCTACATACTCCATTCAATAATTATCGAGACTGGTTGAGTGTAGCCTCAACCGAACTTTATAGGGGGATCCAACCAGTGGAAATCAATAGATGGGTTCTTTACGAATAAGATGATGAACTGTTGTTCAGTCACCTACGTACATTAGTTGAGGAAGGATATTGTTTCCGCGCCGAGTGTTTTTACCTCGCGTCGCAGCACTAACATGGAGCTTACCATTGAGGAAACCTATGCTCAAAATGTTTGCTTCAAACATAAAAAATCTGTGTCGGAGACCCTCTCCCTAGTTAAAGAGGCATTCCAAGAACTCGTTGAAGTCTAGTTTGACATTGGACGCCTGACAAACGTTTGAAGTTGGGCTTGGGTGGTGAAAAATGAAAAATTTTGGTCTCTAACAGGCGTATAATAGTCGCTCTCATCAGTGAGAAGAATGGTCTTGCAGTGGAAACCATCCACACAATCGAAACAGTTGATTTGGCGATGAGAAAAACTGTGAGGCATTTTCCAGTTGTGGCGTTGTGCCACAGTGCAATTGTTCGGCAGCATCCACTGGCGAAATTTTGCGTTGCCAAGTCATATCAACCCCCTAAACAATCCACCTGCCGTTTTTCTTACTTCTATAAGTGAGAAGACCGCTGTGAGTGCAGGGGTTTGACTCTGATGGCTTGACTTTGGCTTCCAAATAAACAGCTGCGACGCGCTCTCAAAACAGTCGGCGCGAAAATCGACCTCCTGTCTCAACGAATGGACTTAGGAGGCTAAACCACAGTGCTCCTGAACGGTAAAGGATCCCTCTACTGAGCCCAACCAGTTGAACACCCCTCCACTTCTCTGTTGAGACTACAGAGAACCAGTCTCGATACTTACTGAATGAAACTTGTATGCCAATAGGCCTCTCATTTTTAGAATGTTTATAATAGTACATTACACTACAAGCACAGAAAGTAGGTGTTTACGGTATGAGGATAGTTTCCCGGGCGAGGCTTGCCGAGCCCAGGAATATGTTATTCAAATACCGTAAACACCTTTCTGTGTGAGTTGAGTACGATACTTTTCGCCACACTGCGAGAATAAGAATAATAAATATTGTATAAGAATGTTTGCGGCGATTCATTCAAACTGAATAATATTGTGATGGCTCCAGAAAGCAGTGCACCCGATCTAGCGGCCGCATAGGTAACTACCAGTCTCTTTCTGTGCACTAGCTCCAAAAGAGCCCTCTTTCGGAGCTACTAGCGAAACCGCCTGTAAATGGCGTCTTTCGAATCTCTTTAGTGCACAGAAAACAGCTGCTTTCTGTGCAGTGTGGCGAAAAATAAATTTTCCAATGAATTCATTCTATTTCAAGTTGAATGTTTGATCCATTTTTATGCACTTTCATCGAGCTTAAAAAATATTTTAATATTATTTGTTTCCATCTACAGAATTTTAATTCATGATTTAATAAAAATTACAGATTTATTACAATTTCAAGTAGATAAATAAAAATATGCATAAAACTTCCCTAGTTTTTCTATAGGTTTTCCTTGACACAAAAAATTATCAAAAAAATTTTCCAAGAGTTAAATTCTTATTTTTGTTTTTAAATAGCATACATATGCTTCACGAGACTTTCAAGTTTTTGTAATTATTTGTTTCGATTTTCTTCTCATTTATTATTTTTATTTAGTGGCCAATAGTTTAAATTAAAAATATATACATAAAATCCTGCAGAGTTTGCCTAGTCTTATTTAACCAGTTTCTTCCATGAAGAATCCTATTCATTCAAAACTTCAAGTAATACTTAAAAATATATATTAAGTCATTGGAAAATAGCAAATAAGTTTTTAGTGCATTTCATTCGAAAAAATGCACTATTGGTCTTGTCCTGACAATCGAAAATTCATGATGTGATATAATTTTTACACGTTTCCGAGTGTTAAGTTCAATAAATACCCAATAAACCCGGGTATTTAAGAATTTTGGGTATTTTTTGTATAAACCCTGGGTATTTACTCCAAGTTTGAAATACCCGGGTATTTTACATCACTATTTGCATGCGATGAAATTTTAGAATAAACACAGTTATTGTTTGGCACCGTGACATGAAGATTGTGAATCACAGCTGATGTATCAACTTTCATCAAAGTCTATTTTGGATTTCAAAATTTTAAGCGAAAATTAATATTTTTAATAATATTATTCGTGTTTTGGTTCTTTTTATTTATGTAACAACCTTCCAAATTCTAAATTACTGTTACATAGTTTTTTTATCAAATTTTTTCAAACTTGAATATTTTAACCAAAATTGGGAAAAAGAGACGTTTTGGACTTTGGTCTGTGTTTCAATCCTATTGTATTTCAATCTTGTTAATAAATAAATAAATTTACCACTAAAGGTACTTGAAGTAGAGATGCAAGTTCATCCATATCTTGAGTCGAAGTATGTGGGTGAACTAAGCCTCCTTGATTGGAAAATGCACAGTAAGAACCAACTAAAACATTTGAAGCTACAGTTTGCCTGAAAACTTCGACATTGAGGTTATCAGCAAGGATTTCTTCGGTTTCCTGAAAAGGAGAATAAAAATTCAATTGAAGAAATTGATTAATTTAATTAAAACTTTCATTATAATCTTTTATTTGCATTATATACTATTGTTCTGATGTAGGCCTACTTATTACTCCAAGTTTCCATCTTAGTAATTTTAATTGAGTAGCGTGCGCACACAATAGAAATTAATCACAATTCATTCAAATTTCCATAATATGACGAAACAGATTTGTTTTTCGTGCAATAATTGGTAAAAAAAATCATAAAAACTAAAAGCATTGAGCTAATTATCTTAGAATCTTATTATGGGTAGGCCTAGTAGCCGAGTTATTTGTACATTTGTTTTTTTTATAAACCCCCAAACTCTTGGAAGATTTTACAGAGCTCAGAACACATAAATTGTAATATATACTACAGTGGATATTGTGATGGATACACAATACATGGTATGGATCGATAAGGACTGATGAGAAAATGAGAATGTTTTTCTAATAAAAATTGAAGAAATTGATTAATTTCATTAAAACTTTCATTATAATCCGGTATTCGCATTATATAATATTGTTCTAATATAGGCCTACTTATTACTCCAAGTTTTCATATTAGTAATTTCAATTAAGTAGCATGCGCACACAATAGTAAGTAATCACAATTATTTCAAATTTCCATTTTTCTTTTTTATAAGACGAAACAGATTTGTTTTTCGTGCAATAATTGGTAAAAATCAGAAAAACTAAAAGCATAGACGTAATTATCTTAGAATCTTATTATGGGTTGGCCTAGTAGCCAAGTTATTGATAAATTAAAAAAAAAAATAATAAAACCCCAAATTCTTGAAAGATTTCACAGAGCTCAGAACACATTAATTGTAATGAATACACAATACATGGTATGAATCATGACTCATGAGCATGATACTTGAATGATACTCACTAACTTGATGATGCGCAATAGATTGATAGGATTATGACGTTTCATGAATACAAAATTCAATTATTTGGTTTTCATAATGAGACAAATAACATAATTTTTCATCAGCTGACAATTAGCTCAAGTTATGTATTTTTTCAACGTTTTAGTGGGCCCCTGAAACATAACCATCTATCAATTCTCAAACCTTAATGTACAAAACAAGATGGCGGCAATATGGGCCTAGCCAAGCGTAATAGCAATAGTTCAACTTGCTATTCTTCAGAAGTAATAAGACAGAAATAGCATATTTTTTATTGTTAAACATTATGATATTACAATATAATAAATATCCAATACAAAATTAAAAATCATTACAATATGATGAATTTCAAACTAGAATCTGACTTATAATTCTATGTGAAAAATAGAAATTCAAGACACTCAAATTCTAATCAGTTTTCCCTAACAGCATGTTTGCACTTCACTTGCTGCTCATTTTAACTATCTTCTGTCACTGAAACTTTCCCCTAATATTTCCAGTTGCTTTTTTGATTTGATTTGTCCCTCCGGTTGGCAAGTTTGAGAAATCTTAATATTGTCTTTAGAGTGTGTTTTTAGAGTATTATTCTAAGCTTTTGAGTTGAGTATTTTTACCTTTAGTTCTCATATCTTGGATAAAAAAATGAAAGTATTCACTCTACCTTACACTCTCAGAGGTATTGGTACGGCCTAGGCCTACCGGTTTGTATAGTCACAAATTAGTCCCTGTTTGTAACCTTATCATTTAATATTTTGGAGCTAACTGTTACAGAAGGGAGATCACTGAGGTCACTTCTACTTTGTCTTTTACTTTCATAAAAAGCACATTGTCTATTTCAACAATATAAATAGAAACAAATTCGAATTCCTTATGGCAATGCTATTTGAAAATCAGAGATAGTGACATTGTTGCACTAATTTATGAATTATCCTTATCTCTTTGTGAACACATTTTTAACAGAACATGCACAGATTGGGGGTCCTTCCTTTCTTTGGTATTTCGGCTGGTTGGGGAAAATTAATGGAAATGTATCACTTCTTAATTTTGGTTTTTCTCTTGTCACTCCAATTAGTTCATCGTCTATGACAAGAAAAACGTCTTCCTCAATAACAAAACGGTCTTCAAAATTATTAATACAAACTATCTATCGAACTGTCTTTCACTTCAAAATTTCGATGAAAACCTTTCTAACCAATATGTCCATTGAGAGTTTGTTATCAGGTAACGTGAAAATAGAAATATGATTTTAATTATCATAGTTGGATATTCACAATCATGAACACAACACAGACGACCCATTTTATAATAAACTATTACATTTTCAAGAAATTATGCCACATTATTTCAACATAAAACAAGACGAAACAAGGCGAGGTTAGGCCTAATCCATTGTCAACTTCGTAAACATTCAGTAGGCCTACCTATGAAATGTACCAAAAATTATTTTTATAATAAAACATATGATTTTCTTTGTCAACATAACCAAAACGCAATAAAATCATGAATTTGGAATAGGGCAATCACTTCCGCCATTTTTCATACAATCGATAGTTACATTAAGGTCTGAGAATTGATAGATGGTCATGCCTGAAACGACCCAACTAGCTTTTTTTTACTGAAATATGCGCGTGATCCCTACCGTGTATTCTAGTACCAGTAAGAATTAATATAAATAAATGGTTCATAAATTTTGAAAATTGATATAATTCCAAGTATAGCAGACTCCAATGAAGTTGGCGGTTGAATATCAACTATTAACACTCAGTTTTGTCAACCTGAAAGCGGTCTGCAAGAGCGAAACGGATTATGTAAGGTTGCTTTTGATTGCTTGCCGACTGCCCTGACAGTGTTGAGAGTATTAATAGCAGTCATTTGCCAACCGCCAATTTCGTTGGAGTCTACTGTAGATTTGCTGTAGGATATTTTATTATAATTTATGTTGGGCATCGCTAAGGTTTCTGATCAAGTAAAGCAAAGAGAGATTAAACACAAGATATAAGGCACTTACACGATCCAAATCAGGATGAACAAGCGCAACATAATCATTGCAGGTGATAACATTTCCTAGCGCTGATAACCTTTCTTCAACACGTTGAACTTTTACACTGTCTGGAAGTGAATTACGAAGATGCTGCAGTTCTGTATCTGTTGTAGAGTTAGGAACTAGAAGTCCATTTTTATTTCCTGAAAAAGGAATCGTATCAAAAAAATTAAGAAATGGATAAATAACAACCTATTAATAATTTTAAAAGCAAACTGGAATAATATTAGTTCATTCATGACTCAGCAATCACAATGAAGAGTCTTACAGGATAAGTTAATTTTAGCAACTTGATGTCATGCAGGTAGGGACGTTTCGATACTTCCGATACTACTTGGTATCGATACTTTTCATTCGATACCGAGTACTTTGGTATCGATACCTGGCTTTCGATACCGATACCGAGTACTTTTTTCGATACAGAGTACATTTTCCGATACCGAGTACTTTTTCCGATACCGAGTACTTTTTTCGATACCGAGTACTTATTCGATACCGAGTACTTTTTCCGATACCGAGTACTTTTTTTGATACCGAGTACTTTATCGATACCAAGTACTTTTTACGATACCAAGTACTTTTTCGATAATAATAATAATAATAATAATAATAATATTCGTGTAACCTGGCTGGCTCAGGTCTGGTGTCAGAGTTTTCGATACCAAGTACTTTTTACGATACCGAGTACTTTTTCGATACCAAGTACTTTTTTCGATACCAAGTACTTTTTTCGATACCAAGTACTTTTTTGATACCAAGTACTTTTTTGATTTTGAGTACTTTCTAATAGCAAATTGATACCAATGCAAGTACTTTATCCAATACTGTATCAATTCCAAAGTAACAATAATAATAATAATCATTTTATTTGTTTCAACAATCGCCATACAAATGAGTTGAGTTGATATATAATATAACAATTACAAATTTAGATTAAATATCTTCAAAAATCAATTATAGACTATTATCACAGTATCACATAAATATTTCAATAAAAATGTAACAATAAAATAAATAAATAGTAAATTAGCAAAATTTTGATCAAACAGGAGCTATTACACATAACAATAATAATCAAATTGGGGTTTTTACTGAAGAAATTAACTTTACTCTCCCTAGCCTATACCCCACCCTATCTCTAATCTAAATCCTTATCTCAAGGTCATTTTGCTCTCGGTTTCTGGTAACTCGGCTTTTCTCCTGATCAGAGCTTTCAAGATATATTAGTATACATTTTTAATTTTTTCATCATTGTAATTAGAAAGAAGAATCATGATTTTATCCGTTTTCTGAATAACATTTTTGGTGTATGGTAAAATAAGAGACCTGAAACTTTTGTAAGCAGGACATTCTAAGAGGAAATGTGCTAATGACTCCATACTAGAATTACATGAGGGGCAGATTTTTTCGACATGAAGTTGATACTTTTTTCTATCTATATAGAAGTAAGTGGATGACACAGATGATGTTCTCAATTGAGATACACAGCGAATCAATTTTATTGGTAGTTCAAAATCTAGCTGTTCTCCTCTTTCAAAGTTAGGATTAATACGTTTATAGAGAGGGCATCTTTGGGATGAAAATGCACGTTTTATGTCCTCCTCTTTCAAGTATCTTGAATAACGGCTAAGAATCGTATCCCTGTTGTTCGCTAGGTTGATTTCATCAATTCCATCGTCATTGAAAATACTTTCGAATTGGATAGAATCCAATTCCTTTCGAACATATTCTATCCAATTACCTTTAAAACTAACTCTTAAAAGAAGGCGATAACAAATGAATGGAAACCGTGACTCTCTCAAGTTTACAATTTTCACTAGCCACGATAAATATCTTTTGAACATTTGAAACCTGAGTTTTGGCCTATTTGTTTCCAACCTGACACACCAACTCGGCGTTGAACGGAGCAGTAGTAGCAGGCGTTTTAAGAAAAACAACTATAGTTACAGACATTCCGAACATAAAAAGTTCTGTGTTGAATATAAATCATGACATTGTAGTGATTAATAATGAGGTGTCTACGCTTAAGGAACATTGTGATCGTCTTTCTAAGGAGAATAATCAGTTGAAATTCCCAGTAGATCGTCTTGAAGGTTTTTCAAGACGTAATAACCTCGTGTTTTTTAATATCATAGAGAAAAAGGGGGAGAAAAGTTCTATGTGTGAGACTCTTATAATGGACTTTATCAAATCTAAATTGAAAGTGAACGTGAAAAACTACGATATTGAGCGAGCTCATAGAATGGGCCGACGATCGGCAAACGGTAGGCCAATTATTGTTAAATTTTGGAATTTCAAGAAAAAGTTAGAGATTTTAAATAACAGGAATAAATTGAAAGACTGTAATATTAGCCCAATCAAATAGTACTCCAGACCAAACAAAAATCGTGTTAATTGATTTTACTGTCTTAATCGATCCATTTGGGTGTAAGTAAGAGTAATCCATGGTTTTCCACCAAAATATCTGGAGGCATAACTTTTGGGAGCCTAAAAATAACGAAATTTTCGGACTTTTTTCAGTTTTTTGACACTATCTCAGAAACCGATTTTTCTATCGATATTTTCATTCAATACTTTTTTAAAGAGCATAAAAATCCCTACTATTTTCATCCCCTGAACGTTTTTCTATCTCCGATAGGAGGCGAGTTATAGCTCGTCAAAAATTGCTAATTTTTGTCAACTTTGCTAAAAATCGCTAAATCTAGGCATTTTTTCCTTTTTACTTCTTTTCAAGCCGTCTATCGTATTATTCATCTTGATAAGGGTGTTAACACGATGTTCACACATCGCAGGTGACAACGTAGAGGCTTGTAATGGATGAAAAATGTGTAATAGTTATTTATTGTATGGTAGCCAGGTCAGTCAGGAGCTCAGGGGTTGCAGAGGAGGACGGCAGAAAAGGGACGAGGTGTGTGGTTGGATTAGATTGCTTTATCCAATTACAAATAGATAACATAGTATTTATGCTTGGATTCTTGATTTGAATTTTAAATATTAAGTTGAATATAAATTCAATATACTTAAACTATAAATTACACATGTAAGAAACTTAATTGATACCTTTTAGTTATTTTATACTGAATGAGGAATGTTGATGAAATTTTTGAGAAATTTATAGCATTTATATGATATTTCAAACAACCATTTGTAATATTAGGTAGATATACTGTATAGATTGGTAAGAAAATTGGTTATTATTTATTAATTTATAAACAATACAATTGAATTCATGTTACCGTACCTCCTCTGAGAGCACTGCCGCCCCTAACGGTTTAATTCTCCATTCCTTTGAAAAAGGGCATCAGATAACAAATTGATAAAGGTCCTCTACCTCCTTCAAATTTAACATGAAACACGTAAAGTTCTTATCATAAGCAATCCATGGCTTATCAGGTCTATCAGCTCGCCCCTTTGAATCAAACACCCATCTCATCATCCACATCTCTAAATCGTTTTTCTTTATCCCAATGTGATATTTGAGCGATTTGTATAGAGTATGGAAATGCCTCGCTTGAGGGTCCTGCAAGAATTCATCCCTATGTATTGTCCTAAAGTACCTATGAAATAATTTTCTTGGGTAGGAGTATTCACTTGATCAGTGGAGTCGAGATATTTGTTGAACCGAATCAGCTTATTTTTTCCAATGTACAATTATTGCAGTGACTTACCAAATAACAGAATACCACGACTCATAACTGAAGTGAATAGGTACCCCTAATGCCCTGACAGGTGTGCCCACGAAACTGGTGAAGTGCTGTACAGTAAAAGATACGGGTACTTCACCTGTTTCGTGGGCACAAGCAGCCAGTGCCCTAATGTAAAACCAAAATCTATCTCGTTATCATAGCTTTTGCCACTATCATTACACAACTTTCTTAAATCTTTAAACCAGAAATCTTCTATTTTATATAACTTTTTGGTAACCTATTTTCTTCCATTCTTATACTCTCTGCAATATAATTGTAATGCAGCCTAAGACAGAACTCGAAAAGAGGTGTTAGTTCAGTTTCAAAAATCAACTTGGCGTATCGTATTTATGGGGAGTGAAAAAAAATTCTTGATGAGAAACCGCTAAAATTTTTCCACAGTTTCATACGTTACTGCCTGTGCTACCTGTGCTTCGAAATGAAGAGTTGGTGTTAAAAACTACACCTAAATATTTGAAGTGGTTCACACATTCAATCCTTTCATTTTTAAACGTCCATTTCTCGCACCAAGTTGAATCACCTTTATTCATTAAAACCATTATCTTCGATTTCTTCTGATTCACATTCACCCTACATTCGCAGAATAATTCATGTTCATTAATTAATATGTACTGGAACCCTACTGGTGAATCCGAAATTAAAGCTATATCATCAGCATACAAATCTGGTTTATCTAAATGAAAAGGCTTGAAAAGACATGATAGAAAAGTTAGAACACAATAAGTCTATATTCTTGGAAAAAGTTGTGTGATGAACGTTACGTGAGGAAGCGCTAGAAGAACCCTAAGGTGGCACTCCTAAGCGACGGCTCAAGCTGCGCAGCTCAAGCTGGAGGGCTCTAGCTGCGCGTCTCGAGCCGTCCCAGATCTAGTCTTATAACTACAGATACATAATAATATTTACTAGGCCTATATAATTATTATACTATATAATCTGGAAAGCCATAGATGTGCAGCTAGGAATGCTACCCATATGCTGTCGAGCTACATATAACCACTTAAAGCCTCAATACAAATGGAAGGGAATCGACACTTCCCTTACTCAACCATAGAATCTACGTTACAATTTTACGGATTCATTGGTTGGCGCTAAATCTCGAGTCTCATAAATTCAATCACTACCGTTGAATATACTCTTCCCTTTCCACTGAATTATTAGTGATTGTATCAACATCTTAATAACACCCTTATTACGATAAATAACAGGATAGACGGCTAAAAAAGGGAAAAATACCTAGATTTAGCGATTTTTCGCCAAGTTGACAAAAAATAGCAATTTTTGACAAGCCATAACTCGCTTCCTATCGGAGATAGAAAAACTTTTAGGGGATTAAAATTGTAGGGAATTTTATGCTCTTTAAGAAAGTATTGAATAAAAATATCGATAGAAAAATCGGTTTCTGAGATATTGTGAAAAAACTGAAAAAAGTCCGAAAATTTTGTGATTTTTAGGCTCCCAAAAGTTATGCCTCCAGATATTTTGGTGGAAAACCATGGATTACTCTTACTAACACCCAAATGGACCGATTAAGACAATAAAATCAATTAACAGGATTTTTGTTTGGTCGAGACACAATTTAATGACAATTTGATTGGGCTATATAGGTGTCGAGGAAGATTTTACCACTCGGGTGAGAGAAATAAGGAAGGAGTTGAAAAAATTCCTGCTAATGGCTAGGAGCGATGGACAACATGCTGTCTTGCAATACGATAAATTAATAGTTAATGGACATCCTGTCACACTAGATAAGCTGAAAAGTAAATTCGAAAATGCAAGTGGGGAGAATCTGGAGGGTGAAGGAGAGGGGCTGGAGAGTAAGGGAGAAGGGCTGATGGGGGTGCAATCTCATGTGAACTCATCAATTCCAAAGTAATCAAATCAAATCAGTACTTTTTCTGGAATAGCAGACAACAAAAGTGGTGGTTAGTTGATATATTTGATATTAATGCTCAGCTTTGTGAGGACAGTGTGGAAGCGGTCTACAAGAACAAAATGATTTAACTGAGGCCATTCACTGGTCATTGACAATTTGATAAGCTCCATCAGACAACTTTCCGACTATCCTGACAGAGCTAAGAATTAATAATAGTTATTGGTCAACAGCCAGTTTTGTTAGCATCTGCTGTACTCTTCAACTGTTATTTTTCCAGTAGACGATTGATATTGAAGTACAGTAGTAGAATATTTTTCTCATTTTCTACACAACTCCATGACTCATTGGAGTATCAAAAGATACCGTAGTGATCTATATTTTCAATAATTGTCACCAGTGCCAGATCCAAGATTTACTTCCGTTTGGGGGGGGGGCAAACCCAGGTGTGTGAACTTATTATAAGGATATTATTGTACATGGTTGCACCTTCCTCCATCAAGCAATTTTAGTTTTGCACACAGAGAAGAAATTTTTCATTTTTTTTGTCCTTCTCTGTGTTTGGCACCAGCACACCATAGATCAGATCAAACCCCCCTCCCCCTGAATAGTTCAAGCGGTAAGATTGATATTGAATGGAAGGGAGGGGGATTTGGAACAAAAATACACCTGAATATCTGCTGAGCCAATATAGTAATAGGAACCCAATACATGGTATTGATACCATGAGTATCAATACTTTTTCTGAGTATCAAAACGGTATTGATACCTCTGTTCCAATACCGTATCAATACCAAGTATCGATACTAAAGGAGTATCGAATCATCCCTACATGCAGGATGTACTAAATCCAATGTTCCTACTGCCTACCTAGATCTACTCTAAAACTGGATTAGTAATGTAGATTGTAGAGTACTCTAAAACTGGATCAAGATGGCAGGTGTTCAAGTTGACGAGTTGTGCTGTTGCGTCGTGCAATAAAATTGTTGAAAATAATGATTCTGCTCTCATGTGTGAGGGTCCCTGTCATGTGTGGTTTCACACATTTTTGTGAGTGTATCATCGTTGGATTATAAACAAATTCAGGACCTAGGCGATAAATTTAAGTGGTTTTGTGATCAGTGCTCCATCATTGTGACGTCACTGGTTGAGGACTTGGGTTTTAAGCAATCTCAGTCAGGCAAAGTTGAAAACAAAATCTCTATTCAATCATCAAAAATAGTGAATTATGCTGAAAGTCAAGAAAATTCAAAACTTGAGTTTCTACTCAGTAAAATTGAAGAAATGGGTAGCAATATTGTGAATTTGAGTGGTAGATTGGAGGCTGTTGAAAGGAAGAACTCTGTACGTGCTTGCGTAAGTAAAACCTGTTACAACCAAACAAGTGAAGCAAACCAAATTGGAAGTGACGAAAAAACTGTAAGTTTTGAAAAAAATAAAATTCTAAGCATTCCTAATTTGTCTAATGAGGATGATTTTTGTGAAATTTCTATGGTGGATGATAATATGGGATGGAGTATTGTTAGAAACAGGAATAGGAGTAATGCCAAAAATAACATGAGTCAAGTTGAAACAGAAAATGCTTTTAACAAAACCAACAAAAATCATTTTAAAGTACAACTAGTATTAATCTCAATGCTACACCTATGAATAAGAAATCAAACATCACTCAAATTGAACCTAACCAAATCAAAAGTTCTTCTAATCTCAAACATGTTGTTGGGAAGGCAAGTGACACATCTAAACTTGCTTCAGCTAAAAGAAAGGATTGGATTTTTGTCTCTAGATTGTCAACTGATACTAAAATAGAGGCTCTGATGAAACTCTGAGACTATATGAAACAATTCACTTCTGGTGAAATAATATGTGAAGAAATAAAAACTAAACTTCATTCCTATAAGTCATTCAAGATTGCTGTTGAAGTTGGCAATAAAGATAGTATTATTCAACTGGAATTGTGGCCTGAAGGTGTCCTTGTGAGTGAATTTCAATTCCGTAAAAAACCGCAGTCCAACTCAAAGCCTTTTTTAGGCAGGAGAGGGTAAGCTTCACATATGATCCTGAAACCTTGACTAAAGATGAAAATTTAAATGTTCAGTGTTTACGCACCAAATTAGATTTATTGAACCTCTGGATAGATGAGGTTAATCCAGACTTCCTATGCATATGTGAGCATTGGTTAAATCAGGACGAAGTTGGTTTTTATTGAAATATTAGTAACTTGACTATGGTCAGTGTGCACTGTAGAAACAATTTAATTTGTGGTGGTACCGCAGTATATGTTGACAATAGGATACATTTGGAAGCAAAACCTATTGACCTTGATATTTTTTGTATAGATTCAATTCTTGAATTGTCTGCTGTCTCTTATCAACACAGCTCAATCATTGTGTTGTCAGTATATGGACCACAAAGAGGTGATATAACATGTTTTTTTGACAAGTTGGAGCAGTGTCATACATTTCTTAGGGTGAATTTCACCAAAACCGAAGTAACTGTAGTTTTCGGAATTGTGGTTCCCAACTTACTGGTAGTTTTGAACTCAGACGGATTTCACCAGCACAAACTGAACTGTGGTTCAGAAAACGTAAGTTTTTGGGAATCAAAGAGGCAGTAGACTGGCTTGATGCTTGGAACTAGGAACGAAACGCCTAGAAACGTCATTTTTAAAACCTCAAAACTTTGTTTTGGTCGATCCATCACACTTGTGTTTTCTGTCTTGTTTGGTTATATTTGTTTTATTGGTAGTTTTATCAGTTGAATCTTCCCATTCAACAACATTCTTATTTGTTGATTCGTTTCATAAGACTTTATTAGTTAGTTTAATTGAAACTTCATTACTTATCAAACATTAAATTCATTGTTCAAAAACTTGAATCAGCTCTCACAAATATTGAGAATTTGCTTCTCCAAGAAGTGATTTGAAAATAGATTATTGAGTGCAAGAAGATGGAAACTATTCCTAATTGCTGACTCCAATATCAAATGAATAAAATTTATTAAATATGCATGTCCCAAACCTCTCAATGACCTAGCATGAACTTGACTTGTCAACTAGTATAATAAGCTCCCAATATTGGCATTAATTGAAATACTACATGCAGTTTTAGAATAACAAGACCATTTTTAAAGTTTTATGAAGAATATTTGTAGATTTAGATATTTCCTATAATGAAGCCTTTTTAATTATATCATTATTTTAGGTAGGTAGCAAATTACAGTAGAACTTATTCATAATAATTCGTTGTTCATGGCTCTGTAATAGAACTTCATTACAAATTATCGAAGCTATGAATCATGTAGTTTTTTCAAGTTCTATTTTAGTAGTACCTAGTCCAACAAGGACATTCCATTCCTTTTTCTATATTAGAATCAAAAAACCAATGTTTGAAAGTTGCTCCTTTTTGAAGTAAGCTCAACTTAATTCATAACATTTGGAGATGAGTGCAAGAAGACAATTCTAGTTTGAAAAGTTATTTATGCAATAAGAACCAAGAAAAGTAGCAATAAAAAAGATGAAGCCTAAACAAGTTTCATTAGGATTAGATTTGTATGACACAGTCCAATATCTGTTGTTATGTTCAGTTCCAATATTATGTTGATAGGTACTAAATAATTAATAAAAGTATTCAACCCTTATTGCATATAAACATATTATAGCCTAGTCCATAGATAAAATACTCCCGGTTCTTTCCCATAATTACAAAAGACAAAATTGAATAATAGTTACCATATTTAGGTTCACGGTAAATAGAGTAGGTACCTAGTCTATTGATTAGGCTTGATATTAGGCTTGTTATTATGCCCTCAGCCGAAGTTTATGATGAATCAACTCACCAAAGTTATTTAATAATGAAAATCTTTATAATCATTATTTGCTCTCTTGTCATCAGACTTCTTTTTTTAAAGAGCAAAAAGCAAAGCATGAATATATTGAATAAAATAGCTTATGTTCTATAAGTTCCAATACAGTAGGCTTTTCAGCCTACAGATTTTTAGATAAGACATCAGGATAGGATTAGGGTTACCATATTGCTTGGGTCAAAAAACTGGACACCTTGTGGCCTAAGGGGGGAAGATGAAAACAAATTCACACTTTTATCAGAGATTTTGTGGAACTTATCCATAATTATAATCGAAAAGTATGATATTTTAAATAAACTTTGTGGATCTGACAACTTTTGTTTTCACTTTCACTCCAGCCCAGTCAATATTGATTTGGTCTCAAATTGATCAGAATTTTTTCTACGATTGAGACCAAATCAATTATTTTTTAACCAATATTGACTGAGCAGGAGTCATTTTATCATTTTGCCAGAGGGTCTTCTTTGCTTGTACAGACTATACCACTCTTTACATTACGGGAAAAGACATTGGCACTACAACTCTTACAACACAATAATTATGATAAATCAGTAAAAAGTATGATTTACTGTATGTTTGTTGCCCATTTCCATGGAAACCCGGACAAATAAGGGATTTCTGAAAAATCCGCCCGGACGTTTTCAAATGACCAAAAAACCGGACATGTCCGGGGAAAAGAGGGCATATGGTAACTTTATGGATAGGCTATCTATTAATGTAATGCACATCATCCAAATTACTAGTGGACATTACCAGTAGGTAGTTATGTAAACAGTAGACCCATGGATACTAGAATACATGATTCTCTAGTAGGCTATATAGAATATTTGAGTAGACGTGTAGACCTTAGCCTACACAGTAACAGAGTAGCCTAATCTTTGAAATGGAAGCAGTAAGCCCACTCTGCATCTGTATTAATTGCATTTAAATTAATGCTGAAATATCTTATTCTCTACAATAATAATATTCTTCCTTCTTATTCTCTACAAGTCAAGTCAATAGGCTATAAACAGAAAGTTATTGGTTCTCTGATATCTTCTTCAGAGGGTAGCCTACCGGTAACTGATTGTTCTATCATCCATTCATTAATTAAAACATTCTTGTATATAAAACGACATGCTAATCACAAGAAGAGTTCTGTCTAATATCTTGAAATTCTCACATTATGGTTGGCCATAATTTTGTTAGGATAGACTACCGTACCGGAAAGAAAGAAACTTCAAATGAAACAACTTCTGCTCAATTAAATGATCTCACTTCTGCTCAATTAAATTTGCTGATATTCAATTAACTTTTGAAAAAAATAACCTTTCCTTTCACTGCAAATGACTTTTCTGTTTTTGCTTACTAACACCAATGCATAAAAGCTCTCTTCCTAGCATTATTGGTTGTTTCATAACAGTACGGTATTGTAACAATATTATACTTCAATTCAAATAGTACTCTACTTAATTCAGCTCGGGTTGACTGAATAATCAATGAAGCAATATACTAGAATACAAATGCATGTACTAAATAGTTTAATGACTGATTAATTGAACAAAAAATAGCCTCAAGATTAATCTATTTTGTACGATAGCCCAGGCCTACATTAGTATTAGTAAACATTTCAGTCTTCAGATAGACCCTAACCTAAATAGCTTTTAGGTTAGAAACTGTAGTTTTTGATGGCTGACTGACCAAAATCGGTGAGTTAGTTTTGAACGGAGTTTTCAAGGTCACGTGACCTTAACCGGGTGTGGTGAAATCCAATTTTGTCAGTTACGGGCCAACTGTCAGTTTTGATACAACTAACTGTAGTTCTAGTTCTTGGTGAAATCGGGGCTTAGTAAGTTTCAGTACCATATTATAATGTGAGGTGATTATAATATTCATCTACATGAACAGAGTCTAACTGAAAACCGTTTCACTGTTTTAATGAACACCTTTGGCATGTTTATTGGAAACAGAGCACCAACAAGGAAAGAAGCATGTCTTGACACGGTTGTAACTACTTTGAACTCATGGGACTATAAGATAGAAGTGGTGGACCCTGTTGTTGCTGATCATCATGCTCTTATCATGGAAGTTTCTGATCTATGTGATGCAACAAGCAATATCCCAGTTTGGTTCACAAAATACAAATTCACTCATAGAAAAATTGATGAGTCAAATGTTGCTATCTTTGTGGGTGCATTGAAAAGAATGATTTGGAACTTTGCTGATGGTGGCACTGAACCTATTGCTTTCAGACAATACTTTCACAGGTTCATGAGTCTCTTTGATGATTTCTTTCCTTTGAGATCCAAGCAGCCTTCTGTATGTCCTGCAAGTAAATCCTTCAAAAAAGACCTCTAGAAATTCATGGTAAACGCCTGAATTGTCCAACATTAGAGCGCTTGTAACTGTTGTAGTCTATATAAGTCAACCACATGTGATGAATTGAAGGAGAGATACTACAGAACATATCTCAGAGTCAAGAAAATTTATCACCAGGAAATTGCTGGAGCCAAGAAATCCAGCATTGAACAAACAATAAGACAGGCCTCAAACCCCTGTAAGGCGGCATGGAATGTGATAAATGGGTCAAAGAATAAACAGTCTCTACTGACTAAAAGTGCAAATCCTGATGAAACTTGAAAGGTATGGCATTCATGGAGTTGTCTTGAAAACAATGAAAGACAATCTGTACAAGCGCAGCCAAGTGGTTACAGTAAATGGAGCTAAATCTGAGCCACTACAAGTAGACTATGGAGTTCCACAGGGATCAATTCTTGGCCCCATGCTTTTTCTTGTCTTTATAAATGACCTCAGCATGGAGGGGAAGGCTCTGCTTTTTGCAGATGACACCACATTAGTTGCCCAGGATGAAGATCCCCAATTAGCCATCCTCAGGTCCACCCAACTGCTAGAGGAGGCCAGCTCATGGTTTGAAGCTAACAGATTGTGCATGAACCAAGCCAAGACACAAAGTATGTTATGCACTTTGAGGCATGGCCCACCTTCTTTTGGTGAGCCTGAAGTAAAGCTTCTTGGTTTTATGGTAGATGTCTCACTATCATGGGATCAGCACATTGACATGGTCTGTAATCGTCTCTCCAAGTTGAGGAGAATTGTGCCAAAGGACTACCTAGTGACTGCGTACCATGCATTGTTCCATAGTCATATCAACTATGGAATTGTGCTGTGGGGCCATGCAAGTGGTTGTGAGAGGATCCTGCTTCTCCAAAAGAAGGTAGTGCGCATTATTACATTTTCGCCATATCTGGAACACTGCCGACCACTGTTTAAAAAGCTGGGAATTCTGACAGTCTTCAGCCAGTATGTACTCAACTCGTTGGTGCTTCTGAGAAGTCAGCTTCACACATTTCAAACAAGGGGCCAAATCCATGACCTCTACACCAGGAGGCGAGAAAATGTTGACTTACCACAGTCACGACTGACTAGATCACATAGCAGCTACCCAATTTGCACCCTAAAAATATTCAACAGGCTTCCGTTTTGCGTTCGCGCATTGGATGAAAAACGTTTTAAAAAAGTGCTTTGAGATAAGCTACTCAATCTTCCTCTCTATTCCTTGTGTGAGGCAGCAGTGGCACCGACTTTGGGGGGGGGGGCAAGGCACTTTCTGCCCCCTCAATAATCACTCAGGGGGGGCAATGCGTGTATTTTGACCCCCCCCCAATATTCATAGGTTACTAAAGAAATTTTCATCAATTTTTTTAAGTATCAATTATCGATAAGTAGGCCTATTGAAAGAATATTTTTTGCCATCATCAATTCCAAATAGCTCAAATGAAACCAATTTTAAACAATGGTCTAGCTATTTTTATTATATTCACAACTGGAAACTGGACTATGATAGTGTGGAATGATATAGGCCTATTATTATTATTTCGAAATACTACTTCCACATTGTCCACAAACCATAGAAATAGACCCAGCTAGGCGTCTGGGCTTAGACTGTTATAGCCGCATACGAGTCGAATTGCAACATTTTACAAGAACTTCATTCTTAATTAATTTTTTAATGGAAAACTCTCCCACTCTTCTTTCTTTGAAAATATAATACAGTCTATATAAATACAAAATCTTGATACACATAACAAACTACACAATAATGGAACTAACATTCACAGCCAGAATTACTCAGTTTTCAGTTCCACTAGTGAGAGTGGTGGTTAGCACATGGCACATCTATTCGTGTTTCATGTATTTCATGTGATTTTTTTTATATCCGTTTATTAACGTTATGAGTGGAAATTGTAAAAATTCTAATTAAAAACGAACTAGATGTATATTATGTGTAAGTTGGATGCAAATTTGCCTTCAACCTACATATCAGAATAAATTCAGTGCCTTAACTATTACCTATATTAATTTTTATTTCTAAATATTTTTTTTGTGTTCAAAATTGGAGGAGAAACTTGATTCATTTACTATCGAGAATCACGATTATAATGGCCAATTTGAATTAAATTAATGATAGGGTGATAATAATTATAGGGAATTCAAAGTAGTTGAATGGATCAGATTATCTCTACATTACAGAATTCAGCACGAAATCACATGCAAAGATGCAGTCTCACTGCTTGTGTATTTTTGTGTATTCTCACAACCCCCTCCCCCATCCTCGGATGGCACCCCCCTCTCATTAATCTTCAGTTTGCCCCCCCAATATTTTGATGAAGTCGGCGCCACTGTGAGGCAGAGATTGACAGTTTCATTTGTCTATTTGACACGCCATCTCAATAGTTGTATATATTATGAACTCTTGTGTTTTCAACTAAATTGACAAAATCTATCCAGTAGTAACTGGTCATGGATTGCAAATTAATTCAATTGAATCTTTCAATACTGTTAGAAAAATATAAAGCCTATGGAGAAGAGACAAGCAATGGTGATATATTGGCAAAAATGTCATATATATATATATATAAAACATTGGGTAATAAATCTTGTTATATCTCACCAACACACATTCGTCCAACAATTCTGCAGCCAGCAAGTGAACAATGAACAACTGGAATCACATCGTTCATCTCGGCTTCGAACACGCTGAAATACAAATTCAAATATGAAACTCCTAAAACTAGGAAAGGTTTAATAGTAAACCTTCAGGATTAAGTTTGTTTTGAAACCAAAATGCACAAAATTATAATTTTGAATTCATTCTTGAAACATCAACATATTGTCATTCAAGTTTAATGATAAGAAAGTCTTCAATTTACAATGAAAGCGCCAGTTTTAGAAGAGGGGATTAACTTCACTTATTTTTCCAACAAGGAAAATGGGAGATAATTCTACCGTTCGGCAGTTTGCTGTCCACTACCATCCACCCTTAACAAGAAATGTTGAGAAAAACATATTGGACACAAGAATAAAAACTAGCGACATAAGAAAATAAAAATATGATAAATAGAATATATTTTTGAACGAGCGTCAGCGAGTTCTTTCTTTTGACTCGACGCCGAAGTCGTTGTCCGTCTGTTTGTTTGTTTGTGTGTTCGAAGATAACTTATGAACGCCTCAATTAATCAACTTCAAATTCAGAACACATATTCTTCGAACATTTATACAGGTCAAGTTCGTTGGACAATGAAATTGACCGACTCCTTCATCCTTTTTCAGGCGAAAAAAGGATAAGCTCTCAGCAACAATATATCTATATATACTCCCCTATTATATTTCAACACGATAATCAAGGCTGGGAAAAATGTCATATGGAATTTGAATAAATATTTTTTTTGAGAATCCATCTGATTTCAATAAGACAGCTGATTGAATATTAGCGGCAAATTTGAGAGTTCTATCATGAGGAATAAAATAATGTTCTCAAATCAAGAATACGTTTCATGTGGAACTCATATGTTAGTAGTGATCTCAAATTTCAAACATATGATAGAAGTCTATTTATTTGAACAGCTGATGACAAGAGGCGGCAAATTCGAATGATTTTATCATCATACATTTTTCCAGTATTATTTTTGTTAAAATGTTTTGTAATATAGGTGGTTTGTTCGATTCAATTTCCATGCTTTGATATGGCGGGTATTACGCGATAGGGCAGCTGAAGAAACGCGAGCAGCGCGCCCAGCGTACCAAAAGTGTACTAGATGTCTAAAGCTATGCGTTTTATTCTTTCTTTTTTTTTAAAGAATTATTGTTCCAATTATTACAAATTTTGTTACGTCAGTCATGTAAACATGAAATGAAGGCCAAACTAATAATATGTTACCCATGCTTGATGAATGCTAATGAGATCCATAATAATTTTTTATTTATACGAATCGAATTATAAAAATATTTGACCAAGCTCTACAATATTTGTCAATGGTTCAACTATTCTTCAATTAAATACATTTGAGAACTCACGAAAGTCTATTGAATTTTATACAGAATGAGATGTATGAGATACTCGACATGACTCGACTCGACATGAAGTTTCAATATACGGTACTATGAATGAATTTCAGCAAAAAGTAAGAGAAGTTATTGTATCCATATTATTTGTAGAATATGCATATGTGTAGAACGTTTAAATTATTTGTGAATCGTCTGAATTTTTGCAGTAGAGTCGTCTTGATAAGCACATTTTCATTGGTGTATAGGTGCACTAGCCAGCAGGCTCGCTTTGCTCGCCTTCTCCACCTAGCCAGGGGGCTCCGCCCCCTGGACCCCCGACAGTATTTTGTAATTTGTTCTAGAAAAATCTAATAAAAACTCAGAAAATTCGAAAAAATAGTAAATGCTAATATTAAGCGTAACCTTGGAAAGTATATCGGACATAGTTTGAAACTTGATTCAATATCTTCCAAATTAATTCATCTATTATCTCGCTGAAACATTCAATTTACAGTTAGGATTAGTCGTATCAAGGCGGAAGATAAGCAACCCGCAACACATCTACAATTTTGAAAACCTGATTACTGGCGTAATCTTGAACGGATTGCAAAAATATTTCAACACAAAATTTCTAGACCTCATCTGAACCTGCCCACCAAATATCAACATTTTCCACCGATTGGTTCTCGAACAAATGAGGAAAACGCCGAAAAACTCTAGAAAAGCTAAAATATTTGGCGTATCCTTGAAAAGTTTTAAAAATTTTTTCTTAGCGCGCGTCTAAACGTCCAACTGAACATGCCTGCCAAATTTGAACGCATTCGGTTTTTAGTTCTGGTGATGAATGAATCAGTCAGTCAGTGCCATTTCGCTTATATAGATACAGATTGATTGGCTGCAACGGATTCACGGATAGTTGGAATAACGGAAAAATTTAAATCACATATCAAAATATTCATATAACATAACTACCTATATCCTTACAAAAAGGAATTCTTCAGTATTTTATTAATATAGGTATCATATTACTTATGATTTGTGGTTCCTATTTAGACTATTCGCGGCAGCCAACGCATCAATGGATTTGATCAAGTGGACTTGACTACAGAATTTCATCATCATGTTATTCAAGCCATAAGTTGACTTTGGAATTTGCACGCGAGTTCTTCAGCCCATGGGGCTTACTAGTTATTTCACTGAATAATAAGTTACCTGTAGAAGTTCTCTGATCCTCCAATCCCAACCAAACAGTAGGCATTAGTCAACTTACTAAAAACACCAATTTCATTATTGTTTTCAAACTGAACTCGGATAGCCATTTTAGATTTAATAAAAGTTCAAATGCAAATGGAAGGATTTAATTGTGAAATTTACAATTTAAAAGGCAAAAGTATCGGGGAAATTACACAGCTTCAGAAACGTGCTAACGAACTTAACCTCTAATTATGATTATGATTACGCCACAAGCCCACAGGCCACAATGCTGTGATTCAATGCCTTTAATATCATCTCAAATTTGAGTTGCACAACATGACAACATGTCTTTCTAGAAAATAATATCTCTGATTGAATCAAAATGATGTGATAAATGATTATAAAAATCATCAAAATTAACACTATGATTTTCTGCTTTCATGATTTCAAAATTGGAAAATAGCTCAGAAGCTCCCAAACTCGCTTGTAGTTCACTTTTGTTCAAGAAGTTTTTGAAATGCTCAGAGGCACTGGCTCCCAGTCCCTGTCTTGAATCCTAACCTAAAATGTATTTGATAAATAGAATAACATAATATTATAAAATAATACAGTAATGTTGAATTGTGATGTGCCTGATTATTGATGGAATAAATTTAATGAATATTATTTAAATGGTCGGTTTAGCTAATGTTACAAGAAGAACTAGTCACAGCTATGGAGTTGATTTGAACACTAACACTTAGCCTAGTCCAAGTTTATTTCTAAATGTTTTCGAACAGACTAATATCTTTTACAAAGTGTATGCTTTTAATATGGATTTAACTTTGAGAACCGCAAGTATCATAACTTGTGTAATTTTGTGTTGTCGAATATTCCTATTTTTCTAAGGTAAACTGTTTTCTAAGATGAAATGTATATCCTGTAGTCCAATATTTGTTATTATTCATTGTCTGTATTCTTCATTATAATACCTACCGTATGTCAAGTATTATTCTGTCTTCCAACAATTCTTCTTTCTTCAGTTTTAAGTTTCTATAGGCCTGCTAACTGGCTTGGATAAAGACCGCGTCGTAGCCGTTGTATCCGGCCGGATCATCCGGCAGGAAAAAGAGGCTCCTCGTCCAGTTCATTAAGCGAGTACAAGGGCCGCTCAAGAAGTAGGGGTTTCAGAGGTTTCTCGAACATCTTGGGTTCCATTTTCCGAACATCGGTAGGAACTTTGTTGAACATCTTCAATGCTGCTATCTGGAAGCTCTTTTGATTGCTTGTCAATCGTGTTCGTGGAACTTCCAGGTTCCCTGCTGACCGTTTCCTTTGATTCCCAGTAATTTTACAATTTTAATTATTCTCTACATTTTACAGATGCTCTTAATCCACTCTTGGCGTAATTTGGTCAAGGTGAGGCCCCTAAAATTTTTATTTCATCAAGGAGCATGCCAAACGAATGAAGTGAAGATTACAGTTGCTTGCTGCAAATATTCGACAAAATCTCTAGACGTAGAAGAGTACTTGATAGAATTGTCAGGTTTGTCTGATTTATAAATTAAGCCTAATAATAGGATTTTTCCTTTTATTAAGGGTAAATAAATATTGAATTTTCTAGTGGTCCTTGATTTTTTTACTTAACAAAAAAATTAAGGAAGCGTATTCAGCCTATTTTAATTCTTGAAATGATAATGCATTGGTTAGATTTGGTAGATCAATTCAAGTAATTGTTGCAGAAATACAGGGTCTGTCTGCTAAGTAACCGGACTGACCCCAGGAAATTTTTTATTGGCAAAATAAGCTGAAAACTACAATTTACAACTTTAAAGGGATAGAAATAGGACATTTAATTGTTGACCAGTATTTTGAATTATTTAATATTGTAGGAAATTCTATTCTGAAAAAATATGTCCAGTAACTTTTTTGTCTAAAACGCACCCAAACTCCACAAATCAGGATTTATAGAAGACAAAACAAACAAAAAAGTAGTTACGAAAAGATTGCTGTTTTGACTTGTTTAAATCCTTATTTGTTAGGTTTGGGACTTTCAGACATTTTGGAAATGATATTTAGGTACTGTTACTGAAACAACTGTTACTGTCAACTGTTACTTCTGAAACAGTCTGTATGATGAAAAAAGTTTTACATGTGAGGTTAACGGCAAAAGTAAGTTCATCCAGAAACCACAATATTGGAAAATTGTAATGTCTCTTCTATATTTTGTGCTTAGATAAAGTGGTTGTTTGCGTCAACAAAAAATAATTGGTTTCAAAAAGAAAAAGTAGGCTAATAGACTTTTCGGACTTATTTTTAAAATACTGCAGATCATACATCTACTGTAGACATTATACATCTCCCATTGTTTTATCAGTGTTTATATCTTTGAGTATTTTATCCGTGTTATAGCTGTTGACGTGGAATATGCTTTAATCGTTATTTCCTCCAATTCCAGGCTGCACGAGAAGTAAAGCTAGGTCCATCTGCAAGAATCGATGTTTGGATATCGAAGATATTGAAAAATCTTATGAGTTTCTTAATGTAAGTTATGCTTTCCGTTCTGCTCTTTGAAATTTTACAGATAACAAATTTTAATAAAGCTTTGAGACATTCAGTTCCGTTAATGGCGTTAATCGGTTTCAAACTCTTATAAGATATTTAGATGTGTATCGGTAACTTAATTATCTTATTCATATTTATATCTCTCAAATCAAATACTAGAAAAAAAACACTAGAATCTTAGTCGTTAATTTGGATTAATTTGAATTATCAGTTTCATTAACTAGGAAATATTGTTTCAGAGTATTGAAAAAGTGCAGAATTTATCAAAGCATGTGAGAGTTTTAATTACACATCCAACAACTTTAAAAAATCATTACTTGATTCTTGAAGAGATTGGCATTACTAAAAGTAGAATAAACCTGAACTCCCTTGGAAGGTAAGTGATTATTTTCATGAATCATTAAATAAATAAATTAAATTTCATTGTCAAAAAATCAAACAGCATAGACAACGTCAGTATATACAGGGTGATTACCGGGAAACGCATGTTTTTCAAATAACGAGAACTGTTGCAAATCAAAGTAAAAAATGCATTTATTAGTGAAAATACAGTGTACACAATATGCAATTTCAAAATAAAATTACTCAGAATTTATTGTTTGAAAATTACATTTCTAAGGTGGTCGCCTGCTGCTTGGATACATTGTTGAATTCACAACTTCAACCTTATCTCATTCTTTAATAGACAAGAAAAGGAAGGAGGAGGAGTAGCGATATATGCCAGAGAGGGAATTACAGCTACAAGTCTAGAGTTAAATCAGGCTTGTGAGGTTGATTTTGAGGTTGCAATGATTCAACATAAGAAATGTGCAGTCATATGTATCTATAGGCCACCAGATAATAACTTCACCAGTTTTACCAAAAAGCTAGAAGAGCTTCTATTTAGCGTGACAAATAAGTTTGAAGCTTTCATTATTGTAGGTGATTTTAACGTAAATTTCCTGGAAAATTCACGTAAGAAGAAAGATCTAGAGAGACTGTTTTCAGTTTATGAGTTAACAAACATTATTAAAGGCTGTACAAGAGTGGCTGGATCATCATCTACACAAATTGATTTATGCTTCATCTCGCCCAATATCATCAATAATTGTGTCAAAATCATTGAATTGGGCCTTTCTGATCATAATGCGCAGCTGATGAATTTCTCGATTTCAACCTTGAAACACACTTCGCAGGACTTCTATACAACAAGGATATTCTCTAAGGAGGCTAAACAGAAATTTAAGAACAATTTAAAGAGAGTCGATTGGTCGAGCATTCTCAATACAAACTATGATTCAATAGATGAGAAATTTGATGTATTTTTCAGACTGTATTTTGAAGTTTATGATGAGTCATTTCCTCTGGTTAACTTGAGATGTATAAAGAGTAACAGGAAATTGGAATGGTCTTCACCCATGCTGAAATTCCTCTGTGACATGAGAAGAGACTTGTTACTTTTTGTAAAAAATCGTCCTTCAGAATTGTCATATAAGAATCGTTTGAATTGCCTGACAAAACTAATCAAGTATCTAATCATTTCATCAAAAACACAGTATGCGGAAAGATTACTGGCAACCTCTAAGAATAAATCGAAAGTTATTTGGAAATTGATAAGGAGTGGGTGTGCAAAAAAAAAAAGAGAATAAGAGCTATCCAATATCAGTAAATGGTGTCTCAGTTGATTCAGCACTTGATAAGACAAATATCTTCAACAAATATTTCATAGATATATGTTCTGGACAAAAAACAAAACCTTCTACACCTTCAAAAGTGTTTCTGGAGAATACCGGCAGTGTAACCTCAACATTAGAAAAGTTCCCTGTTTTTTCTGAAGATGATGTTTCGACAGTTGTAGAAGAATTGAAAACTAAAATGACGAGTGGTGTTGACGGTATACCCTGTGGTTTAATGAAGGAATGCTTTGAGCCGATTAAAGGTGTGATGACGCACCTTGTTAATACGTCATTCTTATCAGGAACTTTCCCCAGGCATTTTAAATTGGGCAGAGTAATTCCCCTGCATAAACAGGGTGCCAAAGACGAAATTGCTAATTTCAGACCAGTATCAGTTCAGAGCCCCTTCTCAAAGATATTTGAGAAGTTGGCACAAAAAACAATATCTGGGTACTTGGAGAGTAATAGCATCTTGTCTCAGTGCCAGTTTGGATTTCGGTTGGGAAAGTCGACAACTCTTGCCGTGAATGACTTCATTAATTGCGTATATGTCTCGCTTGACAAAGGTGAAAAAGCTCTAGGACTCTATGTGGACATGAGGAGAGCATTCGACAGTATTAATCATGAAACACTGATGGAGAAGATCTATTTTTATGGCATCAGAGGGTTAGTTTTCGGATGGCTGAAATCTTTTGTTAGTGAAAGATCCCAATTAGTTGAAATAGAAGAGAAAAATAGAGATATTATCAATTTCAAATATCGATCAGAAATTCAGCAATTGGAAAGAGGAGTGCCACAAGGAACAATACTTGGTCCAATGTTGTTTTCATTGTATATTAACGACCTGCCAGGAAGTTTACCCGCAACGGTAAACAGTGTATTATTTGCTGATGATGCTAATTTTCTACTCACAGGTGAAAGCATCCAAGATTTGCAAGTTGAAGGAGATGAAGTGCTCAAGTGCATGAAGGAGTGGTGTGAGGCTAATGAGTTGACAGTCAATGTAAAGAAAACATGCTATATGAGCTTCAGGATTGCCAATTCTGACATTGTGAATGACTATAATTTTGCTGTAGACTCAACGAGTATCATGCCGGTCGAAACATGTGGTTTTTTAGGAATCAATGTTGATGAAAAACTCAAGTGGGACAATCACATAGATAAGGTGGTGAAAAGGCTCAATACAGCGGTGTTCACAATGTCGGGATTGGTAAGAGAAGTAGACATGAGAATAATTCGAATGGCGTACTACGGATATTTTCAGCCAACTCTAACATATGGATTGATGTTCTGGGGTGCAGCAACTGCTTCATTGAGGGCCTTCAGAGTGCAAAAACGGGTGCTGAGATTGATGTACAGGAAGCCACCGAGGACCCCATGCAGAGAGCTATTCAGGGAAGCAGGAATCCTGCCGCTGCCATGTCTGTACATCCTTGAAGCTGCACTATACGGATTTGTCCGTAAGAATGAGTGGATTACGGGTGCCTCACTACACTCACACAGAACGCGGTCAAGGAATTTGCTGAGAATCCAGCCTCATCGCACTTCACACTTTGAAGCGAATCCGGAACATATGAGTCGGAAAATATTGAACTCTCTACCAACAGTGCTTCTGAATAACGAAAGTGATAAGATGTTCAAGAAACAATTGAAGAGCTGGCTGCAGGAGAGATGCTTCTACTCTTTGATAGAGTTTTATTCTTATAATATTGAAGAGTGAGAGAACTTTGAAACGCCTCTTTGAATGAGGCATAAAACATTTTTGGAAAATTGTTACCATTGAACTTTTTGTATTGACAATTGCAAAAACATTCTATTATGTAATGTACATGCAAAAATAAATTATTATTATTATTATTATTATTATTAAGGCGTTCTGTAAAACTTGCTACGGATTTTGCTAACATGTCTCTAGGAATGCCGTTGATTTCCTAGCGAATAGCTTCTTTAAGTTCCTGTATTGTTCGTGGTTTGTTTATGTACACTCTAGCTTTCAAAAATCCCCACAGAAAGAAATCTGGAATTGATAGATCCGGTGAGCGAGAAGGCCAAGTGACATCACCAAAACGCAAGATCACTCTTGAAGGGAATGTTCGCCAAAGGAATTCCATACTAATGCGAGCCGTATGTGCTGTTACCCTGTCTTGTTGGAACCATACAGATACATTACGTATCTCTATACGTTAAGGGCGAAGTTCTGGCAAGAAATATGCCGTTTCCGGATTGAGATCCTAAAACTAATAAAGAAAAAGTGCTAGGGGACAAAGTCCTTAAACATCCAAACCTTAAGGTAAGCGAGCCACAATATAAATTACCGAGAATTATCATATATCATGTGTCTTCAGATATAACTGATATTGAATTAGCAAGTGATGTGTTTGAGAGAAATCTTGGGTCATCATCACTCTTAACTTAGGAGAATTTCTTGAAAAATTTCAAACCCATATTCAAATTAGGACCAAAAAACAAAAACACCGTGCATTGGGTAGTTGAATGCTCTGGTGAAATTAGAAGAGAATTAATTAATAAATCGCGGATAGGAATAGATTGGAGGGTTTGTCGTGTTAGTGACTATGTTGCTGTCTCTCGTTGCTGGAAGTGTCAAAAAATCGGACACATTAGTACACATTGCACCCAAGCACAAAACACCTGTGCCCACTGTGCCGTTACGGGGCATGATGTGAAAGAATGCCCAAACAAGGACAAAAAGCCATCGTGTTTGAACTGCAAAAACGATAAAAAAACTTTTGAACACAAAGTAAGTGACAAAGAATGCCCTTCCTATCAAAAAGCGTTGCAACAATTAACTGATAGAACTGATTATGGAATCTAAAAGAAAATTAATTAACATGCTAAAGAAAAATAAAGATAACAAAATCGAGCAATCTATCAAACCCAATAGTATTACAGTAAATAGCATCCTCGAAAAGATTGTTAGTTTCTATGCAACAACTAACACTGATAAGAGTAAAATAAGTCTAGTCTATAATTTTGGTGAGAGGGTTGATATTATGATATCTTATGCAAAAAAAGAAATAGTATTAAGATTTCTAAGGGTCTCTCTTCGCTTAAAAATAAAAAGTATCTCTCCCTTGAAGAATGGAATCACCTTGATATGTTAAGTGATTCAAATAATATTAGAGTTTCTTCCACTGATGGAAACATTCCTATTTTTATAATATTGAATGATGTATATACTAAATTATTTCATGATCTCTTGAATAGAATAAACGATTGGAGTGAATCAAATTACCCTTTGGTTATAGAAATTGATTCTTTCAACAATCTGAGTGAAACTTATTTTGATATTCCTGCCACTGAACTTCTAAGTACTGTCATCAAGGCTAGAAATTTGAAGTTTGTTTTCTATTATCGTGGCTATTGTGGAATTAATTTTCTAAATATTCCTGAGCTCTCTGGTAGCCCGGGAGTAGAACATCCGGTAGGATATTTTAAAGGCAAAAATAAACAGGAAGCGTACTTGAACTCGATGATTGAGTTACGGACTTTACTTCAAATCACTGATAACGAAAATGCAAAAATACATAAAAATATTCTCCTTGGTATCACTCATAAAAACATTTCCATATCAGTTGTTGAACTAACAAGCGTCATGAATAGCAATGTGAACATCTATGATAATTTATTGAAAAGATTCCTTTTCAAAACAAATGTTAAATACCGTATGGGATATTGCCTGGAGCAGGGCGGAACTTGCGTGGAATTTCAAGAGGATACTTTAAAATTCTCTACCAACGAGAGATATGTTTTGGTAACGGGAACGCGACAGCTCAAGACTCCGCCAACCCAAGACTCCGCCAATCTCAGCCACCGACAACCTAAGACACTTCCAAACCTGGACACTTCTGAATGAGTCACCAGTAGGTAGGAACGTCACCCGACAACCTAAGACCGTTTAAGCCCTTCCCACCCGAACCTGATAAACTGAGACTCTTCTACTTCTTGAACAGACTGTACTCTTCCATTCCAATACGGTAGTTCAACTGGGAGACAATGGTCTTTGTATTCGACTCTCACACAATTTGTAATCTATAGGCTACACATTCTATTGAAATAACATTCCGTTATAAACAATATTTTTAATAATAATAAAAATAGGAGGAAGAAGAAGAAAAAAGAAGAAGAAGAGGAGGAAGAGAAGAAGAAAAAGGAGTAGAAGAAAAAAAGATGATGATGATGAAGGAAAATAAGAAAAAAAAGAAAAAGCAATGGGAAGTGCTGAGGAGAGAAAAATAATAAAGTATATTAAGTGTAGAGTGTAGAGAATTATTGATGATGAGTAAGGAAGAGTGAGCCGAGTGAAGGAAGAGAATTAATAGAGAAAGAATGAATGAATAAGTAGTATTGAAAATGAAAACGTCGGTGGAAGAGAGAAAAAGAATGTAGGTGGTAGGTCTCAAAGGATATTCTACAACTTTATGAAATATAAGACAGATAAAAGTATTGTTCAATACGAACAATAGTTCATTCATGCCGGACACATGCTACCATAATAGAATATTTCCTAGCAGGTAGAAGGTACAGTCTGCACCAAAATTCTAACTGGTTGTATTTGCGAAAGTGCGGCAGCGACGACCTTGGACGGTTTGCTGAGTAACGGTCTTGGCTTCAGCACGAGTCGACGAACTAAGACTGATTCGTTTCTATACAGAACCGACGAGGTTGGACAGCGTCAAACCAAACCTGAAAATCAGGCTTGGTTTGACGCTGTCCAACCTCATCGGTGTCTCACTTAGGTCACTCGTAATACTACACTTATGCTAAATAGTGAATTAATAAAAACTATAAATAAAGTAAGTTTCCGTGAGTGTAAATTACCCAAAATAAAATGGTATGATGGTGTCCCCGGATGTGGTAAGTCTCACTTTATTGTCTCACATCATGAACCTGGCAAAGATCTTGTACTTACTCAAACACGGGCTGGTATTAAAGAAATCCGTGATGCTGTTATTGAAATGTATGGGCAAGAACATAGTCATCGTCTAAATCTTGATTACAGGACGGTTGGCTCATATATAATAAATCATACCCAGCATAAAACATACGATAGAGTTTTTATTGATGAAGCTTTACTTATGCACGCAGGGTACATAGGTTTTATTTCTAAATTGACTAAGGTCTCTGAAATAATTGTAGTTGGTGACAGTAAGCAAATACCTTATATTGATAGAAGTACATACGTTACAAGATGGCATAAAATTTCTGAATTCTGTGAACCTCATACTAAACTAACGGTATCTCGTAGATGTCCTATTGATATTTGTTTTACTCTTCCTAAAATCTATGAAAATATCACCACGATTAACGAAAGAGTTTTCTCGATCTTGCCTACTTACAGAAATGGGGAATACCATGTGATAAAACCTGATACTTTGATATTAACTTTCACTCAAGAGGAAAAGCATATGGTGGGTGATACCATAGAGTGGAGAGAAGATCTTGCTCTTCATACAATCCATGAAGCACAAGGGCTAACTTCTAAAAATGTAATTCTAATCAGAATTAATTACAAGGAAAATGATATCTATAACAGCATGCCCCATGCGATTGTTGCGCTGTCTAGACACACTGAAACTTTCAGGTATTTAACAACCAGTCTAGTAGAAGACGCTGTGGACAAACTAATTAAGAATCTTAAATTGATAGATGGTGGGGAGCTTGAAAAATGGAACAAGGAAAGGAGAAGAAGACTTGATAATATAAGTTATGGGTGACACTGAAGAGATTCTCAATATTTTAGAAATAGAAAATGAAACAGCTGTAATTGATGATTATTTGAACTATCACTTTCACGCTGACAGAAATAAAGATGCTGAATGTGTAAATATTCTGTCAATGAATATACGCAGTTTAAATGCCAATTTCGATCAATTTATTTGCTGTCTGAATGAATTGGAAACTGACCTTCACATAATAATATTAACGGAAACCTGGTTAACTGTAGATATGCCGTTCATTTACAACATTCCTGGATATACAGCAATAAACAAGTACTCTAAACAGAATAAATGTGATGGATTATGTATGTACATAAAAGATTATATAAAATTCAATGAAGTTGAGCTTGATATTTCTGATGCAAATGTGATAAGTGCTGATTTAAAAATAGATGATTGTATTTTGAAAGTGATTGGGGTTTATAGATCACCAAGTAATCATAACATTGATAACTTTCTCAATAGTCTAAGTAATGAAATTAATAACATTCCTAATGGAATAAATGTATGTGTGGCTGGAGATATGAATATAAATACTCATTCATCTAGTGTTCCTGTTCAAGATTACCTGCATATCTTCAATAGTAATGGTTATAAATCCTTCATAAATGGCGATACCAGAGTATCATCAACAAATAGATCCTGCATTGATCACATTTTTTACAAGAAGTCAAGCAATAATTTTATATCCATGAAAGGTGCTATATTTAAGACAACCATAACTGACCACTACTCTGTTGTGTTGAACTTGGCAAAGACTCCTTACAACAATGGAGAAAGAAACGTATTAGTCAACACAATAACTAGAATTAACTATAATGCACTGTTGGAAAGTATTAGGAATGAGGATTGGGAGGGTATCTATCCCGTAGGTGATAGCATTGATACTATTATGGATAGATTTGTTGATCGTTTGACCAGTCTCATCGATCAATGCAAGAAGGTAAAAAAGATACCTAACAGACTTCGTCCACTGAAGCCCTGGATAACTGAGGGCATTATAAGATCGATAATTGCGCGGGATAAAATGCATTCTAGACTAAGAAGAGATCCTATTAACAATGTTCTTAAGAATGAGTATAAGGCTTATCGTAATGGTTTAAACAGGATCATAAATCATGCTAAGGAAGTATATTATTAAGGGGAAATTGAAGATTGCAATAACAACAGCATGAAGTTGTGGAAGTGTATAAACGAAATTATAGGTGAGAACAGAAAGGAGGAAAAGAGTACAGAACTTGATGCTCACTCTCTTAATGATTTTTTTACAAATGTGGGTAAACTACAAGCTCAAACTATTAATATTCCACATAATACAGGCGATGCTTTTCCTACACAAGATGGGGATATAATCAGGATAAATCCCACTTTTTTCATGAGACCGACATGCTCAATTGAGGTTGAGGCTACTATTAAGAGTCTCAAGAATAACTGCAGTCCTGGTATTGATTGTTTGAGTAATGTTGTTTTAAAGAAAATTGCCAATTCCATATCTCAACCTCTCTTTCATATTTAATAGAAGTTTTGAATAGGGATATTTTCCCAAGCATCTCAAATCTGCCAAAATCAAACCTCTATTCAAACAAGGTGATCCAACTAATCCCTGTAATTATAGACCAATTAGTCTTATCAGCAACCTAGCTAAAATTATTGAGAAACTAATAAAGTCAAGAGTTGTGTCTTTCTCGAATAAAAACAATATAATCAATAAGAACCAATTTGGGTTTCAAAATGGTAAAAGTACATCTGATGCTTTAATAAAATTCATCAATACCCTTTCCGAAAATATAAATTCCAATATGAAAAATATTGCTGTTTTTCTGGATATACGCAAAGCTTTTGATACAATACCTCACAATTCTTTGTTTGATAAGCTTGAGTCCTATGGTTTCAGGGGAGTCTCACTTGAATTGTTTAAAAGCTACCTGAGTAATAGAACCCAGTCCCTGGCCATAAATGATCAATCTAGTGTCACTAACTTAACGGAATTTGGTCTGCCTCAAGGAACTGTGCTATCTTCCATACTTTTCATACTTTATGTTAATGATTTTTTTAATTTAAGACTTCTGAACTCAACTATGGTATCTTTCGCAGATGATACTGCAGCTATTTTTCACGGTAAATCTTGGGATGAAGTTCATACCATAGCTGAAAAAAACTTGGTTTGCATTAAGAATTGGCTTGACAGAAATACCTTATGTTTAAATATAGACAAGACTAATTTTTTTTTTTTGAGGGTGATGCCCACATGGGCTCTTGGGCCTGTGCGTGGGTAATGGGAAGGATGATGATGAGAGATGAATGGACCTACTGCTTTAGGTGGGTTCCGAACCACCGGGAAGCGATTTTTGAGGCTCATAAATTGAATTCAGAGGAACCGGTCACCATTACAACAGTGGTGGTAGAGGCACGTCGCTTATCTAATCTCACCGATTAGACGCTCTCTACCACTGGGATAAACCGCTTCCCAAATTAATTACATAACTTACTCTGTAAATAGAATAGGGCAGTCTATCAATAATCAGGACTTGAGACTCCACTCAAGATGCAATTTAAACATAGATAATTGTGATTGTCCCACCATAAAAAAGTAACTAATATTAAATATTTGGGAATTATAATTGATGATAACCTTAAATGGGATGTTCATATTAAATCCATCTGTAGAAGAATTAGATATCTATCTTTCAAATTTTACTATGTAAACAAAATTCTGAATAGGAACCATCTGAAAATGATATATCATGCTTTGGTTAAATCAATTCTACAGTATGGCATAGTTGTATGGGGTGGCTGTTCCAACTGTCATATTAATGAATTATTTGTAGCACAGAAACTGATTTATCAAAATTATTATTTGCAAACCTAGGTTGTACCCAACTGATATGGTTTTTAGTGATTTTGGGGTCATGACAATAAGACAATTATACATAAAAACCGTGATAGAATACTTAATAAAATATAAATCTGATTTTCCTCTAACATTGAACTCTTTACTCAATAATTATAATCTGAGGAATACTGCTAACAAATACGTAACATTTTACTCCTAGGCGTTACAGGCCGATGTGACCCTTGGCCTCCTTTCAAAGCCTCTCCAAACAATTCTATCTTCTGCCTGTCTCTTCCAATTACGCACCCCTAGGATCCGCACATCTCTTTCCACATCATCAGTCCACCTATTCCTCGGTCTGCCCTTCCTCCGTCTGTTGAATATCTTTCCTTGCCACAGACGTTTGGATATTCTGTCCACATTCATTCTAGACAAGTGCCCAATCCACCGTATTCTACCTGATTTGATGAATCTTACAATATCTTCACTATGCAAGAAGTCATCAATCTCACAGTTCCTTCTTACCTTCCAAATTCCATTCTCATAAGTAGGACCAATAATTCTTCTTATCACTCTCCTTTCGAAAACTCTTAGTTTTGAAGCATCACTAGAAGTGAGCACCCAGGTCTCTGATCCATAGCACACCACAGGCCTCACCAAGGCTCTATACAATTTGAGTTTTGTAGCACTAGATAGCAGTCTAGACTTGAAAAAAAAATACGTAACATATAATACTAATATTGAATGTATAAGGAGGCAGTTGATTTACATAAGTACTAAAGTATTAAACCTTATTCCATATCACTTTCTCATAAACTCTAAGATCAGTGGAAAAACTAAACTAGATATAAAAAACTGGACCTAGTTTTTTCTTCAATTTAGATTTATGAGACTCAAGATTTCTGCACAAACTTTTTTTTTGCATTGTTTTTTTTTTTAGTTATGATTTTTTTTCTCTCGGTTAAAAGTGGACTCGCTCACCATTCTTTTTGCTTGTTCTTCCTTCTGTATTCTTTCTTCCTTACTTTTTTTCTCAACGTCTCACCCCTTCCCATTCCTTCCATTCTCTTCATCCTACCTGCCTATTACATCGGAAACCATAGTTGGTTAGGTATTATTTCTTCTCTCTTCTCTTCCCAGCACACCCAACCATGAAGCCTGTGTTTTTGTTTAATGTGTCATTGTTATGTATATTTGTTTTTGAAATTTATTGTATTTATTTTGTCTTTTGTGTGTTTTAATAAAATTGAAATTGAATTGAATTGAAGTCATGTCAGAGGCCCTGAAATTGACCAGGAGCGACCTGAAAAGTCTGACACCAGACCTGAGCCAGCCAGTTACACGAATATTATTATTATAAGAGATAACAAATTAATAACTTCAAGTCGTACATTTCTACAATAATATATAGACAATGTTCATTGCTCGACTAATCAATTGTTTTTCTTTAGAATATCACTTGCCTTACAGTTAAAATCATGTTTTGTAGTAGGAAATAAGTTTTTATATCAATATGACAAAGAGAATTCGTGTTTTCCATTGGATTTTAAATGTTTTAATCCGACCAATAACTTTGTTTTAATTCATGAGTACAGTATGTCTGTGAATGTCGAGCTCGGAACAGAGAACATGAAATCCTCGACGATCTAGAAACTGATTTGTTTGAAAAGATAAGTAGGTGGTAAAAGGTAGAATATTGTTCAAAACTTATTGGAATTATTTTTCCAAATTTTAAAAGTAGTGGTAGTCGAATTATTGTAATTTTGCCTCTCAGGTTAGGAGTTTCAAAGTAAGGAGTGCGTTCTACGCATGAGCAATTATAGTAATAATTGATAATTTTTCAGGATAAGAGATAATTCATACCGAGGAGTTTATTGAAGCCAATAATTTCAAATAAATTTGGAACTGTACAAGCTATTTGACTCAGATAATTGGGCAGTAAACTGCTGGCTTGTCATAGAAATAGGCAGTTTTGCAACACTGCTTAAATTTTCCAGAGCAGCGCTGTCATTTTCTTTATTCAGTCATATATGTCTGTTTTAGTAGCAGTTCTAATCTCACACAATTAGCTTTTAGGCTAAAAGCTAATATTCACTAACTACTCTCATTGACGCAAGTATCATTCATGGATATTATTGATTTATTTAATTTATACAAATTGTTTTTTCTTGCATTTCCAGATTTTATCCTATATTGAATAGCAGTCAATCGAAATTGCAGAGCTTGGGTTATCTTGATAAGGATGCTGATGTGATACGAAATTGTTTGTCTCATGCAGGGCTACCAGCAGATGTCAAACTGAATCTGCTGTCAGAAAAAGAAGGAGAAAGAAGGTTGCACCCAAAAGATGTTGATGCAGCAGTTATTTATGTGAGTATACAGTATAATTATTATTGTACAGGAATTTCAACGTTCAAAACTACTTGGATATGAGTACTGTTACAGTTGCTAGCTCAACAGTTCCTCATCTGATGAAATATATCTGCTTAGTCATATTTTTTCGCATTTCAAAATTTGTGTAAAAATATTCATTCCTAATTTTGATCGACCTCCAAGAATAAAATGTACCCTAATATGAAAATAAAAGCAGCTGGAACTAGAATTCAATGCTTTGCGGTAGCTGTCGCCAAAAATTTAGGTGGTTTCCTAGCTGATATAACCTACTAACAGCTGAATCTATTGTGTCTTGATTTCTAAAACATGATCTAAACATACCTCCAATTGACTACATCAGCTGTTAGAGCACACAAGGAGCAGACGAAACCGCCTAACTTCTTGTTGCCAGCTATACTGAGGTAAAATTACCAGTAGTGGTCATTTTAAAGGAATTTTTTATAGTTTATGCCGAATTGTGAGTCCATATTATCAGTCATATAATCTGAAACTCAATAAACATATAGCCCAGATCATTCTTGATTGAATTGTTCCTTAAAATGTTGAATATTAGCAACTTAGTTATTAAACTTTTCGTCGAGCTCAGTTTTGATTCTAAAGTGGCCACTATGATTCAGTAGTGGCCAGGTAATGATACTATAGTGGCCACATGATGTTCTACGCTCATCAACAATTCAATTTCTCAAGCTGCTTGTTGCAGCTAACTTATTTTTAACAGTACTTAACTTACTTATTTAGTACTTAGCTAACTTATTTTTGAGAGAACATAAATTCAAATAACATCAACTTTTACAGCAATATCTACAACTTCTATAACAATATCTATTGGGTGACTACTGCTGGATTATTCATGGCTTCTTACTCTAGTAGTGGCCAGTCTGCTTTCATGCCACAATATCAACTGCATTTGGCTAGAAACATCATCTAGACATTCGAGAAACCCATTATAACACTAGGAATAGCGAAATATACTAACTATTTAGTCATGGTACAACAATTTCTACATACCTTTGGTACATACCTTCTTTCTGAAACGTCTTGGAGAAAACTGAATGTCTTACTGAAACCACGAAATAGCTTTCTGAAATAGCGACAATTAATTTCTTAGAAAAATCTCTCATGCTGCTCAACAAGCTCCTACTAGTTTCTAGCAGGTTTAGAACCTATTCGAAGGTATCAAATTCTTATTATAAAGGAAAAATAGTTCAAGTGGCCACTATACTGGTCCACTACTGGTGCTTTCCCGATAATGCAATGAATTCAGTGCAATAACGCAATAAGTAATTGGTCCTACTATGAATTTGTTTGTATCCATCTCTTAATTTATGTAGCTAAAATCCCATCAACAATTTATTCATGAATTACTTACTGTTTCATATATCAATTTATATAATATCTAAGTTTTATAAAATCAATTTTCAGTATTCATTTTCCAATCTATTTCTTTTTCAGAGATCTGTTATGTTCCTTTTAGTCAAAAATAAATTATCAGTCTCATCATTAGCTGATGAGTTTTTGATCAATAAAAGATTACACTTCAAAAGTCTAAGAAATGTCTCGTCATCATATAATATTTTGACAACAAAATTTGAAATTCCGGCACAAAAAGTAAGTATTTTCAATTGTTTTCTAGTTTTATCTTGTTCTTATTGGGCATTGACTACTTGTTGAGAGTGGTTGTTAGGTGTTCTTGGATGGATGACCAAATATTGGTGAGGTGAAACCTACCTGTTAACGTATCCCACCAGTAAGAACCATTTTGTATGAAATTCATGAGTTTGATTAAGTTGAGAAATTACTTTAATTACTCCCATGGCCATCTATATCGAAGTTGATATTTGCCGCAACAACAAAATGCCTCCAGGTATCTTCTTCATAACTTTCTTTAGCTACAATGATCCTCACCATGTTGCCACTGGCCAAATTGTTGCCACCATCTCTGCCTAGGCCGCCTTCCTCGAGGGTTTGATTCTAACTCTATCTTCAGGTTGGACACTTCTCTTCTTCGTAGTGCATGCTCAGCCATCGGATTCTCCTAATTTTTATTTCGCTCACGATGTGGGCTATTGTAGAAGTCCCTGGTATCTATTATGTTTTCTCCAACTTCTATTTCCTCCTTGCTTGTATATGGCCCATAGATCTTACGCAGGACTTCATACTCAAATTCTATCAGTTTTTTATCTTCCTTCTTGTTCATTTTCAACGTTTCAGACCCGTATAAATGATACTAGACATATATTGTATTAATATGTTAATATAAAATAAGAATTGCTGTCAACATGATTGTCATTGAACTGTTTACCGAGAACTGCAATCCCATACTGAACAGGCAATTTTGTAACAAGTCATCTACTATTATTGTTCTTATTTTTCAATGATTCATGTCAGTTGAAGTTGGAGCTGAAAAGGGAGGAGAGGTCCTTTTTTATTTTTGTATTACAAATTTTCATGTGATCATCAAACACTAAATAGACTTGTTGAATCCAAGAAAACAAATATCAACTATTTATTTTTATGGTTTATTTTCAAGTCTTCAATATTATCATAATCTTAATATCAAGTTTATTTAGAAAAAATCATTTTTCTGGTGATGGACTATTGAAGTTTTGAAGTAGCGTTTTAAATAGATATTATTTTAAAACCTTCACTTTCTATTGCTGAATTGGTGCAAACTGTATGTACTACGTATATCAAATAGTGTTTGTAGAAATAGAATTATCTAAATTTATAACTTCCTATAAAGGGTTGCCTCATGTTGAATTTGAAACCAGTATTTTTAATAAATTCAATGCATTTTTGAATGCCTAATCTTTACCTTCAGTATTAAAATACAGTAATAAAACAAGTTATTTTTTTAAAAAAGAAATCCATCTAAATGACGTGTACAAAAGGAAAAAGTGTTATCTTCCAGGAAAATACATTTTTTGTTGAAAGAAAATGAGATTTATATTAATTGAAAAAATTCGTATTTTTATTTCAGATACAAAATGATACTGGGCTCTTGTGTGCTTCACCTGATAACTTGGAAGCCATTTTTGACGGTATTCCTACACTTGGAGGAGTTGAAACTAAGGAAATGGTCAAGCTCTTCCCTAAGATAATTCTCAATAATTACAAATCATTAGTAAAAATAAATGAATGTTTAGAAGTAAGTTTATCTTATATTGTTCTCCAATATTTATTATGCTATTAAGTTTTACGTATCATGAGTTTATAAATGATGAGCATAAATTTATATCACAACTGCAATAATCATTATAATATTGAATTGTGTCTTCAATAACTGATGATTTTCGCACTGCACCGACAATTTTTAATGTCAACTCGATATAGGAAGGAATCAGATTTCACAATTCAAATACCGGTATATAGAGAAATTTACTGTATTGGTCGATATTATATTTTTATCAATCTCAGATATAAGAAGATAATCTAGATTCTAGGAGATCTGAAATTACTCTAGGAGATCCTGATCCATCACTCAATACAAATCGTTGATTTCTGTAAATTCTGTTGCGGTAATATATTCCTCTAATGAAGTCAATGAGGATCAAATTATACCTATCATTTTTACCAACACTGGCTTGTGGAAATTGATAAAGATGTAGGAAATAATTATTGTAATGTTTAAATTGTTTCAGAAGTATAACATATTACCAGAAGCAGTCCTCAAAACTCCGATGGTGTTCACCTTGTGTCCTGAAAATATTGAAGAAAGGTTTCAGACGTTCCAAAATCATTCGGATCTCAACTTATGGTCATTTCACCCTCAAATGTTGCGAATGATTCTTTATCAACGAAAAATTCTCAAACGCGTGGTCGAATTGAAAGAAAATAATGTAAAATGCTCTTCAATATTCCTTTTGCAATGCGATGATGCATCTTTCAAGAAGTAAGTACAAAAATTAATTTAAACCAATAATATCACTGATTGAGATTTTTTATTGAAAATCTTAACAAGGCGTTTGTTTAGATAGTTGAAATATTTTTGACAGTTTTCAATTATTTATTATGAATCTCTTCTCCTATATTTCTAATATTCACTATTTATTTTTCATGATAGTCTAGTTCAGTTGGATGGAGTTCGTTTATTACTAACCATTAGTAACAGTGACATTTCCAAGATGAATGGAAGGGTTGGAACTCAGGAATATTTATTTGTTCGTTGATTGAACCTGTAGGTTGGACATTTCAGTGCTGCTCAAGCAAATAATAGTGTGAGAAAAAAATCCATACAATATTAGTCTGGTGAAGCAAAGAAGACGTTCTGGCAAGATGGGTAAATGATTCCAGCTCGGTCAATATTGGTTGAAATTTGAAACCAAATTTATAATTTTTGAATCAATATTGACCGAGCTGGAGTCATTTTCCCATCTTGCCAGAGTATCTTCTTTACTCGACCAGACTATATTACTACTCTATGTAGGATATGGTAAACTTGGTGTATTTGAGTTTTAACAATTGGCCTATAATCCTTTTATGTTTAAAATTTTGCCAACATATTTGTCTTCTGATTTACTTTTAATGAGAACTAGATTTTATTCAACTTTAGTCTCCTTTTATGGCTTATGAAAATACATACTAATGAGTTTTTTTTATTTCAAATAGTTATCAAATTACCTTTTTCAATTATTTTTACAATGCATTACATGTTTCGACTATTTATAGTCATTTGCAAATAAAATTTTGATAATTATTTAAAATAAAAAAAAACTGTGAAAAAAGAAGCCCTGAGATAAAGGAAGTACTAATGTGTGCTTGAACCCTATCTATGATGTAGTTGTAGGATCCAGGCCTTTATAAAGAGGTCTTCATAGAGTCCTGATGGGGTCCAGTTGTCAGCAATCAGGCATCTTGTTGGAGAAAAACAGGCCTCTATAGCCAAATCTGGTTTGTTCAGAAATGTTTGTTTCATTATTCATTATATAGGTTCTAGATATTTAGGCTACCTCAAGTTAAGTTTTTGACATATCATTTTCAAACTCATGACATTAACACATATCTTTGTTATCATAACACTGTATTGTCTCATCAGTGAATGAATGTTACAAGACTCAATTGTATTGAGTGAATGAAACCTGATTATTGTCGTTATTTTTATATAATGTGTCATAAAAATATGTATTGTTGATCGCCGTTTCAACTATAATATCTTACGTTTTTTTCTCATTTCTATTATTAATAATTCTACAGGAGAAAAGACGGACTGGATAGAACAAGCGGGAATGACATTGTTTGGCTGCTGAGAAAAGCCCTCGACTTGGATGTCAAGTCAATTCGAAGCACGCTAAGGAAACATCCCCATTGGCTGTATGTGCCGTTAGTTAACATAAAAGCAACACTAGACCTACTTTTGGAAAGAAAATTCACTAGGGATGACATTTTCAAAAATCTTTTAATTTTACTTTATCCACGGTAAGAGAAAAATTCTTCCAGTGTTGTGCAATATTTGAACTAACATTTTTTGAATGCCTTTATTCTCATCAAAAACAAAAATGAACCATTGAAATATATAATGGGCCAAGTAGCAAAAAACTATTTTCTCAGAAAATGAGTTTTTTCTAGGAAACAGTTGAATGAATAAACAAATATTGTCAAAACTTTTTATTATATAGCTTACAACCAGTTCAATACGATTATCATTGAAAAACTTCAATGAAAGTCACCAAAAATTAAAAAAAAAATGTTGAAAATTATAAAATTAAGAAACGTAATTATGTACTGATGCCGTTCACATAAAACGGGCTATGTGATTTAGATTCAAGTCTTTGTGAGACAATTATTTTCCCTTTAATTGCCCAATTTAGATGGTCTTCAATGCACTTCATTGTTCTTATAGTTCTATAGAATTCGAATTGTAATAATTGGTAAGAATAAGAGAAGTAAAATATTAAATACATAATTGTATTGTAAAAATTTCATTCACTGCACAAGGTTTTGATAGAACGCTTTATTTTCATCCTTCAAATAATTCATCATTTCCTTCAAGTCTTTTTTCTTGTCATCTTAAAGTCTATTTACACATTGAAGAGTCCGGAGAAATGAGGCAATATTCCTCAGAGAAACATTCTTCTTGAAAATATTTATCTCAGGCCAAGGCTCCACTCGAAAGTCTTTCGAGTCATTACTATTCCAGGTTTCTCTTTTGTCACGAAAATTTTGGTCTTTTGGGCTTCTGATACTCACTGTCACTCATTTTTCGATACAACAAATTACATCAACAATCACTCAATCTACTATTAATCACTTCAAGTGTTAAAGAGCACGCACCTTGCAGCTTTCGTCAAAGCGCAATAGTAACATAACCTGAAAATGCAGCCCTCATGTCGCATGTCGGCCAGACACATAGCCCAGTATATCTGGAAAGAGCTAGTGTAATTGGCAGCTATGCCATCTGTTGGATTTTATTGTAACTATTCTGAAGCATTTGTGACTTGGCCCATTATATAGCGTTATGTGCGTTGTTTCATAGACCATTTTGAAAATATAAAAAAATACTTTTTTTGTCACTTGGCCCATTATATATCTCACCGCTTCAAAACAAAACAATCTAGTATAGTCTGTCCAAGCAAAGAAGACCCTCTGTCAAGATGGGAAAATGACTCGAGCTCGGTCAATATTGGTTCAAAAATAAATTATCAATTTGATCTCAAATCGTAGGAAACAATTCGATCCACTATAAAAACCACATTGATAATTCTTGAAAAAATACTGACCAATCTGGAGTCATTTCCCCATCTTGCCAGAGGGTCTTCTTGGCTTGGACAGACTATAGTTATTGTTGAAAGCTATTTCCTACTTCAAAATGTTTATTTTCGTCAGATATCCAGCCATCTAACAGTAGAAATCAATAAATTCTGGTTGTAGAATTAGGCTTAATAGAAGTTGACTAATATTATTATGGTCTATTTGAGTCTTCACCAGCTCAGTTGTTTTCAGTCCAACATTTGATTTCCATGATACCTCCTATAGCCTATTATATTTTAAGTTTGAAAATATTATTGAATATTGAAGAAATAAAAAAAAATTTAATTTGATTTTTTTGCCAATAACTACAGGATGGGGCAGTCAAACGGCACCTTACTGGAGTAATATTTAAAAAGGAACAATTTCTATTAATGAAATTTGTGTTCCAACGTTTTGTTGCAGTAGGCTATATCACTTGAAAATATTTTCTGTGAGTTTCATTCTATTACCTAAAATAGTGCCCTTTGATTGCCCCACTCTGTATAATAGGAAAATATAGTGTAGTGTAGTTTGGACCTACGTATTTGTAACGACTAAAAACAATTCCATCAAACATCAATAGTAGTTTAGATCGCATGAAAATAATAGTTTGGTAGTAACTATTAATGACGAAATTGTAATAATTAGTTAATTTTCATTGTTTTTTTTTAGGAAGATTGTAGAAGAAGAACTGAAAAGATTGTCGTCGTCGTCACAAGAGGGTATCGAGTGCTGTAAGCAAGGAAACGAACTAAGGCACGAGACAATTCTTCCACTAGCTTTGTACTTTATTGAACTTGAATCTCATTTCAGTTCCGAAGCAATTTGGACCTACGAAAAGTCAGACGATTTTGAAAATCAATTAGATACTATCCATTAAAACACAAATAATTATTTGACTGAGTGCTGAGTAATTGGAGAGTGCAATATCGAGTGTGAACATGCTTCAAGTGCCCTTCTTCAACTTCTGAGCTGATTTCCTCTCATAAGAAAGAATTATTATAAATTTTCAATTAATTAAAATCGAAAATCAAAGTACCTTTTTTAAAATATTTTTATTTTGCCTAACATGTTTCGGCGTTCTAGAGCCATTTCAAATGCAAAAATAAAAATATTTTTTATTAATGTTGTGCAAAATAAAAATATTTAAAAAGGGTACTTTGATTTCCATTAATTGTACATTTTGATAAATACATTAGCCCTAATAAAAAATAAATGTTGGAAGAATTATTTATTGTATATTACAGTGTATAGCAATAATGATAATGATATGACTTTTATCATCGTAATAGTCAGTACCGTATCTATCTAGTATTGCTTGTCAAGCAATTTGTATAATGATATGTAAATAGGTTTATGTGATTTCATTTGATATTTTAGTGGCCAAAGCAAATCTCAATTGTATATATTATTGTAAGATTAAAAGTATAACTGCAACGATCAATTGCATGAGAGCTAAATAAATTAATCACCGTAAAATTACGAGATTTGAATGAAGTGGCAAGTGAATGGCTTCACTTCAAGCTTCAAGTTTACATTTAAACTACATTTACATTTAAATACATTTTAACTACATGTTCATTTTTTCATCATTTTCAACTGGGCAGTTTTCATTCCAGACATTTTTTTCCTTCGGCAGTATTCTACATTTTCCATAATTACCCTCAGGCTAATTTTTATATTAGACCAAAGAAGGCTATTTTTATTCAGTTGTCAGGAATAAAATGATTGAAATTTTGAAAAATTTATTTTACAGTATTATTATAATTAATATATTCCAGGAAATGTTATCAATCACTGAAGCTTGAAACAGTTTTTCCGAATTTTAGGGGTCGTTGATTTATTTGTTACAAATGAAAATATGTCTCATTTTTCTAATCAATTTATGTTAGTGACAACATTCAAGACTTCGTACTCATCATTGATTCACAATAACATCTTTGCAACTGATTATATTTATTGTAATAAATTCAAATTATGTTTGTATAGGGTAACTCTTACACCCTAGTTTCACTCAATAAGTTTTCTCATGAATACTAGAATATAGTATTCTACAGAGTGTTTGAAAGTGTGGGACAATCTTTAAACTGCTCTAAAACATAATTATACAGTACTAATAAATAATAATTTCTTTTCCAGACAATTAAAGTTGATTCTCTCACTTATTGTATGGAAATTGTATTGCTGGGACGCACGTGTGCACACGCACGCAAGCCAGCCAATCACAGCTCTTGCCTTGTCCTCAACAAGAGCTGTGATTGGCTGGCTTGCCTGCGTGTGCACACGTGCGTCCCAGCATACGCCTGGCCTATACTTTATATAATTTTCATTTTTCGTGTGTTTTATAGCTGTTTTAAATTCGTCCCAAATTTCCATATACGGTATAATATCCGTAATAACTTCTGTAAAAAAGTTACCCAGTAGAAATTTCTACAAAAGAATTTTTCAAATAGACTTTTAACTTTTTCTTTAGATTCCGACTCTCTTCAACTTTCATTAATAAAAAATACAAATTTATGATTCCTTATCCAGTTATAACCCTTATTGTTGAAAAATGGCGTTTTTAGCATATTTTTCCAATTATCTCAATAACCGTTAAAGTTACAAACTTCGAACTGGTTTCATTGAATTCCTCAGCTAATAATTTTACATAGGAATTGATTATTTTAGAACCTGATTGAAGCCTCTAATAAATTAGAAAAATTAATATATTTTGCAAAATCTCAATTTTCCGCCATTGTTATCTCGGTAACAAAGCGTTTTTGGGGGTTGGTCCCATGGAACTATTTATCTACTTGGTGTAAGGAATCAGCCTGAGAAGTATTGCACATTCCTCCTGAAACACTCTGTACAGTCTCTATTAGCTTATTCAAGAAATAAATGTATAAGGTAAAAGTGATCAATGAATTAAACAGATTTTGCGAATTAGAAAAATTTATTTCAACTTTATTTCTATAACTTTCACATAATTATACCAAGGTGATGAAAAATAACTTCATTCATTTTATATATTGTAGAAAGTTTCAAGTTTATAATATGTCACAGCTTTGTGGATGAAATTACAATATTTCCATTAAATCAATGACATCAAAATGAATTTACATCTCAGATACAAATAATTTTACACTATAATTAAATTTATATTGCTTAGAGAAATAAGGCTCGAATACTTATTCTGATTCACAAACATTTTACAAATAAATTATACAACACAGTCAGTTTCTAAATAGAATATTACAAATCATGGAATTTACATTACGGTACCTATTAAGGTGCTTGTATTATTCGCCATGGACTAGAGAAAACTAACGTCTATATTTTACATAAATTTGTTGTGTAGCGTACAATAATCACTATGCTTATTTATGTGGTTTGTTACCGGTATGGGTTGAGACAACCGGGAAATGTTCCAACTAATCTCTCAAATCACAATTTTAAAGTCATGTATTGAGTATTTTAAACTTTTCAAATGCTAAACAAGAAATTAATGCCGTACGCAACTGCTTTTCAATACAAATATAATCTAAAATTATTTTCTCATTAAATTCAATTCACCGGCTTTCTTTAATAAATTACTCTTTTATAATCATGATGAATCTTTCAGAATTCAAACGTTAGTAGCATATATGTATTATTAGAAAGAATACGTTTGACTTTAAAAAATTGGCCATTTTCATTATTAGATCATATTGCTTAAAATATGTTTTCCCATCAATTTTTTGTACGCCGACTACTTTGTACTTTCAACTCAAGAATAGCATGATACAAATATTTTCAAAAGAGTACCGGTAAACCGCTCTGGTTTATTTGTTATTGATGATGGAAGTAAAGTAATTAGGCAGTTTAAGAGATCACTGGAATGGAATGTATATATAATGCTATGTGAAATGATTGTGTAGTGATGAATAAAAGTAGATTTAATTGGCATATTATTTCATTCACGACTCAATGAATGAGAGTGAATGAAAAGAAGGAATGTGCTGTAGAAGTGAACGTTTTTTTAAAATTTGATGATGGTGCGAATACAATCAACAAAGAAATAAACATTAAGTCAGGGAATGTTTGACAACACTCTAGAAAGATTCATCAATCCTACCCATATTGCGAGCATTTTTATTTGTATGGTTTCACACAATAATACTTTATCAAAATATAATACAAAGCTGCAAGATAGAAAATTTTCAAAATCAAAAGTGCATAGATAGTCTTCTCAACACGAGATTTGGGTGATTGATTAATATATGGTGTATCTTAAATTTTATACACATTAATTATGTACAATACCTAAAAGAAAATTCAAATATGCTAAAACCACAAAATTTCATAGATAAGAATTTATTCATAACAGTATAGAATATTGGTTTCAAGAGAATCAGTCACTTGTCAAAAGTCTAAGAATACGTTTTAGTATAGAATCAACTCATTTGATAATATTATAATTTACAAACAGGTAGTATTAAGTTAGCAAAAGTCGATAGTTTTCATTTGCCTTACCAATTTTCTCAATAGTAGTATCTGTACACTATTTTACAATGCCACTTCAACATGGACTTACAAAAATATGACTTTTATTGCGTGCGTTATGTAATCGCAGTTTTATCTGACATAATATTGAATGATCGATCATCTGTACACGAAAAGGTTATTTACACTATGTTCATATAAGAGTCCATTTGTAACCAATTCAATTTTTACAAGCTCTAGAGTTGTGAATAGATTTTTATTCCTCAGGAATCAAATACAGTTTTAGAAAAACTTCATGTTTTCATATTTTTTTTCACTAAAAGTTGTTACCGTATTAGTCCTTGTTAACATTTTCATACAGTACATTGTAAACAATTCAAATCCACTTCATCCAATTAATATAATAAACTGTGAACATAATTGAATGATCTTTAAAATATTGGTGGTGTTCCACTGTAGATCTCTGAACCAAATTGATATAACTTAGTTAATTAATCGATTCTGCAATTCCATTTTTAATAAATATACTAAGTTTACAATTAAATTAATTAATTTAGGAAAAGAGATATTACTGTATTTTCAGTCTTGAAAAACTCTTTTGACTCTTTATCGTCGAGAGAACTTCCAGCGGTATTCTTGAAAAAACTTTTTATGCAGAAAAAACATTGCTCTATAAGTTTTGAACTGAAAATTATAGTTTCGAGGATGTTGGCAGTCTTGAAAATTTTAAAGCTTTGAATTGTCGATGAAATTATATTTCAACTGGTATGTTTGATGAAACCGTTCAATTAATTTTCCTGTTTTTTATGAAAATGAAAAGTCAATTTAACATTTAATAGGAACATATACATTCTATTTTCGATATTATTAGTAGGCTACTGGAAACACATCTGAACAAATGATAACGTATCATGAATAATTTATTAGTTTGCGAATTATCTGAAACTATAAAATTTCAATGTTCAAAATCAAAATTATATTGGCCAGAAGATTCTTGCCCTAAATTAGCTGGTGAAAGATTCAGTCATAAAAAATGGGAAAACATAGGATTTTCAGTTCAAATCAACAATTTAAAAATAAACTATTCTGCCGGATAATAGAATCTATTACAGTAAAAATATGGATGATTTAATAATTGTTGGTGAAGCTGATAAAGTGTAAGTATTTAGTTATGTGTGGGATCATTTGCGATATTGAGAGATAGAACTAAAATAATGCCAGTAGGTGATAAAATGGAAATATAGAAGATTTATTTCAATATTGATAGTTCTGGAGTGTTTCAAGACAGTTACATTTGAATAACTTCAGAGTTCAATGGAATGATATCGATCTTCAGTACCGTATCCGAAAATATGTTTTTTTAAACAATTTCTTTTCGAAAAATGTAAAAATTTTCCCTTTCTACTCTTTCTATCTCGATATCTATGTTGAACATTAAATATTACAAAACTAAATCGATTTTTAAAGCTCTACTCGACCAATTCGATTCATCAGCATGTATAAAAAAACCAACATTCAAATTTCAACTTTACATACATAACCCTAGAGATACAGTGATTGCACATATACAACCTACGTACAGTACCTGAGTTATTCAAAAATATATACAACGTTTTACAATTATAAATGAAGGAGAAAATTTCGTGTTGAAACTATAATAGAGATGCTAAAATCTCAATACATGTTATCTGATGTTTTGAACCGTTTAAGTGTAGGCTACTGTTTCAATGCTAATCGTTCTATCACTGAATTCAAAGTCATACTTTCAGTACCGTACTTGAGCAATGTATTGTTAGAATTCTCTCAAAACTTGTCATCTTATCAACATTTTCGTCGAGCTCGAGTCCAAAATATTCAGTTTCTTATGTGCCGTCAACTGTCATTTTTGTTCCAACAGGCTAATCAGGTTTTCAGGTTTTTTGTGCTCAATTTTCGATTGTATTCACACTGACACAACAATATAAAAGTTACTAATTCGAAGAAAGATTCACAAAGTGCAGACTCATTCATTTTATACACATTGTTCACATATCACAAATACAATATCAGATCATTACAAAAGAGTTTATTCTGTTCACCGTTGCCGAGGTGTCACCGTTGTAATGATGAGGGCAGTTGGCTAACCTATAATGGATTAGGAGACAGGAAGGGAGTATATGACTAGCCATTATTGTTGGGAATGGTGGAGGTGAGTGAGGCTGGTGTTGAGCTGCTGCTGGTGACGTCCGTTGATCTCGCTGTAGATGTTGTTGCGCGAACTATCGCCGCGGAAAGTGCCGTTGGAGAAGGTGGACCGGTAGACGTCGCCTCTGATGTAGGAGAAGCCGTTGACGGCGGCAGTGCCCCGGGAACAGTGCGGGGGTGGCGGCGGAGGCGGCGGCGCCCCTCTTCGCCCCCCAACAGTCGCCTCCTTCTCCCCTCCCTGTCCACTGCCCTGGTGCGTGGGCACAAAGAACACGTTGGGAGCGGGGCTGGAGGCGAACAGCTCTAGCTACAGTTCCGTAACAGGAATTTTTAGTCCTTGAGCCTGTCCTGTGCGAATAACAAAGTCATCTTCGGAAAACGTCTTCTGGTACTCGCTCTCCTTACTGCTCATCGCCCTCTTACTCCACTGGCAGTCTTTGAGTAGGCCGTGCACCTGCCGCCTGTACGTGTAGAGCAGGATGCCGAGCACCGCAGCCAGCGCCACCACAACTCCGCAGATCGCGCCTATGATCGCTTGCTGGCGAGCGCCGTGTAGCGAACAACCCAGCTCATCGTCTTTCAGTGTTTTCAGAGGTTTCTCCCTCAGATTGGCCGGAGCACTACACAAAACCTGACTCACATTTCTGCGAGCAAGCAGCAATTCTCTCAGCCACAACAGTGAGCAGCCACAATTTATCGGATTTTCAGACAAGTCCAACTTGTGCAGTTCTGGCCAAGCTACAAGTGACTCTGAAAATGTTTCGAAAGCATTATCACGAAGCACAAGGTGTCGCAGATGTGGAAGACCTTCCAGTGCACCATCTTCCAAAGACTTCAACTTTTTATTACTGTACAAAATTAGACTCTCTAGATTCAAATTATCAGCCAACGCTCCCTTTTCCACTCGCTCTAGGAATGGAGCAGCAGACACATCGAGTTTACGCAGTTTCTTCAGTCCTGTGAAAGCGTTGGCTTCTAGTGCTGTGAAATCATTTTGTCCAATGGAGAGCTCTTCGAGCCGAGTGAGGACAGCTAACTGTTTGGTCGGTATTTTGGTTAGTTTATTGTCTACTAGCACAAGATTTCTCAAGACAATTAGACCGCGGAAAGCGTTCTCACTAGTGTTGACCAGACCTGCACCAGTTAAATCAAGAATGCTTAGCCGGTTGAGACCTTTGAACGAATCATCGGGCAGTAGTGTGAACGAATTGAGTCCGACTTTGAGCTCGGCCAAGCTGCCGAGAGGGAGGAAGGAGGGCGTTGGAACAATACGCAGCTGGTTATCATCAAGGTATAATACACGTAGAGATATGAGACCGGCGAAGGCTTCCGAGTCGATGCGGCTGATTCGGTTTTGACCGAGGTCGAGCTGCTCGAGTTGCGGTAGATTAGTGAAGAGTTTGTCGGGAAGATCTTCAAGGAAGTTGCCTCGCAGGTTGAGGATTGTTAGCTGTTTCAAACCTTCGAAGGTTTTGTTTGAGATTTGCGAAATTTTGTTGTGACTGAGATGGAGCTGGACGAGTTTGAACTGGAACTGGAAGCTCTTGTTGGGGATGGTGACGAGGTTGTTGTGCGAGAGGTCGACGAACTGCAGCTGACTGTAGAACTGAAAGGCGGCGTCGACCGACTTGACCTTGTTGTACTGCAGCACCAGCTGCTGGATGGCCGGGTTCAGGGTGATGGGCACCACGTTCAGGTTGGCCTCGATGCAGGACACGACCAGCTTGTCGTCGTCGCAGTTGCAGTTGGCTGGGCAGAACGTGTTGCTGGTGGCCACGGGCAGCGCCACCACTACCAGCCACAGCCACGCCACCACACCCATTCTCCTCACGTTAACGCCGCTGCCGCTGCTCCTGCTTCTGCTGCATCTCACTGCATTCACCTGCACAAACAACACTTCTTATTAGTAAACAAATAAACAAACATCCTGCACACTCTAACTGATAATAATTTGTTCATAAATGAATTCAACAATACAGTAATTATTTGCTACTTTGAAGTTTTCAAAGTGATTAGCTTATAATAGTACTGACATTAATTTAAGATGAATTTGATAGCAATTGAATAAATAATAATAACTCTATTGAATGAAAATTCTAGGAATCGTAACAACCAAAATTTATTATGTATCGAGATACCGGTTTTGGTTGCTACACCATTCAATCTCTGGTAAACTGATAATGGTGAAGCAATTGAAATCGGTATCTAGATGATAAATAAATATTTTATTATAAAAATTTCCAGAATTTTTATTCAATATGGATAACTACCACAATATCACCTTCATAATATTCTCACGGTTCCTTCCATTTTATGCATGGAATACTGTGTATGTAGAAAAGAAATACCATGAAAATTGTATCATTTATTGACCAAATGATACTATAGGCGCTGATTTATTATTATTTTTCTTCTTCAAATAATTTGAGAGACGAAATAATGTGAAATATACAGAACACTTCATGGCATTCGAGTAAAGGTTCTGAATATCAGTAACTTGATAACAAGTCAGGTTTTTTTGGAGATGCATTCAAAACCAATAATTATATTTTGAATTTCAATTAAGGAAACGGTAAAAGAAAAAATGCAACGAAAAAAATAGCATGCTAATTTTAGAATCACTCTATAATTATTTTTAATTATTATAATACATCAATGAATCCAATAATATAATTTGATTTCTTAAACAAATGTGGATAGATGAAACTTCCGTATCGGGATATGTTCTATACCCCTCTCATTGGTGGTTCTATACCCCCCATAAAAGATTATTCCTATTAGAAAATAATTGAAATTATTGAACTACAATAATTATAATCTCGTCCATCTCTACACTCATCTTGAATTTTTTCATGTAAATCTGTTTTAAAGCATCAATTGGAGGGTATAAATAATTTTTCTATCGACTTTCAAGTAAAAGCAATGTAAAGCAATTCTACTCTTAAAAATCCTTACACATTCTTGGGAAAATCAACCAGCACATTCCAGTACGATCCCATAGTATAGTGCGGTAGACACATTTTTTGTTTGCGTGCACTGATTTTTACTCCACTGCAAATAAACCTTGGGAATTTAACGACTTGCCCATGCCATAATTTTCGCAGCATTACTATTCATCTGCTCCAGTAAAAAGTTTATAGGTGATTTACTGGGCATAAAGTGGGTCTACCATCAATTAGATACCGCATCGTACCAACTGCTTGTTAAAACGCTACTTCCTTCAACAGAGAGTGACTAGTTCTAGTTTTTTAGCACTTTAATAGGGGTTTGAAAAAACTGAAAACTTTGCGTTCAACATGAAAATGGACGGTTAACTACTTTAACGAAATGATTTTCAATAAAATCTCTTTAGCGGCTGTACCTTATGTTCCCATTCCATCCATCTATATAGGCCTACCATTATCGTAAATTTGAAATCACACTGTTCATTAAAAAAGTCACCATCGTCTCAGGAAAGTTAATAACAATGAAATATCAACTAGAGCCACCTCATTCATCGTGGGTTCCTATAACTTATATACAGAATGTTTCAGGAGGAATGTGCAATACTTCTCTGGCTGATTCCTTACACCAAGTAGACAAAAAAGTTCCATGGGACCAACCCCCAAAAACGCTTTGTTACCGAGATAACAATGACGGAAAATTGAGATTTTTCAAGAAATATTTATGTTTCTAATTTTTTAGAGGCTTTACTGAGGTTCTAAAATAATCAATTCCTATGTAAAATTAGATGAGGAATTCAATGAAACCAGTCTGAAGTCTGTAACTTCAACGGTTATTGAGATGATTGGAAAAATATGCTAAAAACGCCATTTTTCAACAATAAGGGTTATAACTGGATAAGGAATCATAAATTTGTATTTTTTATTCATGGAAATTGAAGAGAGTCGGATTCTAAAGAAAAAGTTAAATGGCAGCGATTGTGTAAATCTTACCCAAATCTCAGAAATAGCAATCAAAAATCGCAAAATCACTACTAAATACAAATTTAGCCTATCACTTGTGCTATGTTTTGTCGAAACCTTTTCTTTAGAATCCGACTCTCTTCAACTTCCATTAATAAAAAATACAAATTTATGATTCCTTATCCATTTATAACCCTTATTGTTGAAAAATGGCGTTTTTTAAACATATTTTCTAAATTATATCAATAACCGTTGAAGTTACAGACTTCAGACTGGTTTCATTGAATTCCTCAGCTAATTTTACATAGGAATTGAATATTTTAGAACCTCAGTAAAGCCTCTTAAAGATTAGAAAAATAAATATTTCTTGAAAAATCTCAATTTTCCGTCATTGTTATCTTGGTAACAAAGCGTTTTTGGAGGTTGGTCCCATGGAACTTTATTGTCTACTTGGTGTAAGGAATCAGCCTGAGAAGTATTGCACATTCCTCCTGAAACATCCTGTATGTTCTAAGTTGATTAATGTTTGTTCCAAATTGCAACAAACATCATAAATTCATAATATTATGTTATACAGTATACTATTTTTCGCTACACTTCACGGAAATAAGCTGCTTACCAGTCCCTATGTAGACTAGGAAGTCGTCATTTACATACATAATCAATCAGCTGTTGTCCTCGAGCGGAAAGAAGTCCTTTCCATACAAGGACCATCCCTTTCCAAGCGTGGACAGCTGACGCCATCTAGCGAGAGAAAATGCAACTACAATGGACGTTCACTTTCTTTGGAACTGCCAGAAATTTGTCAAAAACAAGAAACTTTGTATTGCTATTGTACAATATAGGATGATCATACAAATACTACCATGAGCTTAAACATTTCTGGACTAAGAAAATCAAGTATTCTGATAGTTATTAAGTAATAAGCTGCCATAAATATCCATTTGATTAAATCAAAAAAATTGTGATGCAAACTTTCAGTTCAGCTGAAGCAAGTATAGTAAGTTATGTGGTCTTAGGCCGCTATTACACAATAATAGTTCTATGTCATACATCTATTACCAAAGATATTATAATATGTTCTCTATTGGAGAAGCTGTTGAAATAAGCTGCTTACCAGTCCCTATGTAGAATAGGAAGTCGTCATTAACATACATAATCAATCAGCTGTTGTCCTCGAGCGGAAAGAAGTCCTCTATTGGAGAACATATGACATAGAATATGATCATTTTTAATATTTGGTCATCATCACAGATGTTTGATAATAGAAATATGCCATAGAACTATTATCGTGTAATACCCACCTTAGCTGTTCTTAGATTTCATTAATCCTATTTGTATTGTTCATTCATGAAATTAGATTGATAATATTTATTTGAAGTGTAGCGAAAAAAATTATACACAACTCGCCCAGGAAGTTTTTTACGGTATTCGGAATTATTCCCAGGCTTGGCAAGCCTCGCCCGGGAAACTATCCTCATACCGTAAACTTTTCCTTCCCAGGCTTGTGGCGTAATTTACTATTATTCATAATATTATGTATACATAAGGTGACCAGACGTCCCGTTTTCGCCGGGACAGTCCCGTTTTCTGGAGACTTGTCCCGTTGTCCCCACCGAACCTCTCGGGACGCTCATTTGTCCCGTTTTAGCATTTTAGAGTTTTTTCGCTCTTTCAAGTTTTATATTTTGAAGACTCAGTTATGATTTCTACCTTTAACTCCGAAGTTTTCGTATTTTTAAACTATTAATGACATAAATCGTATTGAAACAAGATGGAACAAAGAGTGGAATGGGGGAATGGAGTAGTAGTTGACAAAATGCTTTATTCCTGAGATGTGAAGAAGCTCCATCAATCCATGTTTATAATTGTAATTGCCTCTCCAATAACTCTTTTGAAAATTGTAGTGGCTGTCCTTCCCTATCTTTGGTTAGTCAAACACGTTACCTTGGTATAATGATCGATAGTAGCCTGAGATGGCATTCTCAAATTGACTATTTATCAAAGAAACTCCAGGCATTGAGCGCAAAAATATATTATTTACATAGAAATATCCCAGTTGATTACCCAGTCTATACCTAAATTATAAGTCATTAATAGAATACATAATCAGATATGGAGTTGAATCATGGGGTTGTGCAGCCAATTACCTATTATTTAGGGTTGAAAAAATACAATTCAGGATTCTCAAAGTTATAACCTCTAGAATACCTAATCTAAATTTAAATCTGAACAACCTTCAAATCTTACAATTTTTTTTATCAAACTCTGACATCAAAAAATTTTTACACTTTCAAAATAATATTATTTTTTAAAAACAGTTTCCAGTATAGATTCTTAGCTCCTCTTGCCCACTACAATTTTAGGTCACCCGTAATTTACCAAATTCCACGATTCAATAATATTTACGGAATAAGATCTCTTTTCAATGTACTGCCTTTCATATTTAACAGATTACCTGCTAACATAAGAGACTACTCAAAAATGGATGTAATGATCTATGTAATTATCAATCTAATTCGCTTTCAATCTAGTAAAATCCCAAAGTGAATAAATTATAGTAAAATTCATAAATGAACAGTCTTAAATTTTAATATTATTATTATTACTTTAATTATAATTCAATAATGTTTAAGCGTCTGATGAACATTTCCTTTTATTTATCTTATTTATTTATAATATTTGCTGGTACAAAATTCTTTTCATTGTATAATCACTGCCGCCAGCCTGAACGACTCATAATTTAGCTTTTATAATTACATAGGCCTATAGTATATTTTATTTATTTATTTCCTTCTTTATCTATCTTTTACTTTTTCTTTTAACTTCTTATCATGGTACTATTCCTCATTATTTTATTAATGTTTGCTAATCTTTTTGCTTCTCAGCAATAATTACTATAATTTTCTTATTTCATTTCTGTAAAGCATTAATAATTAAGACAATAAGATTTTTCTTTTTTTAATTTTTTCAAACTGTGAATTTTTTGTATTGAAATTGGCACCTGCTGAAAAACCTACGGGTTTAGCGGGACCGAAAATTTTAATAATTTATTTGTCAATAAAATTGATTGATTGATTGATAATAATGGTAGAGGATTTTACATTATTCTTCAAATTTTCATTATTATAATTTTGTGGCAAGTTATCACATCACGAAGTTTGTTGGTCTGTTTTAGAAAAATTCTGTATAAATGAGCAAAACAACACCCCTGCCCCCCCCCCCCCCCCCAAGCCGGTTTTGTGGCCGTCCCGTTTTCAGTACCTCAAAATCTGGTCACCTTATGTATACAGTATACTATTTTTTTACGAATTGTGCAAGTATGTATGTAAATGTCTCAACAGCCCATGAAGAGCTTAGGCTTACCAGCAGATTGCCAGTTTCGTATTCAACTACGGTATAATATAGCACTATATAGCAGAGGTGAATAATCATCAACCAGAATAGAGGTAACGTGTGGTTAACGTGTGATTCTCTCAACCATAAGCCAGTTTCCGTAATCAAGTTACGGCGCAGAACACCTCTGAGTAACATCCAGTTAATCAGTTAGAGTGTAATGCAAATCTATTTCTCACGTTGATGAATTGTCCAAATAAGAATCTTTATTTACGAATATTCCACTAACTTCATTCATTCTAAAAAGCTTAAAATATATTTCTCAAATATTTCTTCGAATATAGTTTTCTTCTATTTTCTTTCAAATCTTTATGAAAAATCTTTTTATTTTTCTAATTAAGTAGAAAATATGCTTTCACATATTCTGAAATAAGCTCTTTAGTTTACTGTTGGTGACAAAATTATAAGACAGTCTGCTCCAGCGACCTATCCTTAATTGCAAGCAAGACTGCTGCAAAAATTAAATATTTTATTAATTTATGCGTTGCGTAGAGAAAGGCCAATTTGCACCAAAACTGCCCTGGGGAGTTGCAGTCCCACTTTCCCGTTTACCCCTCGGCGAAACTAACCCCTCCCCAGCACACTTGCCGCAGCAAGACTCTTCATTTCGCAAGAAGAAGTAGACAATGCCAACTTGACTTTCTCGAAACGCCTCTTATCATTCATCTCTCACTCCACAACAAACCTTTCTTCCTAACTTCAATTGCGTAAGAAAAAATGAGAGGCAATAATTATAACTCAAAACTCACGAGAAACGCTCATATTTGAAAAGGAAGATGAAGAAAAAAGTGACCTTTCCCGTTGGTGAAATTCAGTTTCATTTCGTTTCAAAAAGACAATTTCGTTCAATAAGACTATCTCTGGAACTATACCATTTGTCCCAACGATAATAAAATGGAAATCGCAATGAAAAATTTGCAATCCGAATTTAAAGATCTTCCAACAAAGTTGAAAATTCAGTAAATTAAGAGGTTTCATGCACTTTCAAGCAGTTCGAATAACTCTTGAATAATTTTGAAATTGAAGTATCAAAAAAAAAAATTTGTTGGTAAATAAATTATTATTTTACTGGAATAAAGTTACTGTATTTTGAAATGGGCAAATCAAAAATAATTGATGAGTAAGTAGATTATTTATTAGTTATAGTGAGTTAAGAACCTCGAGGATTCACAATGATTGAGAGTTATTATTACAAGACGATTGAAAATTATTGTCATGATCCCGTATTGATAATGCCCTTCGTTACCATCAATGTTCAATTTTTCATCACAGTTTTAGTTTCTTTAGATATTGAAAAATAAAATTTACAAGAAAGTGTTATATAAGAAGTTCTAAAAACTTGAAAAAAGATGACCATATCAACTATAAGATTCTCACAAATTAAGAAGGCTGGTTCAAGTTCAAATCTTGTAAGCTTTTCATGAACAAACGTTAACTTTTAGGTTGCTCACATAACAAGACTAAGTTTGTGTGAACGACTGTTTCCTGTTTGGGCTATCTTGTAGCAGAAAAATTACACTGATAAAGAAACTTCTATTTGAGAGAAAGACGCGATAGAGCTGTAACACGTTTTTAGGTGCTTTAATAAGCAGTCCATTGTGGTGGTTACATGACAATGGAGGGAAGAAATTCCATAAGGACGCCCCCAACCCGAAAGCAGAAGCAGTAGTTTCCGTCTATGCCGCAGCAACTGCTACTTGACGTGAGAAAAGCATATTGCACGTATAGAACAACAGCTTTCAACTTCTATCTGGGGAAATCAAGATCTGCATACACACACACTTCCTCTTTTCTTTTTGCTCGCTCGCCATCTACTTTTGGCAAATTGTCTACATCCACAGCTCTTCTATGATAAACAAACATAGAGGTGAGAGTGTAATGTTTGCACACAAGCAACATTGGAACACCTACGCTACTGTTTACACCTACTCTCTCTCTCTCCCTCGCTCTCCATGCATGATCTTATTATAATTGTGCCACTACTGTTAAGTTAGTAATCTATTCATCAACTGTTACCGGTCTATGGGCTTGTAGTCTATTGTACCCTACGCGTTCCCTGCCAAGGGCTTGTGCAAACCTCATTTATCTTAATCCTGAAATATTTGACAGCGATAAGATTTATGACTCATTCATGAGAGCATGGAGACTGCTACACAGGAAATCCACATTACTCAATGAGAAGTGTGTTTTCAACATTCATATCTCCATAAAATATTTCGTTCACACATGATTTTGAGTTATTACCCAAGCTTCAACCAAAGTAAGACAGCAGGTTGAGCTACTCTAGATAAGATTGTTTCAAGTATCATCATAGCTTCCTTTAATAGAAGGCCCTGCCCTAACAATATGGCAACGTCGCACTGGAGGTACAGATTTTGTAGTATAAGTAGTAATCAGACCAGCTGAAAGCATTGAATCGATTGCAAAGCTGGCGTGTTAATTTTGTTTTCTTAACTTTGATTTTAGTTTTATTAGATAATAATATTTTTGAAAAACCTTTCGAATATAATTCAATGAGATGTCGTATTTCTGCTCCATTTCCGGCATTGACAGCAATAAACTTGGAAAAAGAAATGAATTTATTCAGATTCTTACTATGTCATTTGATGTTGAGCGTGCAATCCAAATAAAGGAGTTAATTCCTTCAGAAAAGTTGAATGTGTGTTAAAAACATTTTAACGAGGATATATTGAGTTTTGTGGAGCGAATATCAGGACAAATATGGAAATTGGATGTAGATGTTATGGTAGAGATAGATAAGCCTAATTTATGAGAAGAAGCGCTGCTCCATTCTCAATTGTTCATGATAATGGACTTCGGTTCAATAAGTAAGGGGACGGATAAGCAACCAATGTTTCAACCGAAGAATACAAAGATGTATTCCTGACTACTCAATGTCGAAAAGCTGTACTGTGTACTTATTAACGATAAAGTTAGATAGTATCGGTTTGAATGTATAATGGGATGAACAATGAGAGTGTAATCACTGCTAAAATAGTAGACTATTGCATTCAAAATAATTCTAACAATGGCTAATATTGCTCTGAACAATTATTCAAAACAGAAGAATGGTTAATTGATCAAAATCTAAATAAAACACAATATTTTAAATTGATAAACGTGATGCACATTCAAATATACTTTGATTTTTATTATATTTATTCTAATAAAAATTATTTCTGTTTCTTATAACTATATAAGTATCTATTCAAATTGTAATACAATCTTGATTAAAATAGGTTGACAAGCATTTTTATTGGAGAAAAGTGAATCAGAATCATACAAGGTAGACCTACGCTGCAGTGGTGTTACAGCATTGTCAGATTTAAGGTCACGGCCTTCTATTAAAGGAAGCTATGGTATCATACATTGCTGCGATTATGTATTTAACAGCAATACAATTTTCAAATTTTTTAAAGATTTTGGGCTTTCTAATAAATTTCCTTGGCTCTTTCACACAATTCTAACCGTCCTTCGTTTCAAATCTATTCTATCAATAAAATAAAAGGATTAACAAATCAACATGAACACGAAAGACAATTAGGCAGTAACAGTAACTCTGTATTTTTTTCATAATCAGCAATCCACTTTATTCTTTATCATAAGCCAATCGGCATAACCTTTTAATGCAGACACAGACTCAACAAGATCGACTTCTCGTTGGTTCACTAACCGGACTCATCAGCCTTATTATTTCTATCCAGCTCTAATGACCAACAATAGGCTTACAATATTCGAATTCATTAATTTTTTCCAAAACAAACCGAGCCATCGATCATCGATAACGAGCTGCTGATGCTGCTGCTGTTATTGGATTGAGAGTATGAGAGGTGGAGAGGAGGAGAGGAGGAAGTTGAGCATTCGGATCCATCCATTGCTCAGTCAGGGTTGATTAGAAAAAGTTTGCCTTGGTGGTGGAGAAAAGTCGACCGGACTCAAAGAGCAGTCAATTTAACTTCAGTTGCCGGCAAAGTTACGTAGGACCATTAATCAACCTATTATCTGCTGTTAAAAGTTTACAGTGTTGGCTCCGCTGCCGGATTTTGCACGTAATACAGATGTTTTGTTTTGCCAACCCCCTCACCCTCCTTCCACCCTATCCCACCCACACGTAATAATGACCATTGTCTAGTTCAACTTTTTCATTGCCAGCGTGAATTATTAGCTGATGTGAAGAGTTGGCCGCGGACGTTTCCAACGGACATATTTCACTGTTGAGTTGATATGTTCGCAACTAGCTAGCGTTCTCGGCAGCACTTTGCACGCACCCCAGTTACAAAATATATCTCGGGAAAGTGGACCAATTGCTTTCCCGTTTCGATGAATCCACCACTAGTCTCTTGTACCATTGACTTGATGATACTTTTTCAAGTTGAATGATTTTTAATGTACACATGTTCACTACAAAATAGCAACAATATATTATTTAAAATAATATTATGCTAATAAATAATCAGAAATTGAAAGTTGTCAACAATTATAAACAATAAGAAATTTATAAAACTTTATTGCGCTGCCGGTTCAAGTTACCAGTTACGGATTGTCGGATTCCGGCGCAAGATAGGCAATATGCGCGTCTACGCCCTTTTGAATTGAGACATACAGAACATAAATTTTGAAATATCCTACATTTTATCAGTTACACTAATTATTAAAAATACAAATCTCTGACACCTTATTGGAAATAATGAAGGCTAATATCATTAGTGAGAGCAGAAATCTGGAGGAAGAATAAAATAATTTGAAGCCTATGATTTACAGAATTTTTCTATCGATTAATCACCAATAAACTAACAGGAGAAATAAAGAGCTGTAATCAAGTCAAATGATAAGCTTGCGTCACCATTATAATTTTCCAATGACTTCAACCCTTAACAAGTCAAACAATCAATAAATTATTCCATCAGCAGTGAGCCTGGAACTAAAGCTCTGGCTTGAATAAATACTTTAGGGGTAAGCTTGAATAGCGATGGAAGAAAAATAATCCAGATAGTTTACAGAAGAAATTAATAATGAATGCCGGTGGAAGTTTTACTTTGAAATTGTTCGGGACACGCCCAATAAGAGCGAGCGAGGCCACATCAATAGTAAAGTAAAGCGGCTTCTTGCTTTATTCATGTCTGGCTTGATGGACGGACACTCACCGATCCACTTCCTTCCTTCGACGACATCTGTTGATAAAATATCCAGACCAGAATGTTAGCACAAGATTATTAAACGACGCTCGGTATTGAAAGCTTTTGTAGGCTTGTTTACTGGCACAAGTAATGATCTCGGCTCTTCTGTTTGCTTGGCTTATCTTCAACTGAGCGAGGCGCTCACGCCCTATCCGCTACTCTAGGCCCAACAGCGCACAAAAGCCCTGAATTATTCCCAACGGGATGAATGTATTTTTGAGGCAACGCTGGCAAAACTTCCAACGACTTGAAAGAATAATAATAATAATTCTAATACGGTTCTACATCTACAACGCATGCACGCGAGTTCACGCGCGCTACAATAATAAAACGTGCGACGCGGCTGCAATCAACTGCAACATAAAATAGCAGAAACAGAAAGGACAAAGGTCTCCACCTACAAACCTACCAATCCCCTTCCTCTGAACAACGCAGTACACAAGTTGGTGTTTAAATTTTCATTGTGCTGAGTTTATACAGAACTTTCCTGCCTACTTGCTTGCGCTAGAAGAAAGTGGTTTCTGCATTGAGACAATCTTGCTTAAATACGTGGAAGAAAAAATAATTTAACATAGGTACTTAAATTTTTCGCTCTTCTCAAAAATTAAAAAATACTTGTGAAAGACAATGCGACGTGTCACCACAAGTATCGCAGTCTTTGTAAATAATTTGAAAGGTTTATTATTGAAAATTTCAAACGTTTCTAATTCCAAGATTAAAAATGCCGTAAAAGAATAGAGAGAAACCAGACATTGTGAGAGAGAGCAACCCACTATGATTTCTTGTGTTCCCACTATGATCATGTTTTCAGCATTTTTACAGACAAGCATTGTTGTAATGCCAACAAGTGTACAATCGAGGTCGAACGTTCATTGTTATTTGAAGGAACAGTATTGTCATGTAATACTGTATTGAACACAATTTGAAGCCAGAATTGATACAATAAATGATTTGAGATACCACTGCTAGGATGATTATTCATAATTTAAAAATAGAGATAATTTTACATTAAAAAATAATAAAACCAGGCTTATGAATTGAATGGTTCTATTTATGGGGTAGATCATAGACTAGAAGAAGTTCAATATTATCAATCATCATTGAAATCTTGAGTTGAAGAAAGGACTCAACTTCTTTAACTGATTTTCATTTCCTTATTCATTATAACCACGTAAAAATAGAGGGTGAATACAGGCTCTATTTTTATCAAAGAAAAATGAAAAGAATATGAATAAGTTGAACGTTTTGTTCAAGAGCGATATTTTTTTAACAGTAAATTTATTGACAAGCGCAATGGAAGAACGAAATGGGTATTTGGAAGTCAATTTTTCATTTGCCCTCTATAAAATATAACTTCATAAAGTTCTAGATATAACTTCATCACAGCTACTGAACGTCCAGAGCCTTCACCTACAAGACCGATTGATTCCCCAGAGAGAGCAATGATTTTGTCTGTAAAGGGAGCTAAGAGCGCAACAATCAGAATTCCTTTATCAAGATTGTTACGAGCGTCTCGTGACTCTCACACATGAATGATGGATTTCAAATAGAGGCGTTCGAGGAGCAGCAAAGGCGCTGTTAACCAGTGGGGCGTTCAAAGGCAAAGGTGGAGGAGGACGATGAAGAGGAGGATGAGGAGGAGGAGGAGGAGGAGGAGGAGGAGGAGGAGGAGGAGGAGGAGGAGGAGGAGGAGGAGGAGGAGGAGGAGGAGGAGGAGGAGGAGGAGAAGAAGGACAAAGAAGAGAATGGAGGAGAAGCAGTCAAACGCTAATTTTACTTGCATTAGGTCGTTCATCATCCAAATGCCATCCATCGTTCACAGAGCTATCTAGCCAGGACACGAGATCACACTTTACGATCTGCCATAAAATCTGGAAAGAAGGGGCGGCACCATAGTCCGTCTGAACTGCAATGCAAGGTCTGACTAGTGATAAGCAATGAAAAAATAAGGAGTCTTGCATTCTGTAGTTTTCCACAACGCACACCTCTCTGGAATTCATGAATGGAAGGAAACATTCAATATTTATCGTAGATGATATACCACAAATTTATTCACGTAGATGAAACATGTAAAGTGTTTTGTAAAATATTTGCTGATACATTAGTACCTTTGTATTAAATAAATGGAGGCGAGTACCATGATAGCCATAAGGTATTACGCATCAGAACTGAAAATAACTGAATGTACTGATTTAATGCAGAATTTCTCAGAAACAAAAGTAGTAACAAGTCAAAACATTATTGTTCAATGTATGGAAACGACGCAGAGGAAACTAAATTATAGACACCCTTATTCCTTTAGTGATTTGAACGTACAGTGCATGAAAGACAGTGTTTTTAATTTTATGGAATTGAACAGAAAGATGATTTGAGACGGAGTATCATAATCAAATTACATCCTACAATCATCAAAACTATTTGTCCCTTCCTTATGGAAATAGCAAGAATCAACTGGAAAAATAGTAAGAAAACCAGTACGACCCTCGCCATTCTTCCTCAGAAATAGTTTGCATCAAGGATACCAAACCGCCTTCGTATCTACACCTTTGTAGACATAGCAGTAGCAGATTGAGGGAAGTGCAATGCCTACCAATTCTACATCCAAAGTGAGATCTCATTAGTCTCATTAAATCCGGTGGTAAAGTTTTCTCCCAGCAGGCACTGCACCGCACCGCACAGCACTCGCAGCTCGGAATTAATTAAACGCACCGACTGACTAGCAAGTGAGTCTGCAACCTCCAACTTGAACGGATATCTCTGAATAACCGATCATGCGACTTTGAAGCCGAAACTAAATTCAATCCAAGTGATATGCTCTATAGCCCAGGGCTCAGCGCAAGTCTGAAGAGGCTGACGCTTGCAAATCTGTCGCACACTCTCATTCCATCAGAATAATCTCTCATCTCTTATATCCATCCCCGTTTGAACCACGAGTCAATTCATCCAATGATTAAATAGCTTCCCAACTTCAGAAGCAGTGTACGGGTACACATAAGTAGTGCTGTTCGGGTACGGGAGGCTCGAATTTCAATACTCAACGAATGCTCTAATCCTCTGATAATGTATGTAACTCCAATAATAGCTGAACAATTGATTACTGTAAAAATATTATTATAAATAGATTATTGATTAATATCTATGCGGGTTGCATATCTTCGCCTTGAAACGACCAATCCCTACTGTAAATTCAATGGTTCACCGAGATTATAGATGAACTTATTAGAAGATATTGGATCAAGTTTCAAACTATGTCCGATATACTTCCCAAGGTTACGCTCGATATTAGCGTTTTACTATTTTTCTTAATTTTCGGGGGTTTTCCTAGATTTCTCAAGAAGAAATTGGCATAAAATGTTGAAATTTGGTAAACAGGTCCAGGTTAGGTCTAAAAATGTGTTCAGTGAATTCTGAACCTCTTCCGTACGGAATTTGCAGGCGAGCGAAGCGAGCCTGTTTGACTCACTTACACTGGAGCCCCCTGGCTAGGCGGAGAAGGCGAGCGAAGCGAGCCTGCCGGCTAGTTATATGCAATAGATTAACGATTATTTTCCTTTTAAAAATATATTCAGCTTAACCTACCTACTGTTGTTTGCTTGAATGATGTTTTGAATGAAGTTCAGTTGAATAATAATCATAGAAAATGTGTGAAAGCATAATATTCACGGATACTAGAATACATGTTCTATAGTATCCGTGATAATATTTACATCATACAATTTATGAAGAGCAGCAACACAATCCATTTTTCTAATATACCTGGATTGAAAATGAAGAAAATAAAGATTGAAGAGATAGTTAGTCATTGCAATATAGGCAAGTGATCGTTAGCAAAATTAACCAACCATAGATGAAATATCTCTTAATAAAATTATTATAACATAAAAATTATGAAAGATGCAGGCTAAATGTTTGACTCTAGTGAGGGTTCCCTTTGTGAAATGATCAGATTTCATAACATTATCTGAGAGAATTGTTTAGTGGCTGATAATCGATGAAGCAATACTAGTTTCCTTGAAAATTACACTTTTCATTGATAGTGTGTGTAGAAAAACTTGTCCCAGTGTAAGCGAGATAGATAGATAAGATAAGATAGATAAGATAGGCATTGGAACCTACACCTCTGCGGCAACAGCAGTAGTTTGATCGTTCAAGTGTAAGTAATCCAAGTTATAGGAGAGATATTTCTTGAGAAAATACACATTCAAAATACTACATTTTTATTATTTTTGAGAGGCGAAATTTAGACAGTAAATTTCAGGTAATAGATGATACTTCACATGAACGTATGCATGAAATTCAAATATCTATTGGTATAGTCTTGTCGATCAAAGAAGACATTCCTTCAAAATGGCCGCTGCTCAATGCTGCAAGCAGTTGTAATGAAAATAGTCCCACTCTTACCATCTGCCTCTCATATTATTATATCACTAGCGGTTGACAGAAGTTGGTAGGTTGGCAGAAGTGATTTTACACTAAAATTGTACAATACTGTACTCCTTTGAGCTATCGCATCAAGTGTACTCGATCAAATGAATAAGGCAAATCGCAGAAATCGGAAAATGGTATTGTGGAATGAGAACTTTGGAAAATTCAGTAGAAAAAACCCAAATTCAAGTTTGAGCGGATAGTGCATAACTGTTGAGACAAACCATTCATCTTTAAATCCTTTTAGGTATCCAGTTCAGGTATGGGGGAAATTCTCTGGGTCACTCGACATTATTATTTGAAATAGAATGTCAAGAAATAATATTAAGAATGTAAATAATGGATTGTTAATTAATAAAGTATTTTATGTATACCAGTTGAAATAACTCATTATCCCAACATATCAGATTACTTAATTGCCTATCCAATTAGATCATAATAATTGATATATATCCAATTTCATTCCATTTCTGAATGAACAAAAACGGGATGATGAACTATTTTTTTATTGAATTGATTGGAGGAGGAGCTGGAAGTTTATTTTAATTGCATGGGATTAACCTATTTAGGCTCGCAAAACCATACATTTTCAGTAGCTAGTTAACAAAGGTAATTCAAGAGGAGCTTTTCCAGTAAGCAGAACAATGTTCTATGATCAGTGAGAGAATTCTCGTTTTTTCTTAATACACTGTGATATAATCAAGAGATGATTCCCTACAGACCTTTTAGTTAATTATTTTTGAATTGAGAGAGGTGTATCATTCAACAGGAAGAGAGAACTGTTGGTATAAAAAAGCTTCGAAATTATGTCTATCTCCTGTTTCTCTTCATCTTTTACAAACTCTGCCATTCGAAATTCTGCATGATGCAACTGAAATTCATTTTAACGCTATCATTTATGTACGCATTTAATTAACACGGGTTGAAATTACAGCATTGTTGTTCAGAATATTCACAGCGTAATCAGCTTAATGGAATAAAGGCGTCTTGTATAGAGGGCCTACAGCTATACAGCGCAGCGCAGCGCAACGCGTTGTGTTCTCGTCCTTTTATTTTCGAAAACAAATTACAAAAACGGACCTGAGCTGTGCCGCCCTTCCAAGCTGTGCTGCCACTGCTACTGTTCTGTATTCGCAAATTACCCAACAGTAATACATATTTCAGTATCACATGAACCGTGAAGCTCTCTTACAAATGAGCGCACGAATCTATTCAATCGAGCTCTGCCTGTTTCAGTGCCCCAATATCGTTACAACTTAATTATTTTCATAGAGTAGTAATCCACTGTATTGGTTGCTGGTTCAATATTGAATTCTCTCGTCATCCATACATCAAGAATATTGCGAATTCCACAGAAATGAATTTTAGTGACATGGTTTAGAAGAGTTCGCTCGAACCTCGAATAATCCATTATGTCAATTCACAATTTTGCAGAAGCATACACCTACAGAAAACTTGATTCAAGTCACATGTTTCCTGAATGAAGAGCAGTTTCAATGCTTTTACACGTACGTGAATGTATAAACACCATAAATTTTCACTTCTATAGGAGATTTTTGTCTCACTATAAATGAAATAACTTTTTAAATCACAACTTCGTATTTATTTAAACCTTACACTTTGAGTTTATCTTTAAAACTAAACTTGTTATTTATTTATTATCCGAAAGTTGTTTATCACATATGCTTTGATCAATCCATATGTTATGATTGATCCGCTGATATAGCTATCCTACATCTCGGCCATCCTGAAAAGAGAGGCTTGGCCTCAAGCCATACATTGAACATCTTGAACATAAACATGATAAAACAAGATAAAACATAACTAAACATACACAAAAAATCTAGAAATCTTTCTTTTAAATTTCCAACACTTTCCCTCGAATCCTCCCAAACGAACTCTCTCTCTTCAAACATGTCACACCCCAAAGCCTCCTCCTCGCTTCCCTGCTCGGAGAGTCTCCAAGACTTCCTTCTATCAAGCTCACTTGTCTTCAAATATCTACTAAAGTCTTCAACTTGGTTAAAGGGATCCGACTTGGAACATTCCACATTGGTACCCGAATACCCACTAAAATGGTGAAAAAAGTAAATAGATTTCAATGAATTAGTTTCTTTAGCCACAGAACACAAGGCAGATAAGACAAAAATTGAACTACATGAGATGGCCTACAAATTTTGTTGAATCGATTGTGAACTTTGAATTGAAACGTTGGCAAATGAAATGACAGAGCTGGTACAACAGTAAAGAGATAATTGCATTGTAAGTTGTAGGTGAGGGTGAACTCAGGGGGCATGAAGTGGCAAAGAATAATTTCTGCGATTCGGCATGCGCCAATAGGAGAGCAGAGCAGTTGAATGTACCATCCAAGGTGAGGTCGACAGTGCTCTACGCTAAGCAGATCAAAGCCCAGAAGCGACTTCGTAAGCAAGTTCTTGAACCCAAACTTTTAAATGGTACAATTAACACATGTTCAGCGGTGCCCCTCTCCACCCCTACCAGAACCATTCGATGTCGTGCATCCGCGTTGCCTGTACAGGAAACAGTTCTACATTGTAATTACATCAAGTTCCAAAACTTAGTCTGGTTCACAAAAGGCGCAAGTACCCCTCTACTCCAGCATTCGAATTCCTCCGAGAAGCTTCGTGAACACACTTGCGAACCCCATACGTCAAGGCGCTTATAAAAGTCAGTCTTGCAATATTTACAAAGCTGGAAAGCGTAAGATGAAAGACGAACACTTGAGTAGATTTACATTCGAAACTAGATTGCTCGACTGCAGAATGAAGACGAACGCGATGCATGCGATAAATGTGTGTCAGAACTGCTGCGGGAAGGCTTGTTTTTAACAAGAATAATCACATTTCAAGAAACTTCTACTATGTTAGTTAACCAATTAATAATCACATTGCAGTTGATGCTTTTTGAGAAGAAGGCTAATTCAAGTTTAGTTCAAGAGCAAAACCGAATTTTCTCTACTTTCTAACAAATTGGTTTGATATTAATGTGTAGACAATAGACGGGTATCAAAACACGGGGGTATTGACGGTGTACAATGCGTCATGAACTGAAATGTTAAATTCATCTTCAACAACTGCAATAAATTTACTTCTAAATGTTAACACAGTCATTACATGAATTTGAACTATGATTCCAACAATTATAAGAGTTAACAGGAAACTCATACAACATCAATCACCTACAACTGATCAGCAACAAACCACAATTTTGTTGGAACCTCCTTTCATTATCATGAAGCCAATGATCAACGGAACCGGGCCTTCGATTGGCTGACAACACTCAGCTACGATTGGTGATTGGAGACCAGGTACTTGATTGGAGATACAGCTGATACTTGACACCCATGACCCCACAGCCAGCTCGTTTTATCCATTTCTATTACTACAGTATCGATCGAATAAGCCTACAAAGCATTATTGTTGGATAACAATCAACCTACCATACTTTTCACTAGATACGATTCGGGAATTCTTTATTTTTCAGTAAAAGATACGGGAACTTTACATTTTTCGTGGGCACGAACAAGTGCTTATATATAACAAACTTCTAACAGCTTCGCGAAATAATCAAGTTTTCAGAGTAGTATTCTGTAAACTAATATTTGAAATTAAAAATTTGACCTGGAATCTTAATTTCTTCCCGAATAGTATTTAGTGGAGTGAAAGGCTTTGGAAGAAGAGAATTATGCCAACACAAACAGAGTACAATCAACGCGAGGGAGCTGAAGGTACAGGAAATCACGAACGTCACAAGAACGTGCTCACCGGATCCCCAAATTGTTGTATAATGAAGTCCACCGGCGGTAATCGTGTAATTGTAACAATGGCCGGCTGAACAGTCTAGCCGATTTGAATTTACCGAGTTCAAAGTAACAATAGCTTTGTGTTACAGCGAACGCCTTGTTTCGGCACTTCTTCCACCTACCGGCTGCTGAATAATTAACCAACAACTACCGGCTACCGCTCACTACCAATAATGCACACTCACTGGTTATGACCTTTACCCATTCATTATCCATTGCTATTATCCATAACATTGTAGAAAGTTATAAGGCCTAACATTCAAGATATAGAGTTTTCATAGCTTTGAATCATCCGGATGGTATAATTGGATATAATTATGACTATTTTTAGTGACTCGGTTTTCCATTCTTATTGACAGAAAAATATTACATACTCAGGGAAGTAATCTATCTAACAATATTCGGGTAATACTGAACGCAGGTTACAATACATAAGGTAAAAGTGTCATCCAGTCACTTAAGTTATCCAGTCACAACAACGGTCATTCAAATCAATTTCCAATCGGCCGAAATGACGGTTTATGTTGGCTTTAGTTTGCGTATTGCAACACTGATTACCGAGCAAATATACTTTAACCAGTGCCGGTGCGTTCGCTTGCCTTCAAAATTATTGCAGTACCATATCAAACAATCGGTGAAGAATGCGGCTTTATAATGGATGCAGCAGCGGCAGTGTTGAACAGGCCGTGTTGTCGCAGCGGCCCCAAAGGACGGTCCACATGCGGGTCGAGCGAGCATCCTAATCAGCACCAACCTAATCAGTTCAATCATTTATGGGACAAGCTGAAGTCGAAACAGTGGCCCGGGTTTAAAATAACACCACCGAATTTCCCACTAACCAAACCAAAGCCTAGATGTATTCAAACCCACGTTGAAATAACAACCAGCAATAACATCTCATCCACTTGCATAACATTTCCGTACTTCCTCTCAAATTTTTGTTACAATGCTCCACTAGCCTATCTTCCAAATTTAGAAGCCGGTGACAACTGATCTGAGCATCTGACTTTCGCTTTTATGCTACTCATACACACCATCCTTGTATCAAAATCTTCAAAAGGGTTCAAACTGACAGGTGGATAGGGTTAAGCTATCTCATTCATCAGTTACGAGTCAAGGTTCAAAGTGTACAGGAGTATGCCTACACGGTACACACTAGATAGGAGTACTCTTGATACAAAGTTGGAATAAGAGTGAAGAGGCATTCGTGGTTTGACATTCAATATCTCTTACAATACATTTCAAGGCATGATTGATGGACTAAAAACAAAACCATTCGAATAGAAATGAGAAACGGTAAAGACTTTTTAAGGTACTCACAACTTACTTATACTTCACAATATTAAGTGGTAGACGTTTCACACAATTTGCTCACCTGTAAAGAAGAAAAATCTTATTATAATTAATTCGTAATAATTATTAATTTAATATATGTACTTGAACCAAAATATCGTAAATTGTTGAAACTTCCAATGATGATGACTAATCAATTATATGGGGAGTTAAAATTGATTAATAAACTCAGCGTGAAAACTGAAATTGATTGATAAATTCCTCAGCATAAGAAAACATGCATTTCAACTACTTCAGGTATCGAGTTACGGAGTTGAAGGAGAATTCATTTCAGGAGGATGCTGAAAATGAAAAGTATAAAATCATCCATCTCAACACCTGAACGATGTTGACGTGAAGTAATTAAATGAATGAAGTGGTTAACGCCAGTCAGATGATAGTTTCTAATTTAACATGACAAAATGAGGTAGGCCGTGATGAGAGTTATTCAAATTATGAGTTTGCACAATGAAGGGGATTAGAGTTTCGGCGGGCACCCCACGAAAGGTGTTGCCGGTGAAGAGGAAGACCAAAGAACGGCTTAGTGCGGGCTCCGAGACCAGGCAACTGCTGTGATTTTTTGCAGGCACTCTCTGTTGCAGGCAGGCGCCGCTGTTATTTAGTTTTGGACGAGATTATTCCGGGATTAGAGGCGCCGTGCCCTGACCAAGACCCGGCCCCTGCCCCCTGCCACCCGTCCTCCTACTGTGTGTGTGTTTATACAGATCGAGCTCAACCCTTGCTCTTGCTCTCCCTACAAGTTGGCCGCATTGACTTAGCTCCCTTCAACCAGCGCGTCCATAACACAACCTCCGAATTACCGCACCGAACAAAGCACACGCGGTGCTCCCCTTCTAAACCTATCGACTTTCATACCTGCAGCCGGTAACCAAATAACGCCCCTAAAATAGCCAAATTCAATGAATATATCAGCCTTTAACGTCGAAAATCTCGGCCTTTCTGTTACACAGAACAATAATTAAAGGGAAACACTGTTTGAAGAGTAGACTACTACTCCCACCTTGAAATAAATTGGGTAACTTACTCAAGTAATCATGAGTTATCTGCTTTCATATTGATTGGTTCCATGAATAATCTCATTAGTCTTATCCTTTTTCTTAGAAATCTTCTTTGTGAAAACTAGTCGATTATAGGGCAACAACATTAGTGGAGAGTACACCTCAAATCAAATCAAATCAAATCAAATTTCTTTATTATTCAAATTCATACACAAAATACATTATACATTTAAACAGAAGTTTGATTACACCACACAATTTCAATAGAAAGAAAAACAAAAGCACACAGTTAACTGGAAAAGTAGATCAATAGGCTAGTTATAGTACTCTTTATACATCGTATGATGCAATACACATCTGCAGAAAAAAATTATGAATCAGAATAATAATACTACTTGCTGTAAGCATGATGCTTATCGCATGCAAGTAGGAGTGTTAACTAATGTTATTTACAATTAAGTTGCTTGAAAGAGCTAGATATACAAAAATTGCTTGTTTTTAATGAATAAATGATATAACTTACTGGAAAAGAAAGAAAAATAGAATTTCCCCACAAACACTCACATTTCATGTCTTTCCAATTTATAACATTGTAACTTAAATTCAATAGATCAATAATTTACACTTCTTCGATAGTGTGCAGACTAGGAAACAATAGCAAACATGTTCTCCAGAAAATCCGGCATAATATCTCTAAGCCATCTAAGAATAAAAGACTTGAATATTATTTTATTAGCAATTCTCCTTGCCTCAATAGGTATTTTATTAAAAAATTTTGGACCAAGAAAAACAAAAGATTTCTGGAAACAGGTGGTATATGACCTAGGAAGTCTTAGCATATCAGTCGTAACCCTCCTAGTTTGATAGCCAAGTCTCTCCCCGAGTAGTGCATCACCACTGTTCCCAGACATCACAAAAAACAGGTATAACACTTTAAAAACATATATATATCTTAGAGGCATACATTTAAGCTCTTGAAACAAGCGAAAAGAATGTTCATATCTACCTGATTTTTTTACTGCTCTGACAATAGATTTTTGTATGATTATAAGTGGTCTCAAGTGTGTTATATATGTGGAGCCCCAACAACTTATTCCATAATTCAATTTTGAGTCAACAAGAGCAAAGTATAATTCTCTTAGAATGGAAATTGGAAGAATCTTTTTTAAAAAGTAGAATTTTCTCAGGATGAGTAACAGATAATTTTTTATATTCCGTATGTGTTGGGACCAGGTGAGCTTCTCATCAACTGTAACACCCAGATATTTGATGGAGTCAACCTGCGTGACAACTTCACAGTTACAATTATTACTTTGTCCACATTCATCATGAAACCTCAATTCAGATGGTAAATTCCATGTTGATGACAGTGTGAACAGTATGTACTTCGTCTTTGACAAGTTTAGATTCAAATTATTACATTTGAACCACAGTAATAATTTTTTCACATCACTCTGCATCATATCCTTCAAGTTCAGACCATTCAAGCCACAATATGCAAAGGCAGTGTCATCTGCAAATGACACAGGCACACCATAGTAGTTACATGAGAAAAGGTCATTTATGAATACAAGAAACAGGATTGGTCCAAGAACTGATCCTTGTGGTACCCCACAATCCACCTCCTGAACCTCACTCTTCACACTTCCAATGGCAACATATTGCTTTCTCTCCTTCAACGACGAAAACCATTTATGGGCTACACCTCTGATTCCAGCATTATATAGTTTGTCCAACAGAATTTGATGGCTCACTGTGTCGAATGCCTTTTTTATATCCAGGAATAATCCTGCAACACAGTGTGCCGGTCTAGAGTTTATACCAGAGTATACAGCTGTTATGAAAGTATGAAGAGCCATTTCCGTATTCATTGACTCACGGAAACCAAACTGGTTTTTATAAAGAAAGTCATTTGAGTTGAGAAAATCAAGAGTTCTTCTTCTCATTACCTTTTCTAATAGCTTAGAGAAAATTGAGAGTAGGGATATAGGTCTATAGTTATTCAATTTTGATCTAGGGCCAGATTTGAAGATAGGAACTACCTTGGCCAGCTTCATCCTGGACGGAAATATACCTGTAGAAAAACTGCAGTTGAAAATATCTACTAGGATTGGAACTATAGACAGAGCAACAGCCTTTAATAGTTCAGGAGATATGTCATCATCACCTGGAGCTTTACCGGATTTTAATTTTTTAATGCATATCAACAATTCATCGAAAGTGACAGGCTCAATAGACCTTTGACACGTGATTTTCATGAAATTTTCAATATAGCTCTCTATATCACTTTCTAACAAATTACTAGATGAGGCTGCAATATCTTTAGCAATATTCACAAAAAATTATTAAATAGGTTTGACAAAGTTTGATGGTCTTCTACAATCTCATTCTCATGCTCAATTTTCAGTTCATTGGGATTCCTAGCTTTTTTGGTTTCCCATAGCTTATTTAGAACTACCCATTTCTGACGTGGAGCCAATGTATTTATTGTACCATAATACTTTTGTTTTTCAATATTGATCCAATTCTTTATTTTTTTAGAAAACGTTTTCAAATCATTTTTCATAGCTATATTTTCGGGATTCCTCTTGACTTTTTTTAATAATTTATCACGTGAGTGGATTGCTGCACATAGACCAACAGTCATCCAGGGTTTGAGCATTTTTACATTTACTGACTTGGTTGTATATTTAACGCTATTTTTTGAACATTCAATATAATTTGCAAATGTCTCAAGAAATTTCTCAAACTTATAATTTACATCATTACTGAATAATACGTGACTCCAATCATGAGACATGAGCATGTTATTAAGATAATCAAAATCTATTTTATACTCATCCCTAATCAGATTACTGTCACTTTCTACGGCATCCGAGTGAAGAGTGAAGGACACAGCCCTATGATCACCCACTAAGGTTTCAATGACAGCGCCCCCGACAAAATGTACGAAATTCCTTGATCTAATAAAAACATGGTCAATTAAAGTTGCTGTTGTTTCAGTTTCTCTAGTAGGTATGATGCTTATTATTGCTTCAAAACCATTAGAGCTTAGAACTTCTAAATAGTTATCAACTTTATTATCATCAGTACTAAGAATATTGATATTGACATCTCCTATTAAGAAAGTATCGCAAAATGTTGGACTTGTCAGGATTGAATCAAGACTTAAGGAATCTATCACAGTCAAAGCCGTGCCATCGATAGAGACAAATCAGATTAAATTTGTAATTTGATAAGGTGCACTGCAGATACAGTACATCTGCACCCTCCAACTCACAATCGGTTACACTGCAATTGAAGTCAACTAATTCGCTGGAATAGTAAACAATAATACCAGTCGCTCTAGTAAAAGTAGAAATACTTGAATAAGACTCATACCCATCAATACAGTAAAGCAGTACCTGATCATCTGAATCCAACCACACTTCAGATAACACAATTACTGCAGGCCTCACATTCCAACAGCTTAAATAAGTAACAAATTTATCAAAATTACTGCCTATGCCTTGTATGTTTTGATGAAGAACTGTCAAATTATTATTTTGCGAAATATGAGAGTGATTAACTTCATCAATACTACTCAATAGCACACAGTTATTTTCTTCATCGTTCATCATAATAAGTGAAATAGTATACACTCATAACTGATTCGAAGAATTGGTGGTAAATCAGTAGTATAAAATACAAGCTAGATTCAGAACCTGTCACAGGAAAACTCACACACACTAGCACGCACTCATAAAGAAGGAGAAAGTACATTTTAGCAACATATACATATACAATACTATCTACATAATTGAATGAATTATTTTTTATAGTATACAATTTATATTCATCAATGTTCAATAGTGATTTCTCTTTATCAGAAGTCCAAGTTTCAGTAAAGAATAAAACCTCAAATTTTGTTTCCATATTGTCCAAATTATAGAAAATTATATCAAAAAAAATTTTTAAGCTTATTGTATTCGAACTGAAAATATTTATTTCGTATATAAAGGACTGAGCGTAGTTCGAAAAATCCTCAAAACTTTCACATTCCCTGACACTATTAATAGGTCTATTATTTACAAATTGTATGAGATCATTCATAATAAAATTGTTTTTGTCAAACCTGTATTAAACATAGCTTATTCCTCTCCATTGATAATTTGTTCTAGATGATCCAGTCCCTTAACTTTGAACACGGGAGAGCCTTCTGTTTTCCTAATGCACATTTGTGTTCCACGAAACCAAACGAATTTCCAATTATTTTTCTTAGCCAACTCACGAGCAGCATTCAGTTCCTTAGCACTTTTGGCCGTCAGCTGATTCATTACTCTAAAGTGTCCGTCTGGCAGGCTTTCGTTGATTTTTTACAACGTTTTTTAACATTGATTCCGGGGCTGTTCCTGTCTTCTCTGCTCTGGTTACGGAAAGCTGCGATCCACTTGTCTCTCATATTTCGTCTCACAAATCTTCTTTGTGAAAACTAGTCGATTATAGGGCAACAACATTAGTGGAGAGTACACCTGGGAATAGATAGAGAAGTTTACTTTGAATCTTGTGTTTACTAGCCTAATCATCATTGATTTCATCAACTTTTTCATCATATCAGAGAATCATTTTCCTCAAAACGGATATTTTGTGAACTGATAAATTAGTTTGACCCTAAAACTTCAAGAAATGATCCTCACCTCATTTCTCTCAACTAATCTTCACAAACAATCGCCATTATTGTATAAATTGGCAAAGAAAGATTGTTAGCTATTTTTGGGCCCAAATTCTGGAATTCTTCAATGCCTTGAGATTTCTGCGAAGTTTTAAATTTTAGACACAACAACCATTAATTCCACTCCCAATCCTTTACTTAAAAAAAAAGGTTCGACAGTGTGCTTCTGAACAACACTCAGCATATTTTTCAGGATAGCCTCCACACTATTTTGTGAACAGCAGCAGCCGCCTATTTCAGCGATGCAGTGTTCTCAGTGGTGAACAAGTTGGTTGCGTTTTGTTTAGGGAGCGACAGCAAGCCGCCAGTGATTTAAGTCTTTGTTTTCCGTTTTATTGTCCAATTAATTTTGACGCTTTCAACGCGCGGTGTCGGGCCACGACTGCTCCAGCCAAAGTGTAAAATTCCATTTCCTGGCCGCACTGCCTCTTTCCGGGACGCAGCTATAGGCCTACACAGAATTAACATAGATATTCTAGGAGGCTAGCCGTCGGACATGGTGTTTTATGACCCGCCATCAGAGAGCGCTAGTAGTGAGTGGTCGACCGATTCATGTGTGCTGTCACTCGCCCTCTGCTCCAGGTTCCACTGGTCCACTGCTGTGACCGTTTCGCTCTGTCGAGCACACTTATTAAGCTAACAGTCGATTAAAAAACTATATTGCTCTGCTAGCACGCATCAACGACATTTCAAATTTCGCGCTGTTGACTATTCAAGTGTCACGGTAATTATTCACAACGAAGGTTTGTCGATAAAAAAATATTACAAGAGGAAGCATGTACATACAAATTTTGAATTTAGACTTGTAGTTTTAACTTGAAAATGTATAGCTTTACATTCATGGACATTCATTGTGAAAGGTAATTAATTGGAATATTCCTATAGCGAACAAAGCTATAGCTCTCTCGTCTCTCCCATCGAGGGCTTTCAATTGTTAGTGGAACATAATGTGGAAAAAACTGCTTTTTCAACCAAATGAAAAACGTTGAGGTTGAACAACCACTATGAAAACATAACAATTTACCTGATTTTTATTATGTTCGAGCACTAAATCCAGAGAACTATAACTATAGTTATAATCATTTGTCTTCATACATTTTTCAAGAAAAAATAGATGGGCTCAAATTCAAATATAATGGATAAAATCAAATTGAGTTCAATTCTAAAGAGGTAAGATTGAAGAAATAAGGGTTGAATCAAAATGAATGCTATTGAAAGATTTAAGAATCTGATTCAGCAAAAATGTTTTTGAAAGTAAAAAATTGTCAGTAAAATATTATTCACAAGGTTTCAATTTATCTTATCATGGTCATTATGAAATCATTAATTAAGATTTTAACTGTTAAGGGTGTAAATATTGTACTATTGATACTGTAGAGAAACTTGATGAAAAATAAAGTTGAAGATGTGTTATTGAAAAAAATATATATTATATGGGTGCTTTGTTTTCAATTTTCATTTGAAATGTTGATATAAATAACGGCTAAAACTTATAAAACCTCACAAGCTTTCAATTTATCTTATCATGGTCACTATAAAATCATTAATTAAGATATTGACTGTTAATGATGTAAATATTGTACTATTGATACTGTAGAGACACGATGAAAAAAGTCTAAAGATGTGTTATTGAAAAAAATATTATAAGGGTGCTTTGTTTTTAATTTTTATTTGAAATCTTGATATAAGTGATATAAGTGATTTAAGATAAAATTCTTTCATATTTTCCGAAATGCTTTCATTTGAAAAGTAATTCAAGGTGCGTTCAAGGACTCTCAAAACCAGAAGGACTTCAAAATAATCTGAAGAAGGATGCAAACTACAATTAATATAAATTGGGAAGCGGTCTGAGTGAAACAGCAAAGGGAAGCTGTGCCTGGTGCCACAAGAGTTTTGTCACTCGGATTCTAGTAGCAGAATGCGGATGTCCCCGCAGCCAAAGGACAAGTTGCTTTGTGGTCAAGGGATCAACTTGCTAAGCCCTCTAACTTTGCACTTCAAAGAATGGACAACTCCCTTAAGGAAAACAGACAACAGTCGTGAGCACATTCGTTCGCACATCAAAGGCAAAAGACCCTGTATCAAAATTGCAGCTCAAACTCAAAACATATATGCAAAGGAGATATACCAAGAACTGACCACAAGTTATGTTTACAGAGAAACATTGTACAGAGAGTATTAGGGAAACATGTTTTCATTAACATGATCATGTAATTCTCAGTGCATTATCTGATTTCTAAACGGTGAAACTAGATACTTCAAAGAAGTACTAGTTTCAACTTCGAAGAAGTACCTAGTTTCAACGTTTAGAACTCTCCTGAAAATGATAAAAATAGAATTTATAATAATAGTGATAATCACGGTTGTCTGCGTAAAAATATTTTTCACTTTCAACTAAAAAACTAATAAGAGAAGGAAACAAAATTTTTAATAAGTTTCAAGTGGAATAATAAGTAAGGAATTATATCAATGCCTGAACTTGATGAAATCATGAGAGTGATGGTGAAAATCGCGTTTTAAAAATGATTCCTTTTGAATTTTATTTGAAGCTGTGATTGGTTTTCATTTTATTTCATGGTGGATACTCGAGAATTGGACAGGCTGCTGCCATTGTAATGAGAATCACTAATTGCTGTTTATCCTCATTTTTATCTTGCACTATCCTCACTTTCTGCACTTCACCAACGCGAATTGAATAATTCTATAATTTTAGCATGGTTTTTCCCCCATTAGAAACACTTTCACAAAATGCTTTGTCATTTATTCGAACGTAATAAAAAACCACGACAGAAAACAATAATACAAAAATATATTATTCTTCAATCCCTTGTGGATTGGAAGTGAACAATATGATATTAATTTTCAATGAATGTACAGTGTGATGTGAGCTAAACAGACAAACAATAACGTTTTCATTGATTTCAATACTGAAGAGGTGAACAAAACAGTTTCGATCAATCAGTTTTTTCTGTACGGATCTGTAATGATCACACGGTCCCGACTGAATTTATAGGTCACCCCTACCAATGTAACAGGGACTCATGGGGATGTGTTGGTAACGCTACACTGAACCCTCGAATGCAAGCTGAAAATTACGAATCGCGCAACCATCCCCATTGTAATAACTAACGATTCTATCAAATAAAATGGAAAAATCTTTTTTATTTATTTACCGAACCATTCATATATTTCACTCCGTAGTGATAAAAAAACACCACTCCTACTCTGTATCACTATTTGATTTATACCAGTAGGAACCAGACATAACACAATTGACAATAACATTCCAATTCAAAAACTGAAGTAAGTCTGCTTATCGATCCACAAAACCGAGTTAAGTCCATCCCAGTTACAATCAATGAATCTAAATCCTATAACGGGTATAGCGATGAATATTGCTGACTACAACCGCGCAGTTCCATAGAGTTCTAGAACTATTCTATCGTGAAAGCAAATTTCAGAAAACTGAGATAATATGAATCTATCGAATTGTGAGAGAACTCCTTTTAGTGCATTTCATTTGAAAAAATGCACTATTGGTCTTGACCGGATAATCGCAAATATATGATGCGATATATTTTTTACACGTTTCCGAGCCCCCAGAACACGAATCTGATGTCCGTTCAAATTCATATATCTATATATATGAATACATACATATATTTATATATATTTATACATATATTTATATATTTATTTATATATGTACAGATTCTTGTTAACACGATAACTCCCGAAGGGCTTGTCGGAGAGCGACCAAATTTTGCACAAAAATCATTAGTGTTAATATCTCGGTCAAGTTCGTTAACCAGCCAAAGTGGTCCAAGGGAAGGGGGTGAAATTAGGGGATGAAAATTTTGAAAAATCAGTACTATTCGACCAATTACTTGATCGTTTTGAAAATTGGTGTGTATACCCTTAATATGCCCTACAATTTGAGCCATCAACGAAAAAAATCCAATCGAAGATGGCAGAGAAAATAGCATAGCAATAATATGACGAAAATTGTGTTTTTCATGGGTTTTTCAAAAACGGCACCTTTGAATTCATACCCTGAATAGCTCATTATAAGTCATATGATTTGAGCCATCATAGAATTGCATTTGAAATGCACTCTTTCCAACCGCCAGCTGCCGGAACGAATTTTTAAACCTGAACATTCCTAGATGAGGACTGAGTATTAATTCAGTGGTTATATTTTCAAGAGTAGTAGAGTATTATAGGAAAATTTTATCCCTGAAGCGTGAAAAACTAAATCTAAAAGTCATACTAATTTAAAAAAAACAGAAACTGGGTTTCCAGTCAACAGTAAATTACAAGTTTCTTCACAAAGAACCTCCGTTCCCACAAAGTATCCAATCAGCTTGAATTCAGTACTATAATGTGTAGGAAAGCCTACAGAAACCAGACCCGTAATCTACTTGTTCCCAACATCTCTCACTGACAAGATAAGTTTCAGGTGTTTCCGGTCAAAAACATCAATAGCTGAGAGCAACTACACGCCCCTATACAACCAGTTCATGTTTTCTTATCTACATGCTAATCAGTCACTACAGCCTACTCTATAAAGTGATTGAAGTGATTCATCTGCAGATAAATCTCCAAGAAACATGAAGAAAAATGGTTGGAAGAGAAGACAACATACACCTTCATCAATCAAAGCAGAATGTAGTTGACTTGTCTTAGTTTTCGTGTTACACAACCTTGATACAATATTTTATCCATGTATGAAAACAATATTTATCGCATTCATCATAGGCTAAAATTAGAACTCGAAGCCAAATTATGTTGGGGAGGCTTGAATTGATCTTCATCAATCTGAATGTTTTCAACTTTTCCGGTTTCCTTATCTCTTCCAAGATTTATCTACATTTTGTCCTTACTAAAGTTTAATCTTTACAACATTTTTATTGCAGTTACTTTTATGGAGTGAAAATTTTACAATTCGACAATACTGCATACGATTTAGAATATTATATAACCTATTATATCACCAACGATAATGACAATAGTCGAAAGAATTTTCACAAGTTTCCATTTCTTGTACTTGAGCACGTATGCACTAGAAGCTGTAATTGTATTGTGCACCGCCTATACCTAGTGCATCTACCTAGTTTATGATTTACAGTACCCACAATAAATTTTCATTTCAATTACCATTGATTTGAGACACTATTAGTTCCAGGCTTCAACTCATACCAAAATAGAATAACTAAAAATTAAGACAGATTAACGTACTCAATGTTTCCACCCTCTTTAAAAAATTTTCATCCTAAACTTTCTTCACCCTCGCATCACAAAAGCTCAGAGCAACTTTTCAGCAATGCCACGCCTAATGGACCGTAGAGTACTTACTAACTTAGATATGGAGAGAATTTCAACAGTAAACAATACAACGAGAAGTTAAAAGCTAAATAGCGTAAACCGGGAAAGTGGAATTATTGATTGCGTGTTTCAGATTTTCCTCAGTGGCGTGCTACTCGCTTTGAAGAGTCAAAGTTAGCAAGTTATCCATCTGAAGTTTCTCCAAGAGTAGTAGGGACGAGTGAGTTGTGATGATAGAAAGAGCTGCGGTTGCTGTCGACGGCATAGGGACTGGAAGCCATCGTTCAGAATGACACAGCTGGGAATGCCTGCCTGCCAGGAGGGTATCTTCACTACATCCCCCCTCACCTCGATTACTCATCACCACCACCGAGGTTCAAACACTTTAATGAGTTTATAACTCGTAACTGACACGACCTAAAACATTAACGACCCGCCGAAAATACACACAACAACACTACATACACCACCGTCACCCGTCCCTTGTCGAGCTTCCTTATGAACAGCCATTAATTTTAATATTGAACGAAAGGTCGGAACGGATGAGCCTCACCACCGTCAGGGTTTCCTCAGCCCGACAATGAGACGTAGCTTACCATCGATGATATTCTCCGCGCCTCATATTAATCATCCAAATTCGTTCACCCAACAAAACATCATGCCGACATTATCTGGGCTTGCCTCATCATTTAACTTTGTAGGAGAAAAGGATGAATCACAATGGTCATATCATATCCCCACAATCCCCTTACAATAACCAACTCGGCGAAATGCATTTCATCTGATAAAAAGTTTCTGATAGCTTTACCAATCAATTACAGCAATTTGATTTCTCGTTGTAAAGGAGCGTTTTTCCAAAGAAAATTCCCGAATTATTTCAATGTCAAATAGCCTATTCATGATTTTATTTGGAAATTAAGTAATATATCTCATATATAAAAGCATATATGAAAGAAAAATTTATATAGGCCTATATGAAACATAAAGAGATAACCCTTATTAGCTACTGTGCATGTGGTCCAACACATACGAACAGAAACTTTCATAGATAAAACCACAAAACATACAAGAAGTGATTAGAGAATAACATAAATCAGAAACAAATTCGAAAGTGTTAAATCATGAATAATCTTGCATCAATGCATCATGTTATTAACTCAACCACTGTCATTTGAAAAACTCTATTGCTATGATATTAGTCTTCAGCAGTTTTATTGACAGGCAATCTAGCAAGACTAAACTCTCCATTCAATAGCGTGAACGAGCAATAGCTGTAGCAGTCTACTGGAATAGAATGATCGAAAAGATAAGTAAATCTGACATGAAATAGACAGCGCTATCAATCGGTCATCAGGGGGAATCCGCGTTGATAAGGCTCAAACCATGTCAGTAGAACTGTATTTGTCCAGTTTGTGAACTGCATGCAGCATGGAGTTCTCCATCCATGATTAGGCGTGATGGTGATTCGCATCTACCGCTGATAAGATTGCTCAGCAATGTACTAGTACAGTACAGGTGACAGTGGCTCATTCAGTCAATACACGTTAATGGATATTGCAATACGAAATGGATTCATACAGAGCTAGTGTTTGTGGTAGCGTTCCAGGTACTTGATTAACAATATAACTAAAGAATATTAAACTCGTCGTTTTATCTCAGCAGGAAAAATTTTGTCAATCAATTGTATTGGATGAGATATTGTGGTATTTTCCATAATGAGAAATAATAAGACAGATATTGTCAATAGGCCAATAGCACTAGTCTACTAGTGGTATTGACGATATCTGTCTTATTATTTCTCGTTTTGTCAATTGTCATTTGTGGTATTTCCAATTTATTAAATTTGGATTGTAATTGTGAACATGAAGAGGAGTTCTATAGGTCTAAATACAATGAACATCGAATAACCAGATATGGACTTCATTGTTGAAAATCGAAAAAGTTCTTCTGAGATAAATAAATTTATATGTTGCAATACCATAAGCAAAGAACGAAAGAAGAGAAGATGAGAAAAAAATTATAGGAAATCATAAGCACATAACATTGTAAAAAATTCACTCTGTTAGGCTATGCTTGAATATTAAATTCGTGAAAGTTGGTTTTGACACCAGCATGGAGAAGTATTCTGTTGACCAAACCTTGATTCCTATTGCCAAAAGATTATATGCGTAGCAATCCGTCTCCACTACAATCATATTACTTGAGTTTATTATCAAAACCTATCAATACAATTTGAAACGCTGTGAGACACGGTAATAACTTTAAACTTAGACCATAAAAATTATCAAAGAAATATTAAAATCTTTCATCTATACGAGGAGAAATGAGCTGCCCCATTATTTTGAGCATTCAAACTCAAATCACTTTATGCCATTCGTAGTTTTACGACTTGAGCCTTATTTTTAACGTCTTTGCCCGATTGTGTGACTGCTGTAGTAGCGTTGTGAAAACTTTGTTCGAAGATAAAAGTGACATGAAGAAGGAACGATATAAAGAGTGTTTATATTGCGTATCATTAAATTCACGTTTCATTACAGCCGTTCATCTTCCCAACTGTCAGCTGTGGAAGCCTTGGGCCAACTAAAAAAAAAGGACAGAAACTTAGTTGAAAGGCAAAGAAAAGAGAACGAATATTAACCGTGTGTGAGTGTGATAACGAGGAATGTTTATGTGTGAGAATGAGTAAGGTAGAGGTTTAAGATAGGGAGGAGAGAATAATGAAGGATAAGGATTGAAGGATGATTTGCCTATGAATGATTATGATAACCGAAAATAAGGGACATAAGGGACGCACTACTCCAATTCATTCTTACTATAAGATTCATTAATAATTCAAAATTGAGTTTAATACATCTTTCATTATAGAAATTTAGTTGGATTAAAGAGTGATAATATGATCAATCGTGATTTTCAGTCGGCCCTTTCCATCAAATGTTGATGGATATGATTTATTATCAGTCAAAGGATTGATAACAAAGAACAAATCAAGATCGAAGCTCAGAAGTTTATGTCGCACAGCTCACAAGAGGCTCGTTCCATTAAATGCTGATATGATTCATTATTTATCAGTCAAAAGATTGATAACATAGAACAAATCAAGATCGAAGCTTAAAATTTTCACATACAGCTCACAGGAGCACTTGGGAGGGAGTTTTACAATAGAATACTCGCGTTTAAAGATTCCATTGGACACCTAGTTTCAGAATTTCTTAATAAAAATTGCATTCATTTTCTTTACTGAACAATTATCCACCAACTTCATTGTTGAATAACAATTAATATTGAAGTTTTTTCACTAGATTCCAGAAAAATAAAAATAATAAAAGAAGTCAGTATTGAATAATTCATGTTATTTCCACATCAAAGGACTAACTCTCTCATTATAATTAATTGATATCTAATTATAATTGCACATAATTATCGTACCAATAAGCAAACAAGAGATGAAAATTATCCTTTGTTATATCAGTTTGGTATTTTAATTACATTACCTGTAACTCCACCTCACCTGCCAGTTCCCTATCAATAGATTGGAAGAGCAACTTATAAGGGGCGATACATTGATCGATCTGTCATTGCCCAATGATTTTCATCAGTGGATAACGAAGGAACTTTTTTAATGCAACACTGACTGCACAGGTGAGTTAATCATGTATGGCAGTGAATTGTAATTGATTGCAAGACCTTGCGAGCTAGCTGCCTTAACTGGGAGATCAAAGCAAGCCGAACGCGAGCAACCATCGCCAGAAAGAGAAGTGTGTTTCTGCATTTCTGGTATAACTTGTATTCAGGTATTCAATCACGTTATCATTCAACCAAGTTATACAACTGAACTAACAGCTGGTCACAGTCAAGGACAATGGCACTTTGCATTGAACTTGCACTTATACTCAAATGCACAGTTCCACTTGAGGCCATTACAATATTGTTAGAAAAAACACTCAATAGTATTTCCAACTCAATATTGTTATTATCTGAACAGTGAATCATAACAAAGACATTATTATGAAAAAAGTAACAATGATGAACGACATAACGATAAAATTCATCCATTTTTAAATTATGCTTGAAACCAAAATCATTCAGCTATTTAGTAAGCAGTAGATGAGGCATTTCTATTCTGGGGATCATAGAATCAGAAGAAAATAAATAGAAATAACCTCAAAGAGAAACCTTATCACAAAGGATCTTGAATATTGATGTCACATTAATTTTTGGGGCTCTATAAGCAGTGATTTTAGAGCTCTAGTCAAAGTGAATTATGGCTCAATATATTACATCTATGGAATTTCAGAGAAATTATGATCAAATACCAATTTTCTGCAACTCCTGCAGGGACAAGAAAAGACGTTGGAAGTTCGACAGACTATACTGTTATAAAATAAGATGTTACTGAAATAGCTAAGGAAAAATAATAACTTCCAACATACTTTTTAAAATCTAGAATAGTGTTACTGGTTCATTGACACCTTCACGTTTTGAAGAAATCAATAGATAAATCTTTACTTCTTCTACCTATCATGAACTAGAAAGTTAATGAAGCTAAAATTATTGAATCTGAAAATTGTTCGAATCACAAAAAGCTAACAAAATTGGAGTCAGCCAGGGAGTCATATTCCAGGGAGGAAACAGATTATCCGTTTGAGGTCATTGTCAAGATGTGGGCAGTTTTGAATTAGCTGTTAGCTGAGTTGAGCTTGACTATCAATGCCTATTGCCTACTCAACTGGATAAACAAGTTAGCAGCCACTCGAGTGTAGAGCACTATATTACAAAGCTAATTTATAGGCCTATTTAAGGAGAGCTGTCCCCTTATAGACCGACGAACGACAACTCAGATTTTAACCGAAATTCTCTTCCTAGAAAGGTGATAATCATGAATTACAAATATTAAGTTAATTTTATAATACTGTATTCAAGTTTCCGGTTCCTACAAATTGATAAATGTAAAACTTTGAATAATTAAAATCAAAATATCCTATTTAAAAAAAGTATTTCTATTTTACACTACATGTTTCGGCATGTTATTTACACTTGAAAATGGCTATATCGCCGAAACATTACATATATTTTAATATTTTATGTAAAATAAAAATATTAAAAAAAAGGGTACATTGATTTAAATTATTCAAAGTTATAACGAATACAGAGCCCTAAGAGAAAATAAGTATTGATAAATGTAATATGATTCACAACTCGAACAGTTGTTTTGTTAAGAGGGAAATTTTTTTAGGGAAATTAGGTCTACTCGTAATTTTGATTAAATTTTTGTAATCCGAAACTGTGATGAAATTATTACAGTCCAACAGAAGATTTACATTATTTTTTTATATTTCATGTTCCTCCTCACTGATAATAAAGTATTACGGTATTAATTGCTTGAGTGATGAATGCAATTGAACTCTAACCTTCCACCTCCACTCCCATCCGTAGGAATCAAAACGTTGATTCACATTCGCCCACACCTTTCTTCTTTTTTGACTCACATTAATAGACTATCATCCATCTTCCTTTCCTAATTGCCCGGGCCACATTTCAGTTCGTTTTAACACATCGCTTGATACGGGTACCAACATATTCGCTCTCTTATGAATGATGCCATTGAAAAAGATTTACCAGCCATATACTGAATGTATAAAGACCAATATGTACATATAGCCAAAAACTTGACATTGATAGATGATAGCGATCGTTCACAAGTCCAAGTGAAATTCTTAGTGTTCAGACCTCCTTGGGTCTTTGCCATCTAATTCACTCGGCCTATGAAAGTGACTTAACTATTTAGAATTTATTTTTAATCATGATACGACTTGATTGTCTGTGAACCGTGGTATTGGAAAAATATAGGCTACGTGATTCACAAATATGTATAATACCGTAGGAAGACTAACATTAAAAAAAAATGACATCATAGAAAATGTAACGAGATATAACATTGCAAATGTTAAATTCAAATTCCTCATGGAAACAATGAATTGAAGCGAATTTATGCATATTTTCTGTTTGGATTTATTACAAAACTAGTCGACCGAAGTCAAATTCTGAGATATGAAGCTGGCTACAATTTCATTACTGAGAATGAACTAATGAGTTCCAGTGGAAACTGTATAAATTCCTTGATAATTCTACTTTATAATTAAGTCGTGTGTGGAGTTAATATTCCAATCAACGATCTAATGAGGAAAAGTCAAACCTTGTATTCCAATTTTGAAAATGTATTAAATTGATAAGAAAGTAATGTACTTTTCACTGCCTGGTGATATCAGAGAAAATAATTAGGTACAGGCTTTTAAATAAAAGACTTCAAGTATAAAAAATTACAGTAGGTACTTCGATAATTCGAAAAAAAACTATTACTGAAAAAAATAATTCAGAGGAATTTGAATTAGTTGAACGAATCAACGAACGGAGTAAACAGGTTGATAAATTGTCAGATTTCTATGTATATAGTAGAATTCTTTAGAAAATACTCATATGAAAAAGAGTTCGTGAATGATAATGCCAGTATTATGATAATACCATTCATTATTATTGAATATTTGGGAATTAGTGACACGCGTTCACGGCTTTTCCACGTGTAGAATGGAATTTTCGCGAGAGGGAAAATATGAAACGAGCGATAATCGGGTTCTGGTGATAGGGCTCGTTCACGCTAACCACTCGGACGCCATGTTTATTAAGCTACGTTGAAATAAATTTTATTGCTTGTCTAGTGGAAAAGTTGTGATAATACAGAGACCTTGATGAAATAATTTTCCAGTTGAACTAATTGAACCAATTAAATTACTAAACATTTCATGATAAGAGTCAGTTTTCTAAAACTAGATTTTATGTTTCGAGCTCTAAATTACCATGTTTGAGGGAGATATTCTGCTATCAGCCATGAACTTTGTTTACTAGATTGAATTGTTTTTGGCTCAATTTGAGAAAACGCTTCAAGGCTTGGGACAAATGAGTTTTAAAGGAATCAGATTTGAAATAGCTATTTATGTATTAAGAGCGTAATGCGCGACGTTACCGCTCGCGCAAAACAGTTAACAAGCGACGCGTAGCGGAGCGTGATAATTTTGCAAGAGCGATAAAGAAACATTACGCGCGAATTACATACAATATTTTTTCTACAACTGCACGAACCTGTTAATCTACAGTTTTTTCAGTCATCAAATACTGCGAACTATTGAATTACTCTTGTTTAATTACCGTAATTACAGGTACAGGTACAATCAGACATTGTCGACTTTTGTTAGGTTATGTTATGACTGACCTACTATTGGCGAGCCATGATCAGCTGATTAGCGAGCGTAAAGTGACTCTACTGCTCATGCGCAGTTGCTTAGCGAGCGTAAAGTAATTCTACTGCGCATGCGCAGATGGTTAGCGAGCGTAATGAAGATTCTGCTCAGAAATGGGTTTCTTTACGAGGAGAATTCAGCTCGTAAAATCTTCTTTTACGCGCAGTTGTGGAAAAATATCTTTTTTCGGATACCAACATGAGTTATATTTGAACTAAACCAACAACAAAATCTCGAGGATTTACAATTCATATTTTCAGAATCATGGTTCAGTAACGAAAGTGATCTACGTTCACTCAATTAAAATAATTCTCCTGACTGACTATATTTGGAATCAAAAAGTAAGCTAAAATATTTGGTGGGATCAGATAAGGACTTAATTATTAAAATGTTCTATTCAATAGCGAACTCGATATGATATATTGGTTCCTCTCAATATAAAATCAATATTATTACATGCATATGAAAATTACTTAGCCAAGAATTGTTCAACATGGTAATTAAAGTTGATAATTTCTCAAACGTGAAGGAAGAATTTTCAAATAGCTCAGTTTCCCTTGCTGGACACAAACTGGAACACACTCCAGAAAACCATGAGAATTGATAACGGCTGTTTACCATTACTTGATCAGCTCACAAGAAATCACCATTGGAAAACAAGACTTTATTCTTAACTTGGTATCTAATAAGCATTTCTAATTGGTATCTACAAGCTTTTCTCAATCAGATTTGAGACTTAATCGTGAAATCTAATAGAATGTGTGAATCCTACCTGATCATCTCATGAGAGCTGACTAAATAGGTATATTTATTGAAGGATGCGTTCCTATTACTAATCACGCGATCCCTCCTTTGAATAAGTAAAGACACCGCTGAGATAATGACAAGGTGAGGACAAAAAAGGCTGGTGAGCCCTGCATATCGGCCTGAGGCGAGATAAAGACTTACAAGGGGTAGCAAGGTAGCGACATCATTATGCCTAATGGACGACTATTATTTAAAGAGTTTAATAGTACACAGACTTTCGGGGCAATGCTTAGGTTTCACGGTCATTTATATCAATTAATGGGTATCATTATCTTGTCTGACTGTTGTTAGAGGTTTTCCTGTCCGGGATAACGCAATGATTCTCGACTCTAGTATCCACTGAGCTCTGATCTGCCTCCTAGCCAATCTGAGTGATGATGGCTGGACCAGAATACTAGCTGCCCCGCATCACTGTCAGCTCTCAACTAAACTGGTAGCTAATGACCATTTAGGCTACTTGGACACGCAACGCACTACGCCAATAAACATAGTTAATCTCCTCCCATACTGTACAATGTAACTTTAGACAGCTCTAAAGTTCATGAATGATGCATCTTCTACTTATAGTATATGCTTAACAGTAGCCTACTCACAAGGTGAAGCCATGAGTTGCGTTCAAAGGTCTAAGTAGAACACCGTACCTGAAACAAAAACAAGGACTGTGAGTGAGTTGTAGCAAGGATAATATCTTGAAATTTGCTTAATAACATTGGATTGAAAAATATGTTTGGAATTACCTCCATTTATTTAATTGAGACATCTGAAGATAGATTATCACACAGACCTACTGTATTCTGATAGTTAAATAAAATACATCATCATTTTCCACAATCTAATAATCGGCTTTCAAAATTTGAAGAGTATTCATTGTCTCATACTGGATAACTATTCTCCAACATTTTTAAAGTCATTCAGTTTTAACGGAAATTATCTTCTTGTGGTAGAATCTTATTGTTCAAAATTATAATTATCAACGATAAACCTGTGGGAGGTGATCAATAATAGCCGGCGACAAAAAGCGTTGATCAGGATAAGCCTGAAGAAAATGAGAGTGATGAAGGATGTAGTGGGGGGGCGTCATCGATAGACCTCGGTAAGGAAAACATTGAAATCTGTAACAATGGGTTTCGGGGTAGACACGGATGAAAGGGGACCTGAGAATACGCTTTGTCATCGCGGCGTTATTCGAAAGTTCCATACAGCCAATGATTAATGCTCCGCTTGTCTTGCAGATGATTGATTTGAAATTTTTGCATCGGATATTAATTTCTGCATAAATATAATGGTCAAAACGAACGAACGGTGGCTGAGTAATGGCTCAGAGCTGTTATCGACGACAATACGATTTATTGAGCTAGTATAAACCCACACTGACTGCCTGATGTTTAACGCAGGATTTACTGCTCACATAGGATCACATATTCTATTCTGTGTGAGAGAGATTTACTTGTTGTTTAGGGAGCGAAATCTAAGCTTGATGCGGACTTTGGTTGAAGTTCTAATCAGGAATTATAAGAACATAATTAGAACTTATAATAATTATATTGTTCTTATCAACAACACTCACATTTCACATTCACACAAAATAATTACAATTTCACAACACTTCTTCACATTTCACAAGCTGGATGAATTCTAGTTCTAATTGAAAGTTTTGCTTGGGATATGTGACGTGATGTTATTAGTTATTTTTTATTCACCTTCCATGATACAGCTTAGTGTACTAAATTTAATAAATCACTATTTTTATATCCACTTTCCATCACAATATACAGTATTTTCTATATGTAATAATAAACAACTTTGAACGAATTTCTGGGCTGACGAGTACAAACTATTAGAGCATTAATCATCAGACCTTGATCTAAATCAACAAAATGATATCATACAATGATGAGATCTCCTCACTCCAATACTAGAATTGTTTCATAATTTTATTTTCATCTCAGAACAGGAACTGCTTCCAGTGTTAGTTAATGAGATTCAAATCAGTATATTAATCAATCATATGCAAAGTACCTATATTATTAAGGTTTAGGATGTTTTTAAACTCAGAAGCATGAAACAGAAATTGAAGGTCGCATTGAATTAGAAAGAGGCGGCATCTTTAGAAGGTGATAGCTTATTCTTTATTAAGGCCTATTATGGAAGTTGTTGAAAACTACACCACGCTTTAATGTTCCACATTAGCATGTGATTAATTATAATCGAGTAGTCACTTGATGCTGTGTAAATCATACAATATACTTCATAAAAGCACATAGTTGAATATTTATATATTGAGATTGAAGTAATGAATGGAGTTGAAAAATTGTTAGCAAATGAAGAGCAGGGTAGATGAAAGATTTTTTTGAAACGTGCCGAACCACAACGATTTATTTATTAAACAAGAAGTGACGTCAAATGGTTATCCTTGAAGAAAAACAAAATTCTTGGAGAGACAAGGTAGCTCAAAGCAATAAACTAGATAACGAATTACACGTGAGAGTAGGGTATTAATTCACAATCAACATCAAAGTAACGTCTAGTCCCAGTCAATATAAATATTATATGGTGTTGAGAGAAGTTCTGGGATTCATAACTCTTTATGTTGATATGCACAAATGATAAAACTAGAGTGAACAGAATATCATAATCATATTTCTAACAATAATAGTTAGTATCTTCATCTTAAGTAATAAAATGATAAAAATACTGTTATGTGGTATATTGTATTATCATATTTCCATTATGAAGTCGATGATAAATGTTTGGAAACTTCGGATTCAATGACTGAAAAATTTTGAAGTTTTACCTTGGAGGAAATTCGAAAGCCTATTTCAAAAGGAAATGTAAATGTAACTGATCCCTATCAATGTTCATAAATTCAAAATCAAATGTATATTAAATGAATGAAGGCGACATCCACTTTAACAATTCCCGGTGAAGAGATTCCAGGAATCGTAAAGAATTTCAATTTAATCTGCACTTTCGTTTGTTTCTTGCCGAGCGCGGCTCTGAAAATGATAGGGGGAAAACTTTAATATGAATTTGTTTATATTCGAAAAGTTTTCCCTCGTGCTGTTTTATGAAAAGTTCCGAAAAGTTCACAACGAGTTCCAGAATGTTTCGGCTCTTAATTTACTTAAAAGGAAATAAATGTTTTTTCTCGCGTGAAAACAAAGACGACGGCAACATTAAATTCTTAATTTTGCCTCCAAGGAAAGAATATCGCCACACTCATATTTCCAAATTCAGCTGCAACTACAATACTATACATCCTTTCGTTCCTTTCCCTTGTAATGACTACTCTAAAAGTTTTCACGATGAAGAAACTTTGAATATACTCGTCTTTTCAGGGCCGTTTCACATGATCAGAACTCTATCCCTTTTTTATATCAGTTATTCGCTTACTTACTATACTATTACTACTTTCACTTTCCATTTTTTGAAAATCAGCTTTTTCGAACTCCACAGAAAGTAGGCTAGAGAACATAAACACATCTCCAATACTCGATATTTTATGACCTTTTGCTTCTCATAAGGATAAAAGATATAAACATGAATAATATTGGAGTAAAAGAAAAAGAATGCCTTATTCATTTGTTTATAACGATGTAAATAGAAATAGCTCCTCATATAGTAATATTATCATAATCAATCATACACTTCAACAGACATCTTTATACTTTATCATTTATATAATAATTACTATATGGGGGCTCCACCCCCTGGACCCCCGACAGTATCGGCAGTGGAAGTGGGTCAAACAGGCTCGCTTCGTTCGCCTGCAAAACCTCTGTCAGTGTAAGCTAAGACAAACAGGCTCGCTTCGCTCGCCTGCAAATTCCGCTCAGGAAGGATTAGAAATTTATTGAAAACAGCATTTCTAGACCTAATCTGGACCTGTTTACCAAATTTCAACATTTTCTGCCAATTTGTTCTCGAAAAATCTAAGAAAAACTCCGAAATATAGTAAAACGCTAATATCGAGCGTAACCTTGGGAAGTATATCAGACATAATTTGAAATTTGATTCAATATCTTCTAAATTAGTTGATCTATAATCTCGCTGAACCATTGAATTTACAGTAAGGATTGGACGTATCAGGCCGGAAGATATGCAACCCGCAATACATGTGAAGTTTTGAAAAACTTATTACTGGCGTAATCTTGAACTGATTCCAAAAATATTCTAACACAACATTTCTAGACCTTATCTGAACCTGCCCACCAAATATCAACATTTTCTACTGATTGGTTCTCGAAAAAATTAAGAAAACGCTGAAAAACTATAGAAAAACTCAAATATTTGACGTATCCTTATGAAGTTTCAAAAATCCTTTCTTAGCGCGCGTCTAAACGTCCAACTGAACATGCCTGCCAAATTTGGACGCATTCGGTTCAGTGGATTTTTAGTTCGGGTGATAAATGAATGAATGAATGAATGAATCAGTGCCATTTCGCTTTTATATATAGAGATTAATAAAAATAATGATTGAATGTTAATAGCATTTGTCAATGACAATTAAAGTTCGGTTCAAGAGCCTCCAACCTCATATTTCTTGTAAGGCGATATTAAGCGCTTGAAATGATGAAATTAATCAAGTTGATATGTAGGTTATGCGAAGAAAAATGCCAGCCAACAGAAAATAAGCTTGTCCCTTTTCTGCGAAATTGCTAGGCGTTTGCTATGATTTATACACCAATATATTGCATTGTGGTCTATACTCATGCCGGCCACGTTTTTCGTTGATTGATTGGACTTCCCCTGCTCCAATCCGGAGAGAGTTGAAGCCATGGAGAGGGGTAGAAAAGGGAAGTAGGGGGTGAGTGGTTCAAAGACGCTGCAGAGTATAGTCTAGGTGTGTGTGGTAGTGATGTATAATACATGGGACGGCGATTCATTTCCAGTCCACGTAGTATGAGAGAGACACGCTCGCCGAGTGCTCAGCGCTCAGGGCTTCATGAATGAAGCTGGAAATGCTCTACAAAATGGTGATCCGCCAGCGGACGCTCTACTCTTCTGAGCGTCTTTACGAGTCTCGATCAAGCGGCTGACACGATTTCTGTGTCAACGGTACAGCTTTGGAAAACGTTCCAAACAAATTCTACGCCAGAAATGCACCAAGCCGGGAATAAGAATAGCTTCATCACTATATTCAGAAATGGTATCACACATCGCTAAATTTATTTAAAGGTTATATAGAAAACGGTTCTATCAAGATTTATCCATCCATTCAGATTCATCAAGCTCCGTGAAAATTGTCGAATCAACGGAACTTTACAATTTTAGAGGTGCATCGTATTCAGAATATTAAATAACAGCACGTGATGTTCAACTTATCTCACGTTCTCTTCAAATCCTCCCTCAATCTTTCAAATTCTTGAATACTTTAAATTCATGAAAGTTTAATTTTGAAAATTAAAAGACCATAACCATAAAGGTTACCTGAATTAGATTTCTCTTAAACTGGGCGGAAACAAAAACAAGTATGTAGAAAAAATTTCAATCATCCACTAATGAATTAATGTGAATCAGTACGAATTCGAGAGCAGAAACAGATTCTACCTATCCACAAATAAATTTCTAATTTCATTACATCAACCTTTTCAGAGTACGGGTTGAACGATTGAGTATACTTGAACTATTCCTACCCGACATTACTTCCAACTATTTATTCTATTTTCATCAAATCTTTGAATCCAAGCAGAATGCATGTCGAGGCTCAGTCATGTTAATTAATAGTCACTTGGCATCGCCTTTTGAAGGCGATTGTCTGATTGGACGAGAGGCGGCGAATGTAAGCGGTGTAGTAGCCAAGAAGGAGACGGCACGCAGTTCATGTACGGTAGGCAGCAGTTACGTTGCGAGTTGCCTAATCGACGCCCGGACTATTCGTTTGCTAATAGATGGAAGGAAGAAGGGAGCGTACACATAAATAGGATAGGACGCACTCAAGCTTTCAAGAGCTAGCTGGTAAAGGATTAAGTTGTCCTAGATTAAAGCCAGCCGTAAACGAGAGCTTTCACATGTAGAGTGCGCGGCTTTTGCCGAAACGGCGGCGGCGTTTTCAGAAAACGCGCACTTTCATCGTAAACTTCGTTCGCTTGAGTTGGTGGCTCAGCTGATGAAGCGGACCTTGATGAGAACTTTCCCTCCCCTTCGTTCCTTCCTCCCTTTCAAAGTGCGCTTGCACTTGGATTCAGCCTTGAAAAGCGTTTTGCCCACGTCGAGCAACTGCACTTCCATCCCATTCAACGTCAAAAATCAATGGGATAACCGAGTTTGAAAGTAATGAAAACCATGGTACTAAGCTACAAACAACGAGAAAATAGCTTTGGTTGCTACACATCATTCTCAGTGAATGCACAGAAATTATACGAGATAAATAATGGTCATTTTACTTTTCTTAAAAGATTGGACAGCATCACATACCAATGGTGATTGGAAAGTTATTTCTTGAGTAGCAATAAGAAACAAATTTTAATATTATCAGAGCAACTCTGAAATACTAAAACGTGATTTGACTAAGTTTCGGCTGATACACCTTAAGAGTAGAAAATATCGAATTAGTTCTAGAATAATAATTTATTAGTTCTATTCTCTCTGGCTAGCCCTACACCATAATCAGAGAATAGATTATTCATACCTATAAATAGATCCATACTAATATAGATAATAAAGACCAAAGAATAGCAAAAATCCAGAGAATGATAGTGATGGTTTTCGATAAAGAAATTATGCAGTAATTAATAAAAAACTATTCAAAAGCTAACTGGAAAGTTTTTGAACAAAACTTGCTGTACAATGAAGAAAAATATCATTAAATCTAGTAAATCATTCAATTCATTGAAACTAATTTCATAAACATCATCATAATTGTATGAATGAATATTTTAATACATGTTTTTCTATTTGGGTCATGCTAGATCTCTCAGTTTATACTGTACATCATAATTTTATAAAGAATGGAAAGAGTATTGAAGAATAGTTTACTGTTTCTGCACTTTGTGGATTAATAATCAGAAATTAAAACTTTCTAACTTATTGAAACTCAGATCCAACAATCATTCTGGTTTGAGGTAGTTGGAGAGGAATGAAAATTCCGTCCAATAAAGGGTTCAAGAAGAAGGTTAACTGCACAAACTTAATTAAAAAGAAGAAAGCCCAGAAGAATACTTTGGAAACTTGCTGCGAACCAATCACGGAATCGATAACTTCGTAGAGGAAAAACGAGGAATAGCGGTGGAGTCAGAAACAGAGATTTGAGAAATTAGTGAGCAAGAGAGGATGTTGTCTTAGATTTACTCATATGGACATGGTCAATTTTATTGTTTTTCATGAATGATACTCACAATTAAAATTTGATTCCTTGACAAATTGAGACACATAATGTATTAAATAAATAAATTTAATTCCTCCAAAAAATACAATAAATACATTTTAGATTCAAATTCAGTTATGTAAGTTACAGATAATAAAATTCATTTTTTTTTTCTTCGGAAATAAACCTACTCAACTATGGGAAACTCATATGTTCTAGAGTAGGTGTTGAATTTTGGTTGGGGGTGTGAATTCGTTGAGTAGATGAAATCACCATAGAAAAAAACATTTTCTATATGATGTCTTCCAGTTGTTATAATCCAGTTTTTAACGGCGGTTTTGAATTTTCTTGGGTTTTCTCTTATCTTGATGTTTGCAGGAAGCAAATTGAATAATCAGTATTGATAATATTGATGCACTTTTAAGAAAAATTAAATGATCCAGGTCAAAACAATAGGTCCGCAGATATATGTTAAAATTGGCAGTGTTCGATTTTACATAATTTACTTCCAGGTAGCAGGTAGACACTGTTGTATTATTAAAGATACTCCCTACAAGATTGATTACATATCTACAATAATTTGTACAATAAAATGATAATTGAACACATCACAAGAATAATAATTGTTCTGATTAAGCTACAGAGTGGAAATTATTTAAATTCAAAAGATGTGAAGTATTGTAGGTATCATTCTTGATTCCTACGTGCACGATTCTTATAGTGCACGTGTTTAATAAATACCAACTATAAACAAGGAAAATTGATTCCGATAAAAAGTGATTGAGAATGATTACAATGATTGATAAATGATAATGTGAAAAGTGATTAAATTATATATTATGTGTATTACAGCTGGTGATGCAATCACCTTGGAAAGAGAGGAAAATTATTCGGAGAAGAGATTGTAGAAACAGAAGTAGGAATGTAGAGAGGAGTCATTGTGATTATAGCACAGTATAGGATTGTAAAAGGTAGCCTTAGAAATGCATGTAAGAAGAATCATTAGAGCCGTAAAATGACTCAGAATGCATGTGATAATTGATTATTAATGGACAAGAAGACAAATTGCAAGGAAAGAAATTTTCCAGTCGATAAAAGTGGACAGCGTGGTGAGAAATGGGCGGGTTTGGTCGCCTCCCAGTGATTGATGACAAACCGAAACTCACTGAGTGACACAATGAGGAAAATGTCCGTCCATCATACTCAAACGGTCCTAGCGCAAAATCTATCACCATAATAATTCTTCCTTGTTGCCTTTACTCTTCGTAAAAGGGCAATATTAGTACTATTCGAATTTGAAATCTAAGCAGTCGATTGATAAGAATTGTGCTTGGAGATTGAAAACCAACATCAGTTAAATAAATTATCTGTTTTACAAATACAAGGCACTTGAAAGATAATTTAATTTTTCTATGAGATCAATTAATGAGAGTTTTTAAATAATTGGTATCTTTTCCTCAACCTCATTTCTTCTTTTTTTGTCTGTTATGCTGAAATCATAGAACATTTTAAAATAATCAAGAGAGATAAGAGGTATTGTATCAGGCGAAAATTCTGTAGCATGATATTCTATAGCATTTTACATCATAATCTTCCAATTTCAACTCATCACATTCTCCAACCGTTGAAAGAATACTAATCAACTGAGTTACATCAAACAACTACTCAGGATTCAATATTATTTATTAGGAATAAACAATTTATCTCCGTCTGCATTCTAACACATCAACAGATAACATGGAAAGAGGAAACAATTTGCTGTAGGGTTCTCAGAATTGAGGAAAAGAGATACGAAAAATACGAAATTATTCCACCTGAGTTTTTCCGATGACACACTTCGGTGATAAATTTGAAGCAAATTGAGTTTTCACAGCTTGAGAAAACTCGACTAAATAATAAGGCCGAAGGGCATTGCCGACAATGAATGAGAAAAATTGCGACTGTTTGGTAGAAAAGGAAAGAGAAAGTGAGAGAGGAATGAGAGGGAAGAAATTGTGTCCATAGAGGCAAAGCTAGTAATGAAGTCAGAGCGGAATTTTACGAGCGGTTTTTTGCTGAACGAAGCATAAAAATAAAAACCCCGATTCTGATATTAACTTTGAATGAATATCGGGAGAGTGAGTGAGCGCGCGAGCGCGTGTGATAGTGGAAATATTGAGATGCATTACCAGAGCTGAGCGAAAAGTCTGGCTGGCAAGCGCTCGTTTTATTAAACTGCAACACCCCCCTCCCTCAACTCTTCCACCAAGGACTTCTTCATATTCTTCCGGTCCTTTGGCTTGGACTTTTATTTCGTTCATGCCGCACCTATTCATTTAGTCATCAACATTGCCACTATCATCGACTTGCTCAAGGCGAGACGAAGATAATCCCATAAGATTATCTGCCGGTTAGTGCCCGCAAATTCTTCAAAGTTTTAAAATTCTTCAAACGTCTTTCCTCATTATTAGAAGTTATTCATGGAGTACTAATGAGCTCTAGCCTGCAGCGTCTTCATTTAATTGGAAAAATGGAGGTGCTGTGGAAAAAGTGGCGAGCTGGATTTTATAGACACTAAAGCAGTCGTGCTGGCATTCTGCAGTTGACTTTAAACACTAGAAGCCTCGACTTCAACAGAGACGCCTTGAATACACCTCAGGAGAATTGAAAAGCCTGTTTTTTCACCAGTAGGTTCAATTGAGCTGTTGTTACAAAACGAACAAACACCAGCTAATTGAAGTACTCCACCAGAATAATTGCTTGGACTTGGTTAAATGAAATCTCACGATCTAAAGGAATATTCATTATTCATAACATCAGATATAAGCTATAGAAGATGGTTCAAGATCTAATTCGTATTCATAATCAAAGTTCCTGTATGTGTGCAATTATATGAGTAAACATGAAGATGAGGAACACGAAAGATGGACGTTAGAACGAACTTAATTCTTGAAAAAGGTTATGTTATGACTTGCTTGGATTACTTGTTACTTGTTTTTTTTGAAAGTTTAATCTAATAAAACTTGAAATATTGTACAAATAGGTTAACAAATTATTGAACAATATCAATGCAAACAACAAACATTAGGGTAATTCCAGATTTTAGATTAACATACTTATAAAGACAGGACACTTCATCACTGCGACAAGTAATTGGAATAAATAGTGAAAAACAATTGTTGGTAAGAATATGAAGGATTTAAAGTCGACAGTATGGTAATGAGGTATGAAATGAAACAAGAGTACTGTATTGGATTAGCATCGGGTACACTGTCAGCTGCTTCTCCAGCCAAATGTGAAGCCACACATCACAGAGCGAGATCGGACAGCCGAAGCCCACGGTTGGTTATTGCAGCCTACATGAAGTGCCTGGCGCGCAGCCAGAAGTCCCACGTACGAGTTATAAGGTACCCGTTGGCTCTAATGTGGAACAAACTGACCCATTTCCAGGCACTTGATCGAGAGAGAGAGATTATAAGAGAGAGAAGTAGAAAGAGAATAAGAGAAAGGGTGAGAGAGAGATTATGGAGAATCAAGCGACGCAAATTATTCGCCTAATGGTCGCAAAACTCACTAACCAACGATTATACGATGACTGTTCACATTCATTTCAAACCTCCAAATCGCTTCTGAAACATTAGTTTCAGCCTAATTGGCCTCTACTCAAATCATATTTCAAGAGATAAAAAATTAAATGTATTCCAATTTTCAAGGGTGTGATCTATTTGTTAGGGTGAATCAATAATATACCCTTATAATGATTAGTGACCAGATGATTGTTTGACACATTTTCCAGAACTGTCTTCGAATACTGCTGTCTAAAAGAATGTGTAAGGCGAGTTTATGAAAGGGGAGTACTAAAATGTAGTACTAGTTAAGTAATTAGTTACTAGCTCAAAGTATCAGATTCATCAATATTATCAATGAACGAACTCGAAGGCACGGGTGAGATGCTGTATTACTGATTTTAGTAGCCAGAGTTATTAGTAGCCTACCAACAGTACACTCACCTACTCCTCCAACTTACACTTGTTCACAGTGTAAGCAAGAAAGTTTCACAAGTAAGTACTTTGAGAAGAGAGAAGCATCTAATTCTCTAGAATCATCAAAGTATGAGACAACAAAGGATCACATTTTCTTCCTATCACTTCTCCAGCGAACAGAGAAAAATCATGAGACCCAATTCCATGAGATTTGATTGGAGTACCGTTCCAGAAGAAACTACACGAGAAAAGAAAATAGAAAATGAAAAGAAAAAGCGAAGATGATTGGGCTGGAGGCATCGAACTCGCATTCTTCCATTACCCGCACTCAACATTATTAGGAATGAAATTGAAGTAATGAAACAAACGAGAATGAATCAGGAATTTTGCACGCTGAAGAACATGGCCTTCGATTTGACAAGCAATTTTAATAGGAGACCGAAAAATTCAAGCCAATATTTCTGTTAAGGACGAATGCCACTAATCAAATTGAAATTTATTCAAGAAATATACCCATACCCAGTCTTGGGACAATTTCGACGCGATAGAATTTATAAGGAACACGTTGAATTAGAATTTTAAATTGAAAAAGTTTCAGAATTATTTTGAGCCCAACACTGGGGGATGATATTTCTCTTGGCCGCATACTTAGCTTCAGCAAGGTGAAGGAAAATAAAGTTCTACATTAGGGCTATAAATGCAAGGAGGACATGAGAGGGATGCAGATAACGCCGCATTCAAATATGAAGATGTCAAAACTTGCTCTCAACTTTTTCTTCACCGCAGTTTTGGCTTGAAAACATTGTACATCACAATACAGCACTAGAATTGCTTTTCTTCTGATAGCCCACCTTCAGAAGTTTGTAGCTAATAAAACGTTTCCAGCGAACAACTACAAGGATTGTCATTGTGGCTATCAAGTTGGTCGGATTTTCAAACTGTTTTTCACCGCAACCACAAAAATAATTAATGCTTTCTGAGAATTCTTAAGCTGAAAAAGAGGGAAATATCCGCGTGGGTGATACTCATTTTTGAATATACAACATGAAAGTTTTGCATAGTTCTTAAGTTGGCGGACTGCAGCAAATTGTATTGTTGAACCACAAAGCTCAAGTGAAAGATTGATAACGTAATATAAAAGAACTAGAACTAGGTGGAAACACTTGCTTTCATATAACTTCTTTTATCTAAATAGGAGAAATCACGATGGTCAATGAGCCACTTCAAACAGACTTACAGATCAATTCTAATAATCTGATTTATGATGAACCAAAAGCCTTCTTCGCCGAAAAATCTATCATTGGTATTTCACGAACATCTTATTTAATGAAACCAATAACAAATCCTTACGGATTACAGGAGTAGAATTCAAATTTATTTCCACAAACAAAAAATTGATTGATTGAAATTGGTCTAGTTGCCTGACTCACCAACAATAGATAACGTTTTGGAAACGAATAAATATTGAAACTAAACAAGTGAAAACAAAAACTTATTAAACGATGAAATGACAGTAGTCGAATCAGATTTAAATCAATTTGAATTAGTATTAGTTACATTGTGAATGAAATTACAGACTTAATAGTTCGAGTCTTTGGAGTATTGATCACTGATGGGAACACGTCTCTCACAATGTGGCGGCATAATTCATGTTGTCAGTGTTAGTCTCCATTCATGGCTTGAACAAGCGACCACTCTCAGGTCTAACGAAAGTTAATTGAGGAGTTTGATTGATGTCATTCTAATTATAGCGGCTGTCTAGGGGCCAAATCAATGCGATTGAGACTCTAGACGTGACTTGCTATCCAAGTGGCAGAGGAGCAGCTCCAGCTCTGCTTCGTTCACAATGACAAGACAAATCGATTTGAGTGAAGACCAGCCACCGACCGCCCGCAGTTGTACAAATCATATCCGCACAACAGTCTGTCTCTGTATGTGCAGCACCATCAAAAATCATGCTTCATTATACTCGACGTCATGCTGCATTGTTTGAGGGCATGAACTTGTCGCCATTGTTATTCAATGAAGTGAGTGTCCACCAACTCATTGCGCTGCTAACGCTCCAAGCGGCGAGAATACTAATGAAAGATAAACCTATCCTACACCCACGCAGCTCACTGGATAAGCCGCATCAGACACTGCTAGAGGGTGGGTCACAATCTAGATTTGTATTAATTCCTTCAAAAGCCATTAGAACCTGTAAAATTATCCAATTGATTCCATCGATAGAAAAGATCAGGAATGAACCAAAACATTCTCAATTTTGAAATTTTAAATATGATAGAGTGACGAAGATTAGTAATTTGTAGATGTTCAATGTGGCAATAGGGGTTCAAGTATTCTAATAATTCATATTAATTTAGTTATATTGGATCTCATTTATAATTAATCCAACATCCAAGCCTTAAAAATAACTAATAGGAATAAAAACACAATCCAAAACATCAATGCTTTCTAATTTCAATGAAAACTAACATTTCCTTTAATAATTCCATTAAGAATTAAAGAGTGATGAAACAAAGAGTGTTAAGAATTAAAGAGTGATAAAACAAAGAGTGATGAAACCAAGGAAAATGTACTATAATAGTTGCAGCCCTAAAACGCATGATAGTTCAATGAAGAATGAATTCTGATCAATTGTATAGAAAATATACATTAATAATGAGGCTCTCAAGTGTACATGAACGACTAATGGCTCATTACGCGAGATTTGTGATCTGTCAAATTCCGGAGATCAGCGCAAACTGCAGAGATTAGGTAGCAACAGGTATTTGGATTTCATTGGTGATAGCGGGATGAAATTGGACACATTCACATATACTTGTCAGGTAAATATCAGAGAATGCATAATGAAATATGCAGTCAAAACAAAACAAGGAAACAAATTATCAAATAGAATGCGACATACGCCGCCATGTAATCGAGAAATGGTTCTAGTGCAGCATGTCATTAACAACGGAAACGCATATCAGGGGTGAGCCGGTGAACACACCTTCAGAATAATAGTAGGATACAGGGGTGTAAATTACTACCGAATGACAGACAGCCCATCTACATAGCATTATCTACTTAACCATCTGCATAAACAATCACCATTATTCTCATTCTCTACTACCATCATTAGAATAGTCTATCGGAAACTGAACGTTCGCCCTGCCGCCCTCTACACTAGGACCACCAATTTCCACTATTGTTGAAACAGGGGGCCAAAGTGGAATAATAAGTATCTTGCTCTGATTAGAGCAACTTGAAACATATGTTTCCGACAAGATAATCACAATAATTGAAACGTCAAATAAAGAGTAAAATGTGTGAGATCTTAGTTTGTTGGTATTCCAGCAGTTATGAAAGTGGAGCGTGTTATAGTAGTGTATCAAGTCAACTCAACAACCAGATCAGGGAATCGTTGAGCACTATTTAGCAATAAGGAAAGGAATTATTAGTTACCCATGAAAAAAATAGAAAATAAGAGAGAAAGATATCACTAAAAAGTGAACATAACAATTGCAATAATCCTGTAATGCTCAATGCAATACGTATTGTCAAAGAGTAAAAAGAAATTGGATTCATTTTGTTCTCAGGAAAATAACAAGCCAATCTCCCTCTGCAACAACAAATCATTTGATTAGAAATATGCTGTAATTGAATAGCACTGAGCGGATTGTATTTTCTTTGGGGCAATATGGGAACGTGAAATGGAGAAATAAAGGCGCGATGAAAAATGCATTGGCCGTAATGCAATGACTTTTCTTTGCTTGGAGATGGCTTCTTGCTGACTTCACGACTTTCCGACGATGGGGGGGAGGGACAAGAAAAGGTCTGTGTTTTCCATTCCTTGAAACGAGAATTTCAGGCGACGACCCAAATATCGTTTCTCACTCAACGGAAGCAGCAGAAAAGAAAAGAGGAAGAGAGCGCAGAAAGAGAAAGCGGTAAGCATATGCAAACAAGTGTACACGAGTTCGTGAGATAGAGAATGTTTCTTTCATTCGCTTCCTTCTTTATATTACTTTTATCTTTGGGCGACGCCGTAAAATATTGTTTGAGCAACAACTGAGAACCAATATCTCTATGGGAAGTGATGTTTCGGCTTCCAGCCGACCTAAGGAGTTTTCGACGGAGGACGACCACAAAAGCTTTCCGGTCAATATTCCAAATGTGTTTCTAAAGAAGACTGCGGGAAAAGAACTAGAAAGAGAAAACGAAACCAACCAAGGAGAGAATGGCAGAGGTCTCTATTGGAGCTGCTTTTCCCATTCAACCCTTTTCCGACATGCAGTGCCGGCCGCTCTTGTTTTATTCCGTTCTCTGGTTTCATTCCTGCTTGTTTGTTTCCCTTCCCCCATTCTTACATGAATATCGGCTAAGTCCGGATTAACACAGATTCATTTCCCTGCACTGCCTATTTCTGAACAATTCAAGCCTCTCTCCTCTTTTCCCCGCTATGCGCTGAACCCTAAGGTCGTTTCCCACGAAATTCTATGGCCAAACAATAAGTTGCTTGCCACCCTCAAACGCTTTTAATAACGAAGAAAAATGTTCAACTTGAATATTGTATTGACTGGGCCAGCTGGAAATATTGATTGAGTTAAATGACTGGAAAGTCTTGAAAATTTATTAAAACACAATTGGTTTAACGCACTTGTCACTTCAAAAATAATGCTTGTATCTCGAAATTGTAGGATTGTATATGGAAATTAGTAATCGGTTTGAATATTATTATTCTTTCCTTAGTCAACATGCTACTAATATGTATTAAATATGAATTGAATACTCTGAGAAGAGTACTATTCAATATAATAAAAATAATCCATATTATCCACTCCAGCCAGATAACTTGATTGATATTTTCACGTACAAAAACAAAGGAGGTTTTAGACATGATCAATTATTATGATTGAAATGAGATTGCGTCGAACGAACCAATAGTTGGTGAAGAAATGAAAAATCGAAGAGCTTATTGCTTATCTCTCCCAACTAATGGAGTTCTGCCAATATTTTCCAATGTCAATTAAGTAGCATCGATTCGGAAGAGAGTATTTCAATAAACTGTCGACCAATGAGAGAAAAACAAATCAGAATGTCACAACCTGACTGTCACTTTTGGTATGTGGGGAGTGAAATTCAAAAAATATAACGTCAACAAAATGACATACAAAACGTTTGGAGTAAGAAAATATTCTGATTTTAATTTCAAACAGGCAATGACATTTTGCATCCATATTCAATTTATTCTGATCGAGTTGCGGCATATTTCAATTATATCAGAATTAATAAAAAAATTATTCCATTTTTCGTACAGCACTTTTAATTTTTTAAAAGATATGTAGAATTCAGAGTCATTTGAGACAGAAAAATTTGATTATGAAATTTAGACAAGTCGGTTTGAGTAATATATCTAACTTTTTACTGCTCTCCTTCTTAAGCAGAAGGTCATAACATGGACAAAATTGTTTGCCTGACATGTCCGTGCTTGCTTTATTTTTGTCACTAGCTTCATTTTTTCTTCTGTATAGCTTGACCCTGATCATATCTAATTATTAATACGGAGGACATCAGGTTTTTTTGTTCTATCTAAATTTTGTTCAATAATTTTCATTGGTTTTCACATCTTAGTACTCATAAGATAGAGGACACACACAACCATATTGCTAGAAAGAAGATAAGCTTTTACCTTGAATTCTTAGCTTTTAAACGTCTCTTACAATGACACATACCTGTAAAATAAATAAGGGGATTAATTAGAATAGATCACAAGAAATGACGTGGAGACAAATGTTGAAATACAAAAATAATTCAATAAATTTCTAATTCATTTTTATTCATTCACTTCCCCAACCATCAAAATCTACTCATAAACGTGAGACATGAATGCAAGATGAGATGAATATAAATACTGCTCTGAATGACTGATTCAATCTACTACAGTGATTCGATTGTTCATTAATTAGCATGGTCGGATGATAGGTATTAAGGAGGAACGTTGCTGATGAATTTTAATAATGAAATTCCAGTTTTGACACAAATTATCGCCGGACAAGAGGGAAATTCTGTTCAAATGTCGGCAGCCTTTTTGCGCCGGTGGACACGATAAAGTTCAGTTAAAGCCTAATTTACTTGCTTCTCGGTGGGAAACTGAACGCGTTTTCAGCATGAACGACGACGCTAAGAGCAAGAGTGAATAATATAACTTGCTTCTCACCCACCCCATCCATCCTGCCAGTATAGCACTTATTAACGTTACTACCGACCTGATATACAGCGTTTATTAAGCAGCTTGCTTATATAGAGCGGCTACAAAGCATGCATCTTGGGTATATGCTGAATGAGTCGACGCTTTATGAATAGTGAGCTGGATGCTGTAGCTGTACCTAGTCTTCATTATGTCTATAAACTATACCAATTTCTTAGCAGCAAGCAGTCCTCCCATATTAATGGGTCTTGAATGCTGAATACCGCCGCGATGTGCCATGTACTGCGATGCTTTATGGTTTGAGAATGTAATGGACGAAATGTATTTCTATTATACTTGCTAATTAAGATTAGACATTAAAGTGCTTTCAAATTCTTTACAAACCATAAGGAAGATTGCCGAATACCTAAATGATTACATTGTACGGAGCTAGAGTGTCAAGTAGGATAAGCTAAGTGTTGAGTTTAGAATACAAGTAGATAGATAGAATAACTTTATTCATGTATAGCAAATACAACTTTTTAATATAAATACTAAAATAAGACTACTCCGTTACTAGCCATGAAACGGCGAAGTTAGGACTAAGTCCTGTCTTACACTTAACCAAACTAGGCCTAGTATTAAAGTGATCCATGCATCCAAAAAGTGAAGATGATACGAGCTAGTGAATTTTAGCTAGAAAACAGTCTTCTAACAAAGAATAAGATAGTTAGAAAATTAATTGTATTGGATGAGATATTGTGGTATTTTTCCATAACGAGAAATAATAAGACAGATATTGTCAATACCACTAGTTTATTGAAATATTTTCAAAATAGTACCATGGTTTCAGGACTATACCTGCACCATCCTCAGCTAATTTGTGCTTGGGTAGGCTACAAGGAACAGCAAGTTTTATTTGAGGTTAGGTGTTAAGGCTACAAAGAGGAAGTGAGGAGGAAGGCAGTGGGAATTTATCAGACATTACATTATATAGGTTATCAAGTTTTTTTTTTTGAGGGTGATGCCCACATGGGCTCTTGGGCCTGTGCGTGAGTAATGGGAAGGATGATGATGAGAGATGAATGGACCTACTGCTTTAGGTGGGTTCCGAACCACCGGGAAGCGATTTTTGAGGCTCATGAATTGAATTCAGTCACCCTTACTACAGTGGTGGTAGAGGCACGTCGCTTATCTAATCTCACCGATTAGACGCTCTCTACCACTGGGACAAACCGCTTCCCTTGATACCAGCAAACTCATAGCAACAAAATGTTGAATAATAAAAGTAAAAAAAAAGTTTTTTCTTGTTTTTTACATAAAACAATGGTTGCTGCTCATTTACATCTAAAATAACTACATGCTAATCCTAAACAATACTATAGAATATACTTTTATAATGTAGGCCTAAAATCAGTAAGGTATAGCCTATGCTTTTTCATCCTAATTGGTGGCGTAGCTGAGTGGGTTGAGTGCTGGCTTTGCAACCCAAAGGTCCCTGGTTCAAACCCAGGTCAGACCAGAAATTTTTCTCAAGCCACTTCCCCGTGTTTCGGATGGACCCGTTAAGCCGTCGGTCCCGGCTGCCTAAAAACAGTCGTTAAGTCATGTCAGAGGCCCTGAAATTGTTCAGGAGCGACCTGAAAACTCTGACACCAGACCTGAGCCAGCCAGGTTACACGAATATTATTATTATTATTCATGCTAATAAATTGTGAATGAAAAAATTATTGCAAGTAGCCTAAAGTACAAAGTCTAAAGTCTTTTTTATTTTTCTATTAATCTTTAGGTCAAGTAGATAAGCTTCTTTAATATTGTATAGCAACATAGTTGAAATTTCTTTTACCTAATTAGCACATAACCTTTAATTAGCCTACACTCAAGTTCAGTTCATTACATAGAAACACTAGTACCAACCCCAATTAAGTTTCTGTTCAAATTACAGTTTGAAAGCAAATGACTATAATTTAAAATCATTATAGAATGAGTATAGATTTATAATTCAAATTTCAGATATTATAATACATTTCATTTATTAAATAGTATTTATACCATTCTATTATTCATGCCAATTGGATTCAATCAATATATTGCCAACCTATTCATTATAATAATATTGTAGATTAACTTTGGAAAAATTTCTCAAAAATGTTTATATTCATTAGTATAATTTCAAGCTTTGTTTTAATTTAATTCATCAAACCAATTTATATTGTACAGCTTGATAACCTATATAATGTAATGTCTGATAAATTCCCACTGCCTTCCTCCTCACTTCCTCTTTGTAGCCTTAACACCTAACCTCAAATAAAACTTGCTGTTCCTTGTTCCTTGCTGTAGCCTACCCAAGCACAAATTAGGTGAGGATGGGGCAGGTATAGCCCTGAAACCATGGTACTATTGTGAAAATATTTCAATAAACTTAGTGGTATTGACAATATCTGTCTTATTATTTCTCAATAAGATAGTTGTTGATAATGGAATGAAAATATCCTTTACTAGGCGGAGTTAGGACTAGGAAGTCCTTTCTACCACTCAACCTTGATAGTAAGTCTACATAACAAATCTGGATGTACTATAATATGAGTGAACCGTACAAGAAGTTCAATCTCGTTCACAATATTCTGTGGTATGGATTGAGGGTGACGAGGGTGTGGAAGATGACAATATCTTCAAAACAAACAGTACACAGCTTTCTTGTTTTTAAAATAATTGTTCTTTTGAGCGACAGATAAAAACATAAAAGAAGCTGAGAATCTCCCTTGAAGCAAAAAAATTCAGCGGATGAATAGGGTACTGCATATTGACATGGAATAGAGCCTGCAAAAGAAGAGAGATACAGCAAACAAAGTTTAGAGATGTTTCCAATTGACATATTATTAGGAGAATTGAATTGAATGCAAATCACATGTCACGAGACAAATTGGAACAAATAAGCTTTTTTATCATGCATGGCAGCGTGATCAATACGCAATTGCCGCACCGCAGCTCTGTCGATACAGTGAGCTGAATGTATCAAGCACCAAAAAACACAGGGATAAGCTTACAGCATCAACATCATCAGATACCTGAACGCGCAAAATATGGAGCAGGCTTTATCGATGCAATGTTTCATCTCTGTTTTAAATTGATGACGGTAATTTTCTAGACTTGAAAAATTACGGAAAAACGTTTCCCCCACGAGGTAGAGGAGAAAATGGAGAGAAAGAGAACGGAAATTACAACTATGAAAATAACTCATCCCTCGCAACAAAACAGAATTAGGCGGGGAGGATATTTTTCCCCACTCTACCTGGTCGTTGTATCTTCCCCGCTGTCTTTAGTTGTGCGGCGGATACCGCAGACACGTCTTTGAGTCTCTGCTGGGCCAATTTCCTTTCTCAGCCTCTCTAATCTTTGCCATCATCTAATCTCTCCCAATCCTACAGGCACGCTTCTTCCTCCCCTCCTCCTGCTTTCTTCTGATAACTAACAACTGTAATTCCTCCGTTCCATAAAAATTAAGTAATCGGAAAACGTTCGCTGGTTTGACCGCCCCTTCTCTGCTCTTTTCTCGGTTTTTCATCCCTTTTCCAATAAATTAAAAGGTAAAACCATTAGCCGAAGAAAAGCCCGGATGTCGTACCTTTTGCAAGCTGGCTGAGGCGATAACTACGTCCAACTTCGGAAAGAAAATCAACTGAGGAGCTCTTCTCTACTGCCGGCCATGACTTCCGCTCTGCTCTGCTCTGCACCTCATCAGCGCTCCTCTGTCGACTCACAATAAAGTTTACTCGATAAATAATATCAGATTCCAACCATAAAATCGTATGCTATTGTAATTTCGCATGCTCTTGATTATGTCGAAATCGCAAGCCCCATTATTACACTTGTAGATTTGATAGAGATATTCCAAGATTTTAATCATTCGAAAAATGAATATCAATTTCTATTTCAAGCGGGAGGAACAACATGTTGTCATGGAAGGAAATATCGACGACAATTTCCCAGAAATTTCCATCAACCAACTCGTTATAAACTTTTCCTGCTATCTGGTGAGATAATGAGACTGTCACTTTTCACTTTTCGACTTCATGGAAATTTGTAACATGAGGAATAAGATTGAAAGTATAAATTTACTGGTTCAAAGTTCTTGGGGCTGTTTTCAGAGTTGAGTCTGCAATTCTTATCTATAGCATATCACGTTTGAGGGCTGCTGAAAAATTGTGGGGGATGAAAAAGACCAAATGCAGACTACCCTGCGACACACGTGCTGTCTACACTGAGAAAAAAGTGGATTTTTTCGGTTCAATGAATGTTTTCATCACAATGGAGGGGTAAGAAGTCAGTAACAACGTCTGTGATCAGTTTGTTCCAACGATCTGTGCCCCTCTCGCTTGGTGAACTTTTATCAAATAATTCGGCCCTGGCACAACCTTCAATCAGCCCCAAGTATTTTTTCATTCGTCCGTATCACGACATTCAGACCATTTAGAAACAGGAAGAAGCTGTCACGCTTCTATCACTCAAAGGCGGGTCATTATGTAGGCCTACGACTATGCTCCCTCCTACAAAGGTTTTCATGCGTGGCTTACTTTCTCCCCTTGAACTTGAACCTTTTATCTGTGGATTAGACCAATTTCTATTTTACTCGAATCTTGCTAGATAATAACCCCCTCAACTCATAGTTCTTCAGGATTCTTATCACAGAAAAATGATTGAAAATATTACAGCTCTTGCCCACCAATTTATTGTGTCAGTTTATATTTAATACTATTAATATATTATTCAAACAACATTCAAAATGATGGAATTATTATCATAATCGAGTTTCGTCTTTATTATTCAAATATTACAAACAAATGGGCCATGCAAATTAATACGAGGTGATGCAAATTAATGTACGTACAAGGTGATGTAATGTAGGCGACAACCAACTATACCGATATAAATACTGAGTTTTTCTAGGATATTCCAATACTTCTTCACAAGAATTTCATAATTACACCAGTATTTATTGACATTTCCAAATTCTCAACCTTCTTAATCCGGAATTGAAGAATAGAGAATCAAAGACTGCCTGTTCCTTGGACAATCTCGTTAAAGAGGAATGGTAGCATTTTTTAAAAGCTTTTAGGGAAGAGGATTCTGTAGTGGTGCAGTAAGGGATTTGAAAAGGGTGCATACAAGATCACAGAGCCTCAAGTTCTACAAAAAATTGGCAATAGGGGGCCCACGTGGGAATGAGCGCTACATCGAGTGGAATAATTTATAGAATCCTCTTAAGAGAAAAGAGTTTTTCCACTTTCGATTTCGGCTTAGGAAAGGGGACAGACTAAGCAAATTCTGATAGAGAGCAAATTTATAGGCAACAATAAAGCCAATATCACAAGGAATCTATCAATAATATACCACAATGAAAATATGCAACACTTTAGAAATGTAAAATCCAAGTTATATAAGAAATGTAACAGAAAATAAAATATTTGAAACATTTCAAATGTAGAAGCTAAGGTTTATAAAAAAAGTAAATGAATGAATTATGAATAAGCCAAGTGAACTTATAAGATATAAGTGTATGTGTGAGCTTGTGTATACAAGAAAGGGAAATTTCAAGTGTAATTCAATGCTATAGCTAGAATATTTTCTATTATTAGATGAAATCATTCAAAATTATATTCTCAAAAGTTTGCGAATTATCAAGATGAGCGGATTTTGCCCAAAACAATAGAAAAACATTTTTCAGGTACCGGTAGTCCTTACTTGCAAATAAAAATAGATTTAACCAAGAGATGTCAACAGCCAATATTTATCACTGAGCACATATAATAAATTTGAAAACTGTTACAAGAATTATCAAGCTTCAGAAAAGTACAAATTTCTATTATTGAATCCTGAATGAAGATTGAACATTAATGATTGGTAGATAGAAATAGAAGAAAACAGCTCATGACAAAATGCACTTACTAGTGAGTTGTGAAGTGTTAAATATTCTACACAAATTTCTACTTAGCCCACAGTGGATCGCAGACTAGAATCAAGGCGTCAAGTCATGTCCAGCCAAAATAGCCGACACACAGCTAAGTGCAATCCGAGTTGAATGAGTTCCTTGTTTAAACATGAGTGGACACTCGGCGAGGGTGTTCAAGATGGGCGAACTTCCATCGTTCTCGCCAGAAACGAAGTAATTTCAAGCCCTAGGGAAATTTGCACCTCAACAACGTCATAACAGCAAACCGGTCCGAAAAGCACGATGAACAACAGGACTTTACAAATGTTAATGCGGAATTGGAAGAACAAGTGGCGAAGTTTGGTGGGAGGCATCTTGGAATATTATGGAACAGAAGTGCCTGTGGAAGACTTAAGTAGAAATTGGATATCGACTGAACTTTGTCGTGCAATGCTTCCTAGACTGAAGTTCGGCGGTTAACCTAGATTCGCAAATGGAAAATAGCCTACACCCAAACGGAGAAAGCAGCTGGTAGCTCCAAGGTAGCAAGCGAACAAAGTGCTCTTTTCTGACCTGCAACTCCAACACGAATAAGATGTGTTGTTCTAGCGATAAAATAAAACGGCGAACTATCTTATTTAACAATTGCAGTTGATTGCTGATGATATCTGTATTCGCTGTGTGCAAGTGTATTTTTTTGGCGATCGAGGGGAGGCGCTATTGGCGGACCATTTCGGCGAAAAATTGCGGGGATTTACATTAGAAAATTTGTTGTGTTCCGGATTATAAAAATAAAACACGGAATGGAAATTTCAAGTACTACACTTTTCCAGTTGCCATAAATAAGTTTCATCAACAAAGAGAAAAGTTCACTGCATTGAATAAATATTGATAGGTGAAGCTAACCTAATTGGTTTGTTTACATGCAAAAGAATTTGACGATCAAGTAGGAACATAGAGTGCTCCATTCTAACCTGTACATCAGGTAATGTACATAAATCTTTTTTATTTTAGTTAATCTAATAAGATGTTACTATCAACGGAAAAACTCTATTAATAATTTTTTAATAAGGGATATTCATATCATTCAATTTCTCAAATAAATGTGAGCTTGTGCCAATTTTTCATTTTCATGGAAGATAACTTATCAGCTGTTATCTCAAAGTTTTTGTCGACTCTCAAATACATCTGCTTGCGGTTGTCTGCTCTTGAATACTTGAAAACTAGGATTTTACGATTATAATAAGCTATAATACTATAAATAACTGACATTCCTATCCTAAATGTCATGTTCTAATTACTGAGAAATGCATGAAGCAGCAAATAATTCCATTTTAATTATAAATGCGTTTTTCCGATTTAGCGCAAAGCTTTGTATGTTCACACGATAAACCACCAGAGCGCAGCACAGTAGATGCTCATAGCCAAGGTTGACCTTCTATAGACCTTGTCATAGCGAATAGAGAAGTGATGAAATCCCTGAACAATGTACACATTTCTCACATGGGATTAAGCGAATTTAAAGCCAACTCAATCCATGTAGGTACATTCTTATGGAGTCAGCTAGCACTATTACATACAGAGTGTAGTTGAGTTTTTTCCGTTTCTCAAATTATTCAGTGAAGAAAATGATCATTGAATGATTCAGGATTTTCTTTACACAGGAATAAGAACTGTGACAATAGATATCTGACTTGTGCAGTAACATCAAAACTATTACTTAAATATAATCCAATTCAATATCATTCTGTCCGTTTTATGTACACTTATTATTGTTCTCACAAATCAATATAAAAAACAATATGAGGAATGAAGATACACAGAGTACAGCAATGCAACTGTGTATCACAATACAGAGACAAACATTTAGAGGTTGATGAGACAACGCTTTCCATCATCACAGAATTTATTCAAGTTGGCTGGAAAATTAAGCAGTCGAATAACTGATTAAATTATCTCGTCGACTGTTGTAGATAGGTTTTCACTCAGATCACAATACATTTCTATTTTTAGAAGCCTGTTCAACAAGCTTAATTTACAAGAGGAATATTGTGCTCGATGCTGAAAGTCAGGAATAACAGTGGATGGGAAATGGAGGTGAGAGAATTTTTTGAAATGGAAAAGACTGTTAACGTGTAATGAATAAACAGAAAACACTGTGAAAGGGAAAATTCTTTGCGAAGCCAGGTAACTTATTCAACTTTTCCATAGATTGGTATCAGAGTAATTCAACCCTTTGAACTTCGCCTCAACGTTCCGTACTTTTTCTCTGCGCCTCTCTTTTAAAATGCTGATATCACATTTTACCAGCAAAATCACATTTTCGGGATTTCTCTTCCTCTAGATAACAAATGAGATAAGATAGACGCGTTTTCTTTTAGAATTCTCATGCTTGAAATATGCTCTAAGAAAATGGTTAGAAAAGACAGGCAACACTTACAAGATCTGAGGATTTAACCTGATTCAAGGTACATCTTGAAATTTAAAAAGAGTTTTTCGAGGTGATGTCACTGCTCTGCATCTTGGTAAGTATAAGGGTGTTTGAACTAGGCGTGAGAGGGTCGCTAAAGGTGTTTACAAAATACAAAATTATAAAGTACAAAATTATATTCTCCTATTTTTCAATATTCAACTTATCACCTCTCAGCAAGCGACAATTTATTCCAAGTATTTTTACTATTACTGCACTAAAAAGGATTGGTATAATATGGTTTGCAGTTTTTCTGAAAGCTGCAGGTAAGGAAGTTTTGGATAAAATAGTTATTCTCACTAAAATCATTTGAAATTTTTCTAAAGAAGATATTAGTATTTGGTACGTGAGAGACACAGCTAAGTTATTACTTAGCAACATAGTTCTGATCTTGTCAAATTCAATTATTGTTCTCAGACATGTTCATAGGCCTACTTCTTCAAGGCATAAAAGAGACTTCCCTCTACTGAGAATGGTAGGAATCATTCTGTTTATTCACCCAAATCTTTCATATACTGTATAATACTCATCAAACCCAATTTTCTAAAATAAGACTTATATGATCTGCATTTCAATATTGTGAACCCAACATGAATGCAAATCCTTTACCACATCTGTTTGACTGGACTTATATTAGATTTTGCGAACGTGCAAAATGCTTGTAGTAACGAACAAAACGTAAACGTGCGACGTAAGTCACATCAATAATATTTATAGACTGCTGATAAATAGCGATTGAATTATTGCAATATCTATTGATTTCTTAATCTGTGTGAATTTATTGTAAGTATACTCGAGGGTATGAGACAATCATTGTAGAATAATAACCAATTGTATAACCGATAACATAGTGCTAGGCTTCATGTGTTTCGCCAACTGGTGAAGCTGGCTCATACTAACTACCCTCACCGTCACCCCAACCTCGTCAGCATGCAATCCATCTGCAGTGTATATTACGTCCTACATTCGCAGTCAGTACGTGCTCTGGTTGCGTAGTCAGAACATAAACGCCAATAGCCACATAACAACGGCCGGTCAATTGCGCGGCAAAACTTAATTAAAGGCAAATACAGTCGGCTGGTCAGCGCTCAATGCTCAATGACGAAACTTCATGAACCGCGCGTGACATGTCGCTTGTATTGTTGTGTTTTCGGACAGAATGAGTTAACTTACTACTGCCAGCAGTGCTCGAATAACGACGGCCGCTGTACATAACCTCCATTCCATGTCCAAACAGCAACTTGAGTTCAAGTACCTCCGCTTGCTTCCGTCCCTGAGCTGCATTTATTTTTACAGCTCCTAATTGAAGTGCTAATTCCGGTATTTATATGTACTGATTAGTTACAGTTAAAGATGATGATCAATCATCAAACCTGGATAACGACTGAAGGTTGATAAATTTTCATAAATATATTGAACGTTCACACCAGGATGTATGAGTACTAGTTTAAAAATTTAGCAGGAAATTAGCAAATTGAGCAGGAAATTGAACTTTTGAATGAAGTAGAAACAAGTTTAATAAATCTAGCCATTATAGAAATCACTAGTGTACTTCTTGTGTAACTGTACATACTATGTAGTGCTGTACTACAACCGCTTCATCCACTGTAAAAAAACATCAGCTTTTGGAAGCATTGGAAGGATAGAAGAAGTAATAGAAGAAGAAATAAATTGGAACGTAAATCGACTACTTGCACTGGAAGTGGAGAATCATTCGAAAAGTTTGATTGCTGGGGTATAAAAATAAAAAGGTGCACGATTTCTGGAGGAAGAGTTCGGAAATCAGAGAGCGATTGGAGTGTGGTGTGGGAAATTGTTTTCGGCAATTTCTCGGGGGGTTTTCGCAGTTGGAAGGTGAACTATGATGACGTGGTCGTGGTTAAATGGTGAGTTGGGTTGTTTGTAAGTGGTGTGTGGTGGAGGGGGGTTCAAGTTGCGGATCGAAGCCGAACAAAATCGGGGGGAAGGGGGGTGAGGTGTCGCCCTTTTGAAAACCTCGAGGGTTGAGCTAGATTTGCGATACCGCTGAAATTAAATTACAATCTTCTGCAATGGACGGCGCGGCGGGACTTAAATGTTTTACATTCATATTATGAGGGAAACGGGCAACGCGCCAAGCTTGGTCAATGATTTACTGGCCAAATCTCCTCTATCAACGCGCGGCCTTTGGCGTTGCCCCCACCCCATTTCACACGATTATTAATATTGAGCTGCCACACCACCCATAACCACATCCTTCTTACAACTCTGACACATTATTCTCATCACAGGTTCGTTGCCTCATAAGGGTGGTACAGTACTCCGATGCCATTTGCTGCAGCCCGTGCAACGCGTGAAACATGAGAGAGAGGTCACTTTTCAAAACTGGACATTGGGTGTTTATCACAAATTATTATTGTTTCAGAAAGTTTCCCCCATGTTGACTACATATCAGGAGTCGTATCATTTTCCTGACCATAAGTCATCAAGATTTTCCGACTCAGGCTTGACTTGACATGTATTGTATTATACCGAGTTGAAGATAAATGTGTGTTGGAAATCTAATATTTGCTAGATAAACTATGATAACAAGTCATCAATGTACGGTCACTGGAAATAATTAATTAAATGAAAGTGCCTCGAATCACTGCGGCTCGTAACCACGAAACAGGTGAAGTGCCCGTATCTTTTACTGTACATCACTTCACCTGTCTAGATTAATAAATTACCATAGAATCTCGAACTATATCAGCAACAAGAGAATTTTTATGAGAACAGGCGACTCATTGAACGAGAAAGAGAAGAAGCAAGATCAGAAAAAAATTAATCTGCTTTGTCAAATTATAGCTTGAATACCAATTAGTAAGATAGGAATGTGAGTGGCGTAAAAAAATTGCACTGGATGTAAATGCAGGTTGCAATGAACGTGGGTTGTTTCGAATGGTCAATTAATTTCAATAATTATACTGATGGAAAAAGGTTATGTATCAAACAAAAATGATTATTCAAATAAAAAATTATTGCAGAGTAATAGTTCGGATGATTATCGTGTCGAGGAAAGACTTAAGTAAATTGTATTAAAGTACTTAGTTAAATCGACGAAGCATGACACGTCGTTGAAAGGCTGCCATGTCACTGTTTGAAAGGCTAGGCAGCCCATGGATGATTTTAGCTGGTGTTATTTGCATTTGGATGATTGCAAGACGAATCTACGAGGAGGTTCAATAGCTTTCGACAGAGCGTGAATAAATCGACGCCGGATTATTCGATAATCCTCTGGCTGTCACGGATCGAGAGCCACGCATGACAAGTGCAACACCCGAAAAAAGACACAAAAAAAAAACAGGCCAAGTGTTAATTGCTGCCTCCCTTTTCCGAATTACGTTCGCCGGTTATCGAAAAACAATTCAACGTCCGACCGACCGTTTATAGGTGGTGAGTTTAATAAATTCACCAACGGCTGAACAACCGTGTCTTTCCTTTCTACTCACAAATCCAAGGCACATTTTTCTGGCCTCGTTCACTCAATAGAGAAAAATGGCCGGCGAACCAAACCCTTTCAGCAGATTAAAATATTTTATGTGGGGGCATAGATTTTTCGGTTGGTGGATAAGTCATTCCATTTGACATTACCATTATTGATCTTTTTATAGTGTAATATCGAAATGTCATCGAACAATTCGTGCAAAACCTTATAGATGAAAAATATTCATATACAGTACTAATAGATGAGTAATTCTTCTACAACTCATGTAATTCAACAACTGTGTCTGTGAGATATATAACCTAAGTCTGTTGATTGTTGAATAATGTAGATAATTAATTATTGTATTCCCAGTTTTTTTCAATTCAATATTGGAAATTCTTAATCAGATCGAAATATTAGGGTTCGAAAAGATTTTAAAAATAAAAAAATTCGAAAGATTTTGATATAATGCTATTTTAATCTGAGAATAATAACAATATTTTGAATAAGTACTGTAAAATGTTCATGGATAAAATTTATTTAATATTCCAAAATTAGGAGTTATATCACCGTGATAGACGGTAGAAGAGCTATACCAAGTTATAAGACTATTGAGGAGTTATACTAGACATTATAGAGGACTTACTTACTTAATTATCGATTAGTTATAATGTTATATACACATTCAGCCTCACTAACCTAAAACCGAGATAAATATATATTAATACAAGGCAACACTTCACATCAAGAGATTATAATACTTTCAAAGAAGTTGTTTTGTTGAAAATCATCAAGTAATTTTGAACGAGGGAGTCTAGGAGCCGAATAACGATTCACAATGAAAAATTGTAAGAGCTCCGAAAATTCACTCCGCCTAAAAAACAACATTACTGGTGGTTGGAAAAAAGATAATTGAAGTTGAATAACTGTTAAAGCGACGAGATGTCAAAACTTTAGTGTATTTTACATTTGTTAATAAGTATTTGAAGAGAAAAAAGTATAAGGAGGGTGAGAGAAGAAGAGGGATTGAAGTAATGGAAGTTTCTATTATCAAGCACAAAAAAGAGGTCATTAAACCAGGTTGAAGCAAGTCGAAGTGTGAAGTTTTAATAGAACCTAGCAGAGTGTAAAATGCTTGTACTGCGTATTGACATTTGGTGACAGAGTGGCATTAAGAAATCGGCTGCTGACGCCAGAAGGCGAACAAAGGAGATGGAAGAGAGGAGAAGGAGGAGAGGAAAAGGAGAAGGAAAAAAGAGAAAGGAGGAAAAATCGTCAAGTCCCGGCTTTGTGCGTGATCAGTGGACCGGGAACTGAAAGGAGACTGAAGCTGGGAGAGGACGAAATATTGAACTCGCCACGCGAAAAATGAAAAACATAATTCGGTTACAGTCCAATATTGCTCGGCTCTAGCAGACGGAAAAGAATGAAAGGGATTCCGGAGCACAGGAATTATAATTAAACTAATTATCGTCACAAGGACGGGGGTCGAAGAGGGGATTAAGTTTGCTGAGTTTTTATAGATGTTGGAAAAGCTTTTGAGTCCTTTCAATCCCATCCTCAAACAGAATGGACAGCAAGGCCCTTCTCTTGCGACGGACAATACCACAATAAATTTTAATCTCCTTTCATGTCAGTTCATTAGAGAGAAAAAGAGGGGCGTGCTGGACGGCCGAGAGAGGGACACCGAATGGTGCACTCAAAGCTTTCCAAAGATGGACAATTTTGATGAACCCAATATATCTTAATAGCATCACGCTTTGGAAAATTTCATTCTGGATAGCTGGAGAACGGGAGGAGCCCATGTAATTTGATTCAATGATAGTCTATTGAATGAATCATTAATATGAGAAACCGTTGAAAATCATGTTATTATACCCAAAATACAACACACTACAATCTATGGTAATTGGAAACTTTGATAATAATTTAAAGCTCATGAATGGGATTTTAATATTTAATGCTTCATAAGCACAATTCACACTATCATTGAACTGATTCCGATCATTTGGACTCAACAATTGTAAGGAATGCCATCTCCAATGAAAGGGAGGCTCTTTTACAGCGTGAGATGTGATTCATTTCAAGACACAGGAATATTTTAAGATATATTGTACCAATTATAACTATTCAAATTGATGGGAATTGAGTATCCAAAACTTTGCAGATAATGCAAAACTTAGATCATCAGCAAGTGGACTTGACTAAACTACTTAATCACTAAATTCTACAAATCTGGTGATATATAATTATATAGAATATTTATATTCTATAAATGAAGAACCCTCTTCAAAAATCAATAGCAATTATTGTTTAACCAAGCATAATGACGAAAAACACTTGCAATTTGCAATGAGCATTAGGGGGACGCGTGTTGGATGCAATGAAATAAATAATGGGTGCCGGTGAGATTGAAAAGCATTCATCGCATCTCTGCCAACATTCAGGGGTGGCAGAGATGGGATGGATACCTTCTTTGGAAGTTGGCAGAGATGAGAGTGGCTGACTGGACAAAAGGGATACTAAAGAAAACAGTTTGATCTGAAATCAGCATTGGAAAGAGAGGAAGCAAAATCAGCCAAGGGTCGTTCGTATGCAGAAAGAAGGGTGGATTGAGGGAGAACGGGAATGGGATTTCAATCAATCTTCAGGGACTTGGTGGTGTCTTCTACAGAGTCTGCCCCGAGGAGAAATAGTTGTGGCAAGGTTGCATGTGCTGGGTTCGCCTGGTTAGCGATCCGATTTTGTCGCTGAATGTCAGTCGCACAGGCAATACAACACCACGATTGGCACTTGATGCGAATTCTCACCAACCGCACCAGGTTGTCAAAAGCGACCACCAGCGGCACTAAGTACGTGACACAACCCTCAAAGCACCCATCGAGCATCGAAAGAGAACGACACATCGTCTACCGTATCAAAAGCACATCGCTACTTCATGAACACTCCTGGCTAACACAGAGTTGAGAATCACTATACTTACTTTGAAGTAGGTTCATTCAATGCTCTCTGGTTGCAGCAACATTCTGTCTACTTGTTTCATTAAACCTGAAGGATGGATTTAGTTACCACTCTAGGGTTAGAGCATCACATTATCAAGTGTTTCAATTAGATTCAATTGGAGAAACAGCCTGTGTGTTTATATGATTGAACAGAAGTAGTGTACTTTGTGAGCAATCTTCCATTGGGAAACACGTAAGAACAGTAGAAGAATAAACCATTTGTAAATTAAATATTTCAAACCTGAGTGACATTTTTCAATATTTGTTGATGTACAGTTGGTCCGATTCTGATTCTGATGTTGTTCCATGTTTAATAAGATGAGCTTCGTATAAAAAAAAAACACTTTCGAAACCAATAATAACTGCTATGTTATGTAGGTTAGTAGAACGATACAATGTTCACCATTTTATTGGATTATTGAAATGAAGTACACTCATCAGCTTAGAACATTATTAATCACTGATATACAATCAATAATTATCTTGATGATTATTTTGAGCTATTAATAAGTCAAGGTTAATAATAAAAAAGTTCTTTTCAAATTTTGTGTGAGTTAAAAGATGCTGAAATAATATTTTCTTTCTTTTTAGAGCATAGGCAATACATATTGAATATAGAGAAAGAGATTTCGTATTATCTAGTACCTAGTCCAGCAGATAGAAAAGTAGTATCCCGATTCATCCTTAGAAATAGATTTTCTGGAAAGTGAGAGAATAATTCAACAGTGGATATATTTTATGGGAAAAGGAAAGGTTGGAAAGGCGGGGAAGGCCTTTGTTCAGGACGGGGATTCTTCCTTTTGCAAGGAATTGGGAACACTGTGATGCCATATCTCTAGTGGATATGAGATATGGCGTAGAATTGTTCATGAAGAAACTTTCAATTTATATAATAAAATTACAAAAATCCCATCATCCTTTCCCCTCGTAGAAAGTAGATTGTGTTGCAACTTGTTTTCGAAGAGAAAAGACGAATTCATCGAAAATGGGAAGTGAGAACTGTAACTTTTCTTTTCTTATCATTCGTACCTAAGTTTCGGAATCGAGCCGACAAGACTGTTATATATACCTTTCCAAGTCTGAGAAGTTTTATCCCTTTTTATTCATAGCGTTTTGTACTGAAATCTGTGGACATAATTTTTGTTATAAAATATGATATAGAATATAATAGAATAATTGAACGATTAGATACACAATAGTATGATGGATGATTGAAAATTTGCAAATACCACGTAATTTATCAGAACACACATTTTATCATCACTTGACGATCATATATCACGGAGGTGGTGGTGAGAGATTGATGTTGATTCAAGGCCATAATATTACACTTGGATAACAATTTTATCATCAGAAAAATATAGGCTTTTGTCGTTCATAAGCTAATTTTACAGCCCCATAATTCCTCAAGTGTTGTATTAAAAGTGTTATGGCTCATCACGTTGAAAAAACATCATCAGACGTTATCAAAGTTGCGGTTGAACAATAACCTATTATACTTCAACATAAATTTTTATGAGTGACAGTATACCTTGAACTTCTGCTACCAGTTCCATTACAACAGACATCAAAATATTCTTTAATATACCAGAAAAAGTCATTCAATTGTAAACTGTTTTAACAGGGTTTACAAATCTTGAAATATAGCCGATGATATTCGTTGTTTTTATACTGATGATATTTTTATGGCATTTCATTGCAGCTATTCAAGCCATAATAAATTGAAAAAGTGGATCGATTATTCACTGCGTTTTTATTATAAATTAATAATTGTTACATGCACATACATATTAAGGAATTTCGCCTAAATTTATTATTTTCGTATTGACCCATTTTTCTCTGTAATACAAGACTGTAACTAGGCCTAGATTACAGATAAGGATAAAGGCCTAGATATAAAGGCCAGATACAGATAAAGGCCTAGATATAATAAAGGTACCATACATTACACACCAAATTCACCTCATTATTTATCTGTGCTCAATGGAAAGCATGAAGCTAATAAGGGATTCACCTTACAACCGCATACAATCTCAAGTACCGTACTTGCATGGCAAACTTATTCGAAGTTTTACCGAGTTTGACTGCTGAGGAGTAGGAGGAGGAGGAGGAATATAAGGAGGAGGATGGAGGAGGCAGCCACCACGTGCGGTTAACAAATTCACAGTTCAAGTTGAAAAACTAGTAGCGAGCACGCGCTGCCGCTGCTATGAACTTGCCTATAAGTTTCAAGCCGATACTCGCCCTAATGATTCTCTCGCTACTCCCAATTTATTTGGACAAAGTTTGGCTGCAAGTAGGGGGAGAAAATGTCTTTTTAATGGCTTAATATAAAATGAAAGTAGACAATGCGTGCGGTGCAGCAATATCTTAGTTTTTCCGGGTTGGGATTGACGTGTATACAGCGACGCATGATTTACGGTCTGCATACCCTCTTAATAAATTGCTCTCTAATTACAAGCAGGTCTCTTGGGGAGCTCTCGGCGGGGCGTGGCAGTGCCTCGGGCCAGGATCCCCCCTTCCACCTTCTCTAACCAACCACCACCCCCCCACCACCTCACCAAGTTCGTGAGTCCCGGATTGATGATAGTAATCGCGGGGCCGGGTTTGTTTTGCATCCTGGAGGGCGGTTTCCCAACTTGCACTTATGCTAGCACTTGGGCGCCTAGCTAGCTGGGCGGCTGACGGCTCATCCACAACACTAACTGGATTTATGATGAGCTGCACACCGGCATGACACTCAAAACACCTTCTTATCTGCCTCGCTTATTCTGAACGCATGGAGACGCCGATTTCGTTGAAACAAGTGGAAAATTACATATTGAAAAAAAACATTGAAATTACGTGAAAAATGTTAATAAATTTTATTTGAACTCTAGAAAAGGATGTTTTAATTGCACTCCTCGAAATTAATTAAGATAATTTGAAATAAATATTGAAAGATTGTAAGTATCATGGATCCTACAAACTATAGTAAAATAGTACCCAATTGAAAATCGATAACAGGAGAATTTTTTTATCTTTAAGAGTTCCTTCATTACATACACTTTCCATTTATTACATCTCCAAAAAATTAATGGTTACAAAATCATGCGCAGAAACTAGTCTTCATAATCTTGTTATGATAAATTCACCATAATAATAATCATCCAGCAAAACTACCTGGGTTTGATATTCTCTTAGAATCAAAGTGAAATATAAAATTCGTATCTGTTTCTCGTCGTCTGTCGGTCCGTTTGAGAGCACGCACTGAAAACTCATCACGCAACTCGGAATTGGGAAGAAAAAATCAGGCTGCAATCATAAATCACGCACATAAAACAACGCATATCAAATTCGTGGACAGCTGGACGATTTCTCTGGTTATAAACGGTTTTCAATCATGGTCGAGTAATTGAAATTAAATAGACACACGGAATTCTTTATTCACACGATGAGAGGAAACGAGACGTCAATTGCGGGGAAATGATTCATTTTTTCAGAACTTGTATGTTGTTAAATAGACTCGGTAGACTATTTCTCCAGTTCACAGAGAATCTAATCCCTCACCAAATGAGGTGATTTTCGTTGAAATAAAGCATGATTATCTAGAAGAAGATGTAGCTTTGAAGCTAGCTAGCTATGCTATCTTTATTCCCATTGCGTATCAATTTCTGATTTTCCTTATTTCTTCTAAATAATACTCTAATAATACTCGTACTTCTAATTAATAAATTAGTTTTTGGAGAGGAATAGCAAAGGCTTAGTCTAGTTTTCCTCCCAGGATTTCAGATCATTGTGAAATATTTGGAATGGAACAGACCCATTCTGAAACCTCCTGTTGTAGTTTCAATAAGAACTTTTTTCACACAAACAATATTATTCTGCCAATAAAATATGGAAAAGAGCCATGAAATAGACCAATATTAAATGATTCAAAGAATTACTTTTGAAAGAAATGAGAGATGACTTGACTTCATTCAGCCACATACAGTATGTAGACCTACATAATATATAATACTGAGATACATCTACATAATAATGAGAAACGTTTGATAGAATCAAGATAGACCATTTCCATAACCCAAGAAAAATATTCAAATACACATTGTGTATTTTAGTCATTCATGTCCAAAGTAACTACAAACATAAACTATCAATATTTACAACAAATTAACAAAACAAAAATAACTTGTTCATTCAATAATTACTTTTGTTGCGATGGCACTACTCTAATCTTTCCTCACCCGCCTAACAAATTATTTCGGTAATAATCAATAATTGTGAAGCCAAGACAAGCCATTGACAGTCGATGCTGATTGAATGTTGACATAGGCCGCTTCTCTCAAAGCAATCGTCAACAAGGCACATAAATAGAGTTGATAACACTGATAGCAATAGTGAGGCAGCCAGCTTGTATGTTGTCAATCAGGGGTCATGACACCGACAACATTTCACTCAGCAGTGGACTCCACTCGATGTCTCCATGTCAAGTCGGGTAGAAACAGAAATCGATTGAGAGTGAACGAGAGTTTTCGATCCAGTGAACTTTCGGTAAAACAAAACTCAATAGGAACGGACTGTTAAGGGTTTTTCCAGCACATCCAACACCATAGAGAAAGGATAGTTAACTTAAATCATTCCTCTATGCTAATACTCAAATGAAGGAAGCGGTTTAAAGAAATTACTGATTTGCTGTTGTACAAGAAAGATTGAGTCATTCTTTAATTATTAATGAGAATTAGAGCATCGTATATGGGGTTCTAGATCTAACAGAACTTCGTGCAATTGGGATTAATTCCACTTCTTCTATCTAGAGCTGGAATTCTGACAATCATGGAACATAATTAAATTAATGAGGCAAGAATAAAAATGGAAAATAGATATTTTTGAGTAGATCACAATATTTATCATTCTAAATTTTAAAAAACGGAATATAGTTTTATGATAATCCACCTTTTGTCCAATGTGCAAGTGAGTAGGGCTATGTGTAAATATAGAACAGCTAATGCCTTATTTGAATGATCTTAAAGACTCTTTCTTGATCTATGTTACCCATATCATTTAGGCATCATGGATGTCTGAATTATTTAACATAAATATTATTAATTTTGTAAATTATTGGCAGCATCAAATTAATTACTTCCATATTTTGGGAAAGTAATAACTTTGAAACTATTGTGGGCGTGAAATGTACTGCTAATTTTTCTTTGAAATTGAAATTTTGTCTACCATATTTTGTTGTTGTTCCAACATTCGCAGCCAGATTTGAAACTCAATAATAACAATTTTCCGTTACATCAACGAAAAAACTGGAAATGAAGAACTCAATTCGAAGTTGGAAGCATTACATGAGTTGTGTTACACGGGAAGTTGATTGATATTCTTCAATAATTTGCAAACTGAAAGTATTTCTGGCAATCACGTTTCGAGTGGGATCGATCGGGGTTGAAGAGAGCAAGTGGGTGATTCTATCAGAGTCTGCTTGAGAGGGAGACGGAAGAGCTCGTTAGGGATGTGGAGAACAGACAGAATCCTGAATTAAGTGGTTCTCTGCTCCCAAAACGATTCCACTAGCTGGCAAAACGAGATCAGCCTAATCTTTTAGTTTTCAGGGCGACCATTTACCAGGGAAGACCGGATTGCCGGATTGAAACATATGAAAACAGTTTTTTTTCTATAGAGTCATGCAAAACATATAATAACAGCCCACTTATATTATTATTATTATTATTAAAGAGATTATACTCCAGTTACTTTTCGGAAGGTAGTAAACGAGAAAGTAGTGTAATGAATAAAGCGAGGGCCTACGACAAAATTTGAAATTGCTATTACTGGTTTATGGAATGTTGCTAATCTAGCAGGATCATCAAATTGAAGTCGAACGAGATAAGATGAGCAGTTTATTTCCTTATTTACAGGAAGTGATAACCTGGACTAGTTAATATTTAACGTTTTATCATTCAAATACTGGTAATCTGGTGAGATAACTTGGAATGGTAGATTTTGCAGGACAGATGGCACAAGACGATCAAAATCATAGCGGAGTTGCCTAGAAAATTTGCTAATTTGTTGCAAAAGTGAAGCAATCGAAAGAGCCATATTTTAACTATTCTACCTTATAAGCTCTCTGAATATAAAATTTTCTGAATTATAAGACAAACTGAAACTAAATCTTTGAAATAATTAAAAAACCTTCAGTATTCGAAAAATATTACTACAGTCTTGGATTTGATAAATCTACATTGATTAATTATAAGAAGAGAATGAATAGCAAGTGAGAATTTATAACAGTGAGATACTGCAATATGTATTGAAATGGACCAGTATAAATTTTCAAGTAGCGAAGTTGTTTTGTTAGAAGATGATGGATAACCAGACCATAAACTGAAGCCTCCTTGATATGAACACGATCTAACCGAACAAGGGATTGTGCAGCGTCACTGATCTTGCTGAAACGCCAGCTTTTGTTCGGTTGGTTCATATATAATTGGAAACCCTCATTGTTAATCATTAATCGATTTTCCGACGGTAACGATGAGGATAAGGATCAACACAACTAATTCACATTTTAGATGAACTTACATGATTGATGACAAGTTATGAATCGTACTCAAATTCTTAAAAAGATGAATCTGAATCATGGGAAATCAATTCATGGATTTGTAAATGGAGAACGGATCAATCAAATTTTGATATGTATAGATACATTCTCATGATAAGCTCACTATTATATTATCAAACTATTATATGAGGGGATGCTGAGTTCGTTACCTGCCAGAAAAGTTTTTTGTGTAGCCTAGTTGAGCTCATCGAATTTCCTTCTGATGTTTACTTGTCAATTATTATTCAAGGTAAATAGTATACTATTAATACTATTTTCGTTTATCAACTGTTTTGTATTTCACTAGGTACTAGGCAATAAATTATTCAAATATCCAATTATTCATACCATTATAATATTGAAAGTTCATGTCTAAACTGATTTAATCGGTATCAGTAGAAAATGTTCTAAAATAAATGGGAATCAGATAAAAATTCGTTTTACGTATCTAGTCGTAAATTAGACAATATTTCACTGCAGGAAGAAACATCATGTACGCTACCTAGTTCTCGAATAAAATTCCGTTCTATCGCTTTTTGTACCCTGGTGACAATTAACGTAGCAAGTTTCATTGCTGTTTCTCTTCACGAGAGAACTTCTTGTTATGAGAGCTACTCACTTACGATCTAATGTTAAACTTTTCCTTTGTAATGGAGTGCGAAGTAACTGGAAGGAGCTCTCAAAATGACACTCAATCCGTCTGCGAATGGTGTTACAGCAATAAAGTCTAGTGAGCTTTTCCAACTGACGAACAGTTTCACAGGAAATTGAAGGACGAATACGATAAATGACTTTCTTGCAAACTGAAATGAAGTTACTGAATATATTCAATAGAGTAGGCCTACCTTTCCATTTAAAAACTAGGTCTTCAATGCTTTTGCAAATAATTGAATGTAGGCCTGAGAATTTTATTATGCAATTCCATCCGGAATTCATCACACGATCCATGATTTGATCTTCAATTCCTAATACGTAATAAGAAATAATGTAAAACGTGTTGACATTCCCTTGTCTTGAAGATAGGAGAACGAGGGGTTGTCTACTGATCAACTTTATTGTTCGATTTCTCTAAATTAAAGAGTTCACGGGATTTTTTTTCATTGTTATAAATTTTTTCCAAGTATTGAAAAAATTGATTTTTCTAAATCAGAAAGCTTTTGTAATTTGCTTTTGAGTAAATATTGATTGTGAACATTGTCATAAGTAATGGAAAGAAATTGTTTTTTTTCTGGTACCGAATTACCTTTATTGATTGAACTTTGATTTATTTCAAGTGATGAATATTTCCGAAAAGTTTTATGATTATAAAAACTGCATACTACATTCAAATACTATGGTAGAAAGGAAAAATAATCACCACCGTTTAAAATTTTTATCCACGTGATTGTGAGATGTTACTCAAAGTTCAATGACCTATTACAATGGAATCAGAATTTTGGTATATAATTCAAGTGAGACGCCTCCTTTGAAGAGTTTCGCAACAATTCATTCCATGCTAAATTTTTCATGAACAGTTTGTGTAGCGTTGAGAAGAAATACCCAGAGCACCTGCAGCCCTATAAAATTATTTTTCAATTTCCAGGCCCCCGGAATCAATTTGAAAAGTGAGCTATTGCATGACAGAGGTTTGATGGTTGCATTCACTATTGTGGCAGCCAACGGTGGCTGAATAGAAGGTAAATGAACAATTAATGAAGTGAAAGTACCTGAGGCATGGTAAGCACTGGAAAGCAATCAAACTTGCCCGAAAGATTGAATGGGGTGAGAAAGACCGCCGCCAAGGAATTATTAAAATTACACCAGGCACAACCGAAAAAGAAAACACATGAAGAGAATGGGTGTCAGCGGTGGGTTCAGTTGGAAAATCGATGCAGGCTCACTGAGCTTGGTCGGCTCTCAACAGCTGCCCGTTAATATTTAAACGAGACGCGGCAAAGCACAAAGAGATACGAGGCAACTCAACTCACCTCACCTTGCAAACGACACTCGATATCGATAACTCACCAACCAATGCAAGCAGAGAACAGCGCCTGCTCCTAATAGTCGAAAAGTGGCCAACTTTGTCTTTGGTAATAAATCTCGACAAGCTAATGAAGCATGACGAAACTGCGCCACCGCCGCCACTAACCTTAATGCAGATATCACTCTGCCTCCACCCTGCATAACACCACCAAAGCCACGTCTCAAACTCCACTTCAAACTGTGAATTACTAGTCATAAGTCATCCGATCAACACCACCAAAGTAGCCGGCTCACTCCTCAACAAGCAAATTTCCATTTCAAACGCCTCCAAATACCTTCTCAATACCAAACATCTTAGAAACATTACAATGATAGAGTTAGATACATTACATTACAAGTAGAAGTAGTGGTAGTTGAAAGGTAATGAGAAAGTCGTTGTTGAAGGTGATCGAATTATGTCATCAGAGGAGTTTTAATAAACTATCTATGAGTTACGAGTAGAAATATAAGTGGTGAAATCTATTTCAAAGGTAACATGTTTTCTAAGATTGATCAAAATGAAATAAATCATTGTGTTCAATTGGATCAAATACTAATGGAACATGTCTCAAGTAGAATTTATAATAGTTTTCAACTAAAACATTATAGTATGAGGGATAAAACCAATTCCAGGGAAAAATCTCAAGTTCCAAACCAAAAGGAAACGTGGAAGTTTTAAATTAATAGAGAAGGAATTGAGGGATAAAAACCAGTTAGTAATTTTTGTGATTGATTAGAAGCAAAACGTGAAAATAAGACACTGATTGTAAACTTGTTCTATAACAAATCGAACATTGGAAAGGTTAAACAAAGTGATAGTGATCAAAGAAGAAGAAAAGTTTTAGAAGTTGTTTCTATGGTGCGAAGGCGAGAAGCCCTACAAAATTTGTATTGAGTGGCGGATAAGTTGATCAACTAGATCCGTCAGAATCAGTGAACGCAATAGAATTAAAACTTGTCAGACGAAAATTGGCTAAGCAGCAGAAAGTTACCTGTAGATTGCTTTGACTTGAGCATTTGGATCCACTCAGATTCATTGGCATCGACAAGGACTGCTCCCAGTAGACTTGTTTGCAATTAATTGGTTACGTCTTATCATTATAAATCATTGTCAATTTAGTTCAAAGTTGTTCTGTTTTTCAAAGTTCTTGTTATTTCAACAGAAATCATCACTAATTTTCAGGAAGCGCGAAAATTGGTTCTTCCTCAGACAATTGATTGTAATCGAATGAAAACTTTCATAACAAGAAACTTCTCCTGATTTTACTTTTCAACTTTTTCTGTTTCAATGTGAAAGATTTGGTGAATTCGAACTCAATGATATAATAATATAGATTATTATAGATAGTTAAGAGTATACTTAGAATGAACAATACAGTATACAAGGAACTAAAAAAAGCAAAAAGTTAGCCAGTCCAGATAGGCGGTTTCATCTTCTCCTTGTGCACTCAAACAGCTTATATTCATTATCATTGTCATTTGTCATTGTCGTTTGTCATTTGTCATTTAGCAAGGCTTAGGTGATTTTTTTCAATTCAAAAGAGACAATAGATGCTTTACATCAGCTGTTAGTAGGTTATATCAGCTGGGAAACCGCCCAACTTTTTGGCGACAGCTGTATATCATCTAAATATCTAGATCTGGGATATCAAATTGAATCTCATGACTCAGCTTAATCAAAATTTGCAGACAACCCATTCCTCGCATAGCATGTCCGTCCCAACTTCTCACTCAATACCAAAATGAATTAGTTGATTACGTGCAAGCAGCATACGAGGTAAACTAACAGAAGACTGTTTCGTGTCCCCCTCTTTACACAGACAGGGGGCCGAGCAAACTGCCTAAAGTGACACCGCAGCCAGCAACAGTAGACTGTAGACTGTAGACACCAGTCACCATGCAGACGACGTTGATTGGACGTGTGTCACTCCGGCTTTGCGACAAAGAGGGTGAGTGTGGACTGTGGACACTGCTTTCGTGCGCGAACCGATTCCAGTCCAAGACATGCGTGCACTAGATATGCACGTCTGAACCTTCTATTCTTCCCAGGCTAATAATATAAGTGAGAGCGCTCACAAAACATGACGTCACGTCATGTCACACGACTGTCATGGGACGAAAATGTGCCCGTGCACGAGCTGGGAATGCGGCCCCTCTCTGATAGGGAATGATCGGCACTAATGTTAATGAGAGATATTAAACGCTGATTGCAATCGTGGAGATCACCGCCGCGTCACCATTACTGACTCATAATCGGGCCTAATCGAATTGTTTCAACCGGAACGCCGTCAGCTGGTCCAACCAACCAATCAAAGATTACAATCATAGTGGAAATGACATTCAAGAGCTGTTTGAATAGGAGAATGCGTTGAATAGAGATAAGTTCATGAAACTCCCTCTTCACGTTAAAAGAGCTCAGTTTAAAAACGGAGAATAATATGGAGTGATAGTTAAATGAGTATGTAGTATGCAGTCGAGTTCAGTCTCACATTTATTTATTAATTATTATCATAAATAGAACAATTCAGTCTACTTTATCCTGATTGATCGACAGCTCCAATATTCTGTCGGTAGATGGACTTTAACGTATTTCTTCTTCTATCTGCCTACTGCCCTGTTAATGAGTCAACAATTATAAAAGGAATTTCAAATTATTTATTCTATCTGTAGAGTAGAAAGAATACACTATTTGAATGATGTGTTTCATCTAACTTAGTCCCGATCTTTAGTACTCTTGATAAGAAATTTCTATTTTTCGATAAAAATATTGAAAAAAATATAAATTGAAAAAATATATTTCGATGAACAATGTAACTTTTTCATATAGTCACCAAAAATATCTAAGGCTTCAAGGAGAGAATGTTCTTCCTTTTAATTACAGGAAAACTAAATTTTGAATAGATTCTCAAATTTATTATGATACTAACAATAATAATCATGGAACAATGGAGAGAAAACTATAAAACGCTTTTTATTGAGCCGCAACATTAATAAAATCGCTTGGATCATCTTCCTTGGTACTACATAAACATTGTAGTCTTTATTTAACACTCATCAGTCAGCAATAGAATTTTAGAAGTTTTATTGGGAGTTTACTATCCCACTTATATTATGTCCTTCTTCTATTATGACTCATAAAGGCGATTTCGATTACCTGTCAACGGAAAGAAAGTAGCAGTCACGGCTTATGAATTCTTTAATGACGGGATTTCAGCCCTTCACGAATTCATAATTTCGTTCATTCTGCTTTTGTTTTGTACCACATGAATATTTTACGTGGCTTCAGTTTTCAGTAAAACTGAAGCCACATAAAATAATCTGGGTCAGGTTGATTATTCACGTTGTTTATTGAAATACTGATAGCTTTTACTTACTTATAATGTATCAGCAATCAATAAATATTCAAGATTCAGAAAATTCCCCGAAAAACCAGATATCTCACCTGAAACAAAAAAGTAAAAGCCCATTAGAATAATAGAATAAAAATACTCTGATGTATGAATAAAATTCATTTTATATTATTCAAAACAATGTAAATTGAGTTAGCAATTAGTGCAAATGGGTTGCATCAGCAGAGAAAATTACACTGTGAAATTGAAATACCACATTATTCGTAAATAATCGCTAATGAATTATTCATTCTTCACTGAAACGACTTGAAAATTTGAAGATTTTTTCCTTAATCGGTAGGAATATTAGTTACATTTTGCAACGTGTATTTATAGTAGCCTAGTTATATTTTCGGACGGACAAACCAGAAGTTAATTTTGTATTGAATGGATAGTGATAAAAGTTTTTTCAATACTTCCAAGTAATATGATGGAAATCAATAATCATTGATATAATAGGAGCCTATAAAACGAGAGCTAGTATACTGGATTACTTCAATTGACCTAATGCAGGCCGAATCAACAAGAAACCGTAGAGGCAATGCGCCCTAACTCGGTTAGCAATGAGACTTCCTAGAAAAGAAGCAAGGGGAGATATAGAGTTCTAACAAGCCGCCGGCTGTCCAATAAATCAAAGAATTTTCAAAATGTTGTGTTCTATGACTTTATGGACTCTGACACACCGGGTCGTATATTTTGTGAAAAGTAGGGGGACAAGCAGCCCGCATATCCGCTGATTAGGAGAGCGGCCAGGTTATAGATGAGTGGTGGTGGTGGGGGAGGGGAGGATAAACTCATTTCTATCGATTGAAGTAAGGGAACAGTTATTGCTTTACTGGTGGTGCTAATATCTGGAAAAGTGATGGAGAGGAAGGCGGCGCCAGGCCTTCTAGATCTGGCTTCTACTCTACGGTCGCAGCTGTCACTTCGGCAGCTCCAAATCTCCTCCTCGTCCTCTACCTGATTTTCCTTCTCTTCATCCCCTCTTCTTATCATCCTCTCTCCTTCTCTTCTCTTCTCTTCTACCCTTTCATCCCGTGCCAAAGCCGACGGCACGTTTGTTTCGTTTCCCATGACGAGTGCGCTGCGTCTCTCCTCCCGGCGCGGCTAATCTCCGAGAAGCTTTCAATTCGGCACTGAGTGACATAAATTAAGGGGTATTTATTGTGAGGGGCGACAGTGGTCTCCAACACCCTTTTCAAACCACTTCACCCCCTCCTCTAGTCACTAACACCCTCCCTTCCCCACGGTCATACCACAACCTAAAACCATTTCGTTTTTGCCTTCGGGCGACCGAGGGCACCACAGCAGAGCAGATGCGTGTGCAGCGCATGTGCATGCGCGAGTGACTACCCTACCTAAAATGAAATGAAATTCACGTCCACCGAAATGAACAACTGCCAGCTAGTATCCATGTTCCAAATTCTTGGATCAAGAATATTTCAACTATTCTATCCAATAATAGAAAGTGAATCCACACATCTTGATTTGATGAATGCTATTATATTGAAAACATAATTTTGTTTCAATTTCTGTCTTTGCATCTATACGTAACTAAATAATAATGAAATTGTAACATAATCATGAATTTGAAGCAAATTTCATTAAATCAATAGTTTTAAAATATATTCTGAAGTCTGAATTCCTAGGTCCGGTATTGATAGTGGATTGTTCAAACAAAAATTTGGTTATTTTTCGAAATAATCGTTCTAACATTTTTATAATCTCCATCAATTGTATAGGAAACTATATTTTTTACAATATCTGAGCTTTACCAGAACCAACACAATCAATAAATGTGTTTCAATACAATCAACAATACTGTACCAGAGTAAAAAAGCCCCCGCCTTAATTATGAGAGGCTACTCCAAATCGTCGTGATTGACAGTATCAAATAATTATTTTAATTATGAATCACTTTAATTACTTTATCCCTCTTAAATCTTCATATTAAGATTATTATATTACTATCCCTCTTATATCTTATATATAAGATACTTTTATCCATGATGAACGATAATTTACTCAATTAGAACAAAAAATGTTTCCAGGGCAGAGATTTGGGACGTTGAAAGAGTGCAAATGAGTTGCACGAGCTAAAACATTGAAATTCATATTTTCTCGTTGAAGACACCGATCCTAATGAGTTTCACCGCCGGCTAATGCCAAACGAGAACTTGCATTAATTGTGGCTGTCTAGAGTAAGCCGATTAGGAACAACATTGAAAACACAGAGGGGTGGCTGCCTGCCTAAAAGGTATACATTTCATATTTGGATGCGCTTTGAGCTCGAGAACAGCTTCTAAATGAAGCAGCACGCTGCGCTTGAAAGAAACTAAATTTTTTGTCGGCTACTGACAACTACAAACAAAGTTTGATGAAAACAAAACAAAGTGAACAAAGAACGGAAACACTCGTTGGAGGGGTTCGAATGCGGGTAAATGGAGTTCGCTGTCTAGTGTGCACGGGGTATCACACGTCATCAGAATGCACAATTATACACACACAAACAAAGGGGTACACACACGCTTAACACTTCTAAATCCAGTCGACTGACCACCCGATGCTGATGAATTAATTAGGCCGCTCTCTGATAATTGGACCACTCGTGTAAATATATGCACATGTTTTAGTGGCTTGTTCCGATCCTGCCACTAGTTTCTGATCTAGTTGCCGATGTAACTAATTTCCGAACACCGGAAAAATATTACAAGCAGCAGTACATGTCGATATTGAAGTGCAGGAGCACGTATCCTATGCATCCAAATCGATAGAAACTGCTGATGATTCATCAACAGTGGAGCTATGATACTGTTACCTCACTGGAATTAATTATCTACCTGAGTTAGAACATTTTAGTGTCTCGCACAGGTTTATAGACTTATAACATTCACTATAAAGTTATAACATAGCACTGTCATTGTTTAATTCTAGAAAAACTTATCATTTGAAGATCTATAAAAGGAAAGACGGTAAGTATTTTTAATTGATCAAAGAAACAAGCAGGAAATAAATACCGACAGGAATAACATACGAGCTAATAATGAACAGTGAGTAACTATCTTAGCGTGTCTTTAGTAAGAAGTATTTCTTAAATTCTAAATCTATGTGATAAATACACAGAGCAGTAGATAACAGAACAAATATAAGCATTCATGCAGTTTTAGCATTCATTTTTGTTCCCTTCTACATGATTGAAGAAACACAAGAGATTGAGCCCAGAGAACCATAAAATCAATGAAATACAGTTCTTCAGAATGAAGGTTATTTTCAAAATATTGTTGCTACCTGCCTGTGATATTAAGATAGCCAACCCCAAGGCAAGGTATCATCTAAGCCAAGCTATATTTCCTACAATTTAAGAACAAATTTCTAATTTTTGAACCAATATTGATCGATCTGTAGTCATTATTCCATATTGCAGTATGTTTTCTTGTTTGGACAGACTACCAATCCAATTACAAAACGAACATCTCAAAAGAGGATATTAAAATTTAACAAGGGATTGTCTTGGGAATCCAACAAGAAACCATTTTGAAAATTTAACAAGAACTTGAACGGAAGCCATGATTAGAAGGTAGCAAGCAGCACATTGATGACATGTGAGCCGGTTGTTGGCGGTAGCATGTCATCGGGCGTGTAACAGGAAGACGCTTGTTGAGGAAATATTCGGTAGCCGAGAGTTGTACGCGTAAAGGGAAGACTGAAGTGACATGTTTTAGAAAACAGGCTCCACCAACCAAACGTTGCAGCTGCGTCTCTAAACTAACCAGATGCGAGACGTTTTTGTAGTTGCCGCTCTCTGAACGTTGTCCTCAAACGATTTACACGCACATGTGGTTAGAGCTATAATAGCTGTGGATCCAATCTCTGCTTTCAGCCGGCATCTTAAGAAAGCCAAAGGTGCACCTTGGACTGAGAGCTATTGTTAGACGTGTCCTTTATATACCTTACCACAGACATGATTATTATGATATTCCGGCCAAGTGCCCCATACCGAAGAAATATCACAGCATGACCACTATTTCCCTGTGTTGTGTAAATCTACCTATTGGATGAAAATTTTACGTTTTCCTTTGAACATCTTTTTACCTCTAAAACCCCACCATTCTTGAACTGAATAAACATTCCAATACTGTATCTATAGAATGTGTCAGATTTCTGGAGGTATTTTATTTCAAACAAACAAAGCACTAAACAATAAATTTTTATTAAACAATAAAAAGCACTGTAACATTTTTCTTATTCACGTCAAGGAGAAATCTCTAATAAAAAGTATCCTTTGTGTATTTTGACAGTTAAAGAGAGCGAAAGTTTGCACCAATCTATAAGGATGCGATCCATGAATAACAATATCTATTACCTATCATTGAGATGTTCTCCAATGACAATGGTGCTAGTCATCGCATAAATGCATGAAACCAGTTTCAGGTCAAACTGAAAAATGCAATTCCAATTACATTAAAGATCACACTTGGTAGGCTATCACATAAGGAACAGACAGCTGTAGTTTTAGAATTTGTTGATTTTTGATAAGCCGAAGGACGACTGATCAGATAGAGCAGTTTGATTGGTAGGGTGGCACCAGCAATCCAAATCCATCCCCCAGGCAAACAGTTGCCGCTAATTTATACGGCAAAAAGAAATGACACTCCATTGTGTGGCGAATTTATCTAGCAGTCAACCGTGTATCGGTAAATAGCCAAATGACTCATTTCTTTCATTCGCCCTTCCATTCACCCTTCCTTTCTTCCCTTTTGCACCCAATTCTCACACGCGACATCACCGCCCTACGCGTGATAAGTGAACAACGTTTTCCCACTTATTTATTCATGAAAATTACGTGTTGCAGAGTGACTAAATTACATGCCTTCATATAAAAAGGGTTTATCATGGCCCTTTAATACAGTTGACCTTCATTGAAGATAGTGAACCATAAATAATATAGGTTACCTTATGCCGAGTACAATATTTAGTAGACGAAGCTATATATATCAATATAATGGTTATTTGATCAAATTATAATTGAATGCCATTTAGGCCTACCAGATGTTTATATCTCCAGTTAATTGTTTTCAAAACCAATTCAAACTAATTAATTTTTATTAAGGAATTTATTTTTCAAAGTTTCAAACTTTTAGATAGCATGGAGATGGAGCAAGAATACTTAATGGATAAGACCATAATGTCTTACAATATCTTTGCAGTATTGGGTTGATTGTATTGCTGTATTGGTTGTATACGGCTCAATCATGAGAATTCTGTTTCAAGTACCGTTCAAGATTAAAAAATACCGTAGGCTAAATTCGCCTCATATTAGTTTTCATTCCTCTAATTCAAGTTTCGTCGATTTCTAAATATTGGAGAATCTTTGGATATTCAATATGGAATTTTTGGAGTATTAATAAGCTGCATAGTTTAACCAATCATATGGAACGGAAATACTCCGATTAAAGAACTAGAGAATAACGATCAGAGTTCGAAATGTCAAGGACTGTTGAATACCGAAAAAATTTTTTACTCCACTACCAATTCACAATCCCTTCATTTAGAAGTGGAAAGACCTCGTTTAGTCGCAAGATAATTAATTACTTCATCAAACACAGAACGGCTTCAATTTTTATTTACTGAAATAACTCAGCCTTTCAATTCAAATGAATTTGGAAAGCGAAAGAGTTGAGTCCTTTTTTACGGTTCAATATTCAGAAACTTCTTAATCTATTCAGATTACTAAACACGAGAACAATGGATCGGAATATTAAAGACCTCTTCCTGAGTCTTTTATTGGATGAAGGAAATGCAAATGAATTAAACATGGACTACTTATTCATCGAATAACGACTAATTAACGAGTTCCGATCGTAGTGAATGAAAATAAAAACTCCCAATAAATTATTATAGTTAGCGTTATTTTCCAAGTAATCCTGAACAGAGAAATGAAGAAGGATTCGTTTTCTGTATATTTTTTCAGCTAATTAAATACTCCCCAGTTTGTCATACCTTCCTGTTCCATACCTCTGAAGTCTCCATTCAGAATAATTTTTCTTTAAGCCATTATTTATGTTGCTCTAAAAATTGGACTTACCAACTGATGGTCCATCCTCCTCATCATAATCAGCCCTATCGATTAAAGGTACAGAGTAAGACATTGTTGAAATTTGTAGTTTTTCATTACCACCCCTTTCCTTACTGGTAAATTCTTAATAACTCATCTTTGCTTCATTTTCAATCGGTTCTTCGTTCTTCTTCATTGTCAGAGGATCTACATTCCCATCAAATTCAGAGATGTAATAAAGTTGATAAATAATTTAGTTTGTTAACCTCATAACAATTTGATATCTACCTAATTTGTTTACAAATAATTTAATGGAAATTGAGAATGTAATATAATGAGAATAGCGAGTACTTGTAGAATTGAAGAATTTAGTAGCAGTCTATACATTAAATATATAATACTGTTAAATGAAGGACATACAATTTAATAAGGCTAGTCATAGTATAATGTAGTCTCTTTCAGTAGATATAACAAGAAAGAAAATCAATATAGTTTCATAATTATACCAGTTAAGTTCTCGAAGATGAAAGTAGTGTTGCATCATCCTAATTTCAAACAATGAACATAACTATAAAAGAAACATATTGTTGAAAGAGCTTCCGCGTGAGATCGAACAATAAATTTTTGCTGAGAAAACGGAGGGGCCTTGTTGAGTTTCGAGTAACTCAGCAGATGTAGGTCGAAGTTAGTGCAGGCGATCTTTACTGGGCGAGTAAACAAACCCAAGAGTCTTCTAAATAAACAGGTGATGTAGTGGGTCCACTTCACATCAGCACAGGCGTCCCAAAAAGATTTCGCTCCGGCATCGCGAGATGAGAGCTTCGAGAGCTCCAAGATGTTCGATAGTTGAAAGCATCCAAGGTGTTTTAGACATCATAGAAATTCTCCGAAAAGTACAGAGCACTCTTAGATATTGTTTGAAATAGTAGTGGGAATGTTGGTGAAGTTTAATCGTTTTTGGGGCATTTACTGTCGCTATTGTATGTGGTTGTTTTATTTAGTATACATTATTTACTTATGTAGTGCGTGAAAATCGGAGTTATTCATTCATCCACCCAAAACAAATGCATGATTCTATAGAGTATGCTGCAAGAAAAATAGCAATGATTTATCACGATTCAACAATAATCTCTAACAGGTATGAAAAACGTTGTAATTAGTAATGAATTCAGGAATTTTGTTTAGCTGCTCTTGGATGACAGGTTTGTTATTCGGAACCAAATGGTTTCTGGTAGAATGAAATTGAACTCAGGAATGAACAATGATTGAACTACTGTAATTTGATTTTGTTCTTTTTTCGCAAATGAACAATTCAGAGCATTCTTCATTGAACACGAGAATGTAAATTATCTCCAAAACTTGTCCAGAGACTGTCATCTAATCCAGTTCCTCTCTTGAAATGAATTTTTCTATTCAGAATTTTCATCTCTCAGGGACGCGTTTGATTCTTTCTTGATGGGGAAAAAGAATGTCAACGGATAAAAAAAGAATAGTCGAGTATTGATTTCGCGCGGAAAAGGTTCTTTGAATAAAGTGCGGAGGAAAGGCGTGACCGACGCCACACTCTGAAACAAAGTCCGCAATTGGAAATCTGAAATCAGTATTCAATCTACGAAGAGCAGAGTGGAGACAGAGAGCGAAGATGCCACAGATCACACTCCCAAACGCGCATCTTCACTCCCTTTCCAAAATCCATACACTCATCCAATTTCAAGTTTCTTGGAACCAAAAGCAATCTAACTCACATCACAAACGTTGGAGTTGGGAATTCAAGACTTGATTTATAAAAAGTAAGCCGAGTTTCACTGAGAATAGTAAATTGTAATAATCGACATGGAAGTGCAAATTGATAAAAAATTAATACACTTCTTGAATTCAATAAAGTTAAAATTCTACGAGGAAAAAACTTCAAAACGTAATAAAGTTTTTAAAAATCAATGAAGGTTTTTGAACACAGACAATTAATATGATTGATCAATGAAGAACATCTCAGGAGTGGGAATCCACTAAGAACATAATCATTAATGACTAGCCGGCAGGCTCGCTTCGCTCGCCTTCCCCGCCTAGACAGGACCCCCTCGCTGGACCCCCGACAGTATAGGCAGTGTGAGTAAGTCAAACAAATTCCGTTCAGAAATTCGAAATTTATTGAGCACACCATTTCTACACCTAATCTGGACCTGTTTACCTAATTTCAACATTTCCTCCAATTTGTTCTAGAAAAATCTAAGAAAAACTCCGAAAATTCCAAAAAATAGTAAAACGCTAATATTAAGCGTAACCTTGAGAAGTATATATAGTTTGAAACTTGATTCAATGATTCAAACTTGATCTTCCAAATTAGTTCATCTATAATCTCGCTGAACCATTGAATTTACAGTTAGGATTGGTCGTATCAAGGCGGAAGATATGCAACCCGCAACATATCTACAATCTTGAAAACCTGATTACTGGCGTAATCTTGAACGGATTGCAAAAATATTTCAACGCAACATATCTAGACCTTATCTGAACCTGCCCACCAAATATCAACATTTTCTACCGATTGGTTCTGGAAAAAAATGAAGAAAACGTTGAAAAACTATAGAAAAACTAAAATATTTGGCGTATCCTTGAAAAGTTCCTAAAATCCGTTCTTAGCGCGCGTCTAAACGTCCAACTGAACATGCCTGCCAAATTTGAATGCATTCGGTTCAGTGGATATTTAGTTCTGGTGATGAATGAATGAATGAATGAATGAATGAATCAGTCAGTCAGTGCCATTTCGCTTTTATAGATATAGATTTAAGCAAAACTAGATGAAAAGATGACCAGGGTGGAAATGAAGAGACGTTGATCAAATTCTTATACTGAATTATATGGTTTTCGCTGTATTTTTATCAAATTTTAAATACCATTTTACTCTAATACAATCTGAAATCCCAGATTGGCGGAAATATTAAAAAATAGAAACACAGCTAACTTCACGGAAATGGAAGAAAATCAACTTTCTTGAACTGACAGTAAATCAGATTCAAGTTGTAACCTGAAACTTTTCAATCCTGAACCAACTTCTAACTATGCTAGATGAAGATGTTCATCCCGGGGCAAGATATTTAAAATGTTCATGAGGATGTTCGCAGTTAATGAATGGAAATCATGGACAGTTTAATGCAGAAAATGAGGGGATTGAAACTTGAGAGAAGCGATTTATAAGGGAATTAAGAAATGCTGTAAGACGCAGTTTAAGAAGAGAAGGTTTAATAAGAAAAGTCAACCTTTTCAAGGGTTAAAGAGGAAAGGAAGACGCTTCCAAATATAACAGCGTTGTTGACCTCATTATTATGATTGGATCGAAACAAAGACTTCAAAATGTCAAACGTTCAGCACCTGCATATACGCTAAAAATCCATATACAGTACATCCATAATATCCCACATGGGCGTTATTATATTGTAAACTTGTTCCATTATAAAACTTTCATAACTTTGTATTAAATTCATTCCTTTCATAATATACAGGGTGTTTCAGGAGGAATGTGCAATACTTCTCAGGCTGATTCCTTACACCAAGTAGGCAAAAAAGTTCCACGGGACCAACCCCCAAAAACGCATTGTTACCGAGATAACAATGGCGGAAAATTGAAATTTTTCAAAATATATTAATTTTTCTAATTTTTTAGAGGCTTTAGTAAGGTTCTAAAATAATAAATTCCTATGTAAAATTAGCTGAGAAATTCAATGAAGCCAGTTCCAAGTTAGTAACTTTAAAGGTTATTGAGATAATTGGAAAAATATGCTTGAAAACGCCTTTTTCCAACAATAATGGTTATAACTGGATAAGGAATCATAAAATTGTATTTTTTAGTAATGGAAGTTGAAGAGAGTCGGATTCTAAAGAAAAAGTTAAATGGCGGCGATTGTGTAAATCTTACCCAAATATCAGAAATAACGATCAAAAATTGCAAAATCGCTACCATACAAAAATTCATCACTTGTGCTATGTTTTGCCAATTTTGCGATTTTTGATCGCCATTTCTGAGCTTTGGGTAAGATTTACACAATCGCCGCCATTAAACTTTTTCTTTAGAATCCGACTCTCTTCAACTTCCATTAATAAAAAATACAATTTTATGATTCCTTATCCAGTTATAACCCTTATTGTTGAAAAATGGCGTTTTCTAGCATATTTTTCCAATTATCTCAATAACAGTTGAAGTTACAAACTTGGAACTGACTTCATTGAATTTCTTAGCTAATTTTACATAGGAATTTATTATTTTAAAACCTTACTAAAGCCTCTAAAAAATTAGAAAAATTAATATATTTTGAAAAATTTCAATTTTCCGCCATTGTTATCTCGGTAACAATGCGTTTTTGGGGGTTGGTCCCGTGGAACTTTTTTGCCTACTTGGTGTAAGGAATCAGCCTGAGAAGTATTGCACATTCCTCCTGAAACACCCTGTATAGCTTGTATATAATACAGTATTACCAAGATAGCATCAATTTCTAGTCAATGAAAAAATAAATTAATCCATTAAGCATAGGGTATTCTCACAAAAACTCTTAATTAAAAAAATGAACGTATTCAAGGCATTGAAATGATTAGAAAGGAATTAATTACAATATAGAACAAACAGGATTAGAGCTTAAGAAATTCCCGAGTTATTGGATTGAGGATCGCAATCTCCAATCTCTTTTATTTTTCCTGTAATATTTTTTTATTGAACTGCTCACAAAAACCGTTCCTTATTAGTTTTTGGAAAGCTACCTTTCATAGAATCATTTGCAGCATCCCAAATTCTATGCAATGCATGAGTTTTCATTTTTAATAATTATTCTATCATACTCGTACATACTAGCACCAGCGGGTGCAAGTAAATAGTAAAAATAACATTTCCATTGACTCTGTTCAAGGAAAGAGGCCAACTACACTGCTAGGCCCTTCATTTTTGTTTTTAAACTACTATGAAGCGGTTCAGCAACCGTCCAGCTCCAATAGAGTTATAAAGGATAATGGGTATTATTAACAACTCAAAGACCCTCTATAACGCCTATAAGATATAAATATTTCAATATTAAACATCTTGCCGACGGGCAGAATGATTGCAGAGCCGGCCTATATAATCATCTCCGATGGGGGCAAGAACACGTCTCAGCGGTAGAGTAGCACTGTGAATTTTTGTTTATCAATTACCTGGGGCCTTATTTACTGGAACTATGTTGACGGTTTTTCTGAAACAGGATACACTTGGATGGAGTATGTTTGAGAATAGCAGTGCTAAATAGAGCAATAAACTTATTAGGAATAATAATAATAATGATTGAGCAGCAGAACCGGGTTAACTCAGAGAGAACGAATGAATGTCCAGGAAGATTATCATTATTATTCCCTGGGGGAGGCATGCTGATTTTTGCTCTGCTGTTTTTTATTGACCAACCTTGAGTTGATACACAAGTCGCTACTTTTGATCTTTATCTCGCACATTTTTATGATAAAAGATGCATAATTGACATAATTTTCAAACGTCTTAAACGAATTCAAATCTCGATGGCTTTCTCCGTAGATGCATTTGATGCTTATTATCAAGATCTCTAAATGGGAGCCTGGCGGCCAACCATTTTTTACATGTCCATTTCTTTCGTTATTGATGAATGATTATGTTCAAGCTCAACTAACAGCAATAATATTCACTATTAATTTATCAAAAACCCTTCCCTTTAATCTCTAATTTCAACTATTTCATGAATTTTCTACAACATTCAACCCAACAAAGATCGCCACCAAACTTTCTCATGTCATGATGAAATAGTACCTATGATATAAACTCAAAGTATATGCATTGTTATGGAATTCCTTGTAATGAAGTCTACGACTTGAGAGATTTGGTTCTTTTGAAAAAAATGCTTTTGATAACCAACATTGAAGTAATCATTTTATGAAGAATGAATGCTATCAGGGTAACTGCAGTTATTACAATATACTACATTTTCAAATTATTTCCTTCTATTGTGTAATGTGAGGCCCATGAGGGGTGAAATGACCAAATAAGAAAAAGTCATAAACTATAATTGTTAGGATCATGGTCATGATGATTGATCAAACTGTCTCATTTGAAGCAGCACTGTAGTTATATTCTTGTTAGTAACTAACTGATAGTAAGGGACCAACACAGCTGCAAGAGCAATAGTTAGCTGCTATTATCCTCAATAGTTTTCCTGCATTTAAGCCTTATAGCATTGACGTAGCAACGACGCCTTAGCGTGACGTTTGGGATTATGAGTATCGTGGTGGCAGAAAACGCAACGATAAGAAATGCAATCTGGAACCAAGTTGTATCAATTTCAGTTTGTCAGCTAGTAGAGAAAACGACCTTTCCAGACTAGACAGTACTGAAAGACAAGACGACTGGGGAAGAAGCAAAGTTTCCGAGCCAGTCGCATTGCTTCACGCCACAAAATGTTTCTGACAGCTTGCATGACAGAATGGTTTATTTATTTTAATATACAAAGAAACCGAGAACAAAGGATCATGTTTTATTTGATAAGGCCGGAAGAGTTGAAAAAATTACGCCCGGCTAATTTTTAGCGATTACTTTGCAGCAGCAGATACAACGCCAGCGCCATTTACGACTCGGCTGCATGCGATGAGCTGAGCTGGGCGCCTCACTCACCACGCGATGCCAAACTGAAAACTCAACCTCAGTGTTCATACAGAAAAATACCTCCACAGAAGATCAGCACACTCACATCGGGTGAGGTGAATGACCTTTAAGAGGCGATTATAGAGAGATAATAAAATGTATTAATGGTGGTTATATAATAATAATAATAATAATAATAATAATTCAATAAGAACAGAGAATTTGAATAAGGGTTTAAAATTCAAGAACTTAATTGATTACAGGTTAGTATTGATGGAACGGTATGGAAAATAATGGAATACTTTAGAAGCTAAATCCCGTGTGTAGCCTATATGAAGTTTATTGTGAATGTTATAATGAATAGAAAATTAGAGAATTACTAGTACCGTACTCACCTAGAATATGATCTTATAAAACTTCCTGGTTATCGAATCTTTCAGAAAGATAAGGAACTCACCTGAGAAAAAACAAAAAAGAAATTGATAAGTTGAGATTCAAATTGATGAACAATAGTAACAATCAATATTAATAGTTTCTCAAAATACTATAAATAAGATTATTTTCAATAGTACAATATTCATAGTAATACTGCACATCAAATGTCAAGATTTCAATATGCAAGAATTATCTATATCTTTTAGGTATGTTATTTTATCAAAGTGAAGAAGAATAGGGAAGATATACTATAAATCAAACGAATATTCGTAGAGGAAAAGGAGAACTGTCAAGAAAGTCTGTACCTTTTTTAGTGTCAAAATAAACGTCGAATACGGGGAATGTGATCAGATAATGCTGTTATAATGCAAATATGATAATGCTGTTATGCTATTAGTTGAATAAAACAGACAGGAAATACCTCAGCACAAAGAAGATAGATAGAGTCCTCAAATTGATTTATTATCCATTGTTGATTTATCGATTCATTAAAAATTACTCTTGTTGAGCCATACTATGAATTGATTGATTGTTGTTATCAATAATCAAACTACCAAATATAGCGATCGTGCAGCGCAAAAATGTAGGCAAATAATTGGGAATCAATAACGGGTTGACCTTGGACAAGATAATGAAGTTCACGTCAATCAGTGGTGTCGTAGTGTTTAGGACAAGTAACTTTACAGACGAGTAAAGTTTCCGCCAATTCGGTCAGGTAGTTTGGGACCGTATACCTGAAAGAGTAGTGATTCGTCCAAATAACAAATAACAGAAAAAAGAATATCTGCATTGACATGACAGGCCCACATAATAGAAACGCTCAGGAAGAAAATAATAGAACTTCGAGCATTGACTATAGATATATCTGTAACAATGACTTAGCTTACAAATCACTCTACTGTCATTCACATGCTAAAAATAGCGCACTTCAATTACTGAATGGGAATCATCTTAGTTCTATTCTTTCCAAAGGGAATCCCTGAAGTTGTCAAGTATAGATTTTAAATCCTCAATTATTATTTTCCACAACGCACTTTATTCTAACCATTATTAGATTGATTTGACTATTGCTTGCCTGCAAATTCTATTCAAACTTATTTGCTTTGTTCACCAAATCACACAGTAGGGTTCATCTTCACTTGCCTATTATTTTCAAATGTTTAATATTGTAGCATACAAAGGAATATATCATGATTCCTATCGGCCATTCCATCGGCGTAAAAATGGTCTTATTCAAATATAATCTTACCTTGGAGATTGACGTGTCACAGTCTTCACAGGCACGTTTTTTCGTCTTCTCAACTGCATGGAAAACATCGATTTCTGCTACATCTGGTATGCAAGAATGTTCTAATTGTTTTGTCACTTCTTCATCCCTAGTAAACACTTTCCCATTGCATTTTTCTTTTATGCATACCCATTTCACTTCCCCACTTTTTAATTCATTTTTTTTATAGTACCTATATCCTTCATTAATCAAACACAGTATCCCTCTTTTCATGGTGAATAGTTCCATGTTGCACGCTCAGTGGAACTTTTACAACTGACCACTATAAAATATGTTCCATGACTCCTGATACATTGCAATGACAATTTCATAGTGATTTCCGGGTTTTTCTAGAAACTGGGAATACCCAGTTGATTAGCCTGTAAGAGAAGGGTCTCTAAAGGAAGGAAGACAACTCCGATCTTTTGTTGTTATTATGGGATTTTTTGAGACTCATTGTCTCATTCATTCATAATTTCTATTCTTAGTTACACATTTATTTATTTTTAGTTTATTCAACTTCTGCCCATATCTGAGCTTTCTCTGACAATGAAGGGTGTCTAGAGACAGGTAGAAATCGGTTGAAAGACTACTCGTTTGTAATGCTCACAGGAGCGTGAAAACCCATTGGGGGAAACACTACTCATTTGGGCATTGGTCGAATCGCTACTCGTTCGAATCGCTACATAATCGCTACGTAGCAGTAGCAGTGCATTGTTTGATGTGGCGACCGCACCTCGATCACGGTTGACATGCACCTGATGAAGGCACTGCAAAGAAGGAAGCTGTTTGACAAGTGATTATGCGGTGGAGTTTTTTCGGGAAGGTGGAATCCAGATGAATTAATCAAAACGTCAGCATGACATGAACACTCAGGCCAAGGGCCGCGCTAGAGATGAAATCGCCAAACAACTTGACCGACAACACATTGGCTGTGCGGCCTGCGTCTGACAAATGGCACTACTCGACTCAATGGACAGAGGCCCCCTTCCCACAACACCAAATAGACCCCTCAGCTCAATGCATTTTGAGTCAGCCGCTACTACACCTGCCTGCCATACGTCATCCTCTTAAAACAACTAAAAAGACATCAAACAACAGACCTGTCATTCAGCAGCGTTCGCTAGAAAAATAATTGTGAGCACCCTCATCTCTTCTACCACTCATTTTCCGACACCTTTTTCTAAAAGACAAGAATTATTAGTCTTCAATCTACAAATGTAGGATATGAAAACTCAGACTTGTCTACAGTAATTGGCACGAGGAAAAATAAAAAAGATTTTAATCTCAATCGACCACACTATACTAGAAAAGAGCTTTACTAGATAACTGTTTCAATATCAATTGACAGTTTTGGTTAAAGGTCAAAGGCTAAGAAAGTGATAATCAACAAACAGTTTTCCCCACTCAAACGAAAACTTGACAGTAGTGATGAAGGTTTAATAGTTGAAACAGTTTCAGTCATCAAAGAGTTTTCCTCAATAGCACATCTAAATTAAAAACTATGAAACACAAATGTATGAAGGTCAAATGCCAAATCCATTTCCAATCATCGAGCAATTTTTGCATTATTATTTAGAGAACTTATTTTGCAGTATCTGTATTGATGAAACGTGTCATCACTCTGGAAATGTGGTGACAATTCTGGTGAAAAATGAAATGGTTTGCAATATTCAGAATAAAACAATAATGAGTTAGAAATGGGAGAATATTTGCAGTTGCAGATGTCCTTTGTTTATTTATGTGGCAATATATTGAGATTCAGATTCTGATTAATTATTATAATAATGAGTTATGTTGATATACGTAAATCAAATGAATGTTGATGATTGAAGAGGAATAGTTATTATTATTATCCTATAAAAAAAGATAATATGAAAATACTCAAATCCTTTTCAATCATCAGAGCATTGAACATCTTTTAGAATATTTCTAGTAGCTATTTGAAATATCAATGAGAAATTTCTTCTTTTTTATTTTCCCAAGTTAATAGTTTTAAAAATTATTCTAGCAGTAAATTTTATCGAATGAATATAATTTTTTACAGTATCAACTACAATACATTCCATCCTCTTCATAATTTTTGTTTATCAACTGTTTCTCATTTTTTAAACCATTACTAGTCCACAAGAACCAATATACCAGAAATACTTGATTTTCTGCAGAGTTCCAGCAGTCTCACAACAATAAAATTTGAATACGAACGAACAGTTTTGTTATATGACAGAAATGAAGTGCGTTCAATTTGTGCCGCCGAATCGTTCAAACAAGTCAGAGGTTCAACAGATTTTTCTTCCACATATTTCCGGGATAGCGATGCAATATACCTTTTGGAGAGGGCCTTAGCAGAGAGCCTGGCAAAGCCCTACAACACTAAATTCTCGCAAGGTCCGGGACCTTCTACTGAAAGAAAGGCAGTGTGTCTATAAAGACACATTTACGAGGACGATTGTGATCTCGAAAGATTTTATTGAGTTCCATTCTAGAGCCGACCGTCCTTCTTTCCTTTCACGTTTCTTTAGTCTTTTTCGATGCTGGTCGGCTATTTGCATGCGAAATTCCCGTCACGTCTGTGTGAGTAGCAAGAGAAACGAACTACGACAGTAGACAGAGCAAGAAAGAAGACATTGGATCTCGGCCATGGCTAAGTCCCCTCTTTTGTCATCTGTTCCATGAACGAGACTTCATGAATTTCATTATTATATCATTTTCTTTCGTCTCTTCTATTTTTCTCCTCCATCCTCATTTCAACACCGCTCCTCGTAACTTCCTCTCTTTCTGTGTGGGGCTATTTTAGTCTTCTCTTTGATGCAAGAAAATTTCAACGAGTTTATTCAGACATAAGTGGGTACGGAAAGAAAGTGAACGTCACTGAGAAAAGAGAAAATGCATCTGAAAAGACATCAATTTGGAAACTTTGTGAGGTCGTGTCTTCCTTCAGACCATAAGCTTCCTCGCTTATTAGAAAAACAAAGAGATAACGACCATGATTAAATTAGGATAACAAAATAGTATGTTCAGAGTAAGTCATGAATCTTGAAGGTTTAAAACCTGAACCATCGTTTTCATTACGTACATTTGCAAGAGCAGTTCATTGAATTTTATTACTAAAAAATTATTTATAGATCAAAGAAAATTGGTTTATAGATATAAGAAAATTGATTGGGATGAAGCAATTTATGTTATTGGTATTTTATCTCATCAATTCATGTAGCTATTTATTTCTTCATACATATCAAACTTGATTCATCACCCAAAAGTTAATCACTGGAAAACATTCTCCTTTGATTATCTAAAATTGTACACTCAAAAAGAATAATAAAAAACAAAAAATAGTATAAAGTACAGAGACTGTAAACTCTGATCACACATTTCAAAGTCATCATCAATTCAACTTGGGTTTCAGAATTTGCTCTTGGATTTTGAAGAAAAATTGAACAAGATCAAAATAATTAGACAAACTTCAAGTTTAATATTTATTGGAGTTTGACTGTTTCTATGAAGTGATAGAAGAAAGTGTGTGAGCTGGCAAATTTCATTAAAAAAGTTTCGCGATTCTTCAAGATAATAAAATTACCCGGATGACGAAAAAATACACGGTCATAGTTGGCGGGACGGTAATTCCAAGGGCAAGGGGTAGGGGAGGATGCCTCCAAGGTATTCAGGGCACTTCCTTCCGCCGCGACGAGGCATCAGCTTGCTCAAACTTTCCCTTTCTCTATCTCTTGAGTATATTTGTGACTGTTCCCTTGAATAAAGAAACAGTGTGATTTATTCAACGGTCATACGACTCGCGGGATCAGTGAGCATATGTAGCATTTCTCACAAACGACAAAACTGAGAGAGTTCACATCATGAACGGTACAAAAATAAAACAATATTTTTCTTGAAAATAAAACATATTTTTCTTGAAAATAAAACTCACGACACTTCGAAAATCTTTTAAATTAGCACTGGTGGCTCGTGCCCACGAAACAGGTGAAGTTCTGTACGGTGAAGATACAGGCACTTCACCTGTTTCGTGGGTATGAGCCGCCAGTGGAAATTAGGTATATTATGTCACAAAGATCGCTTCCTAGAAGTGTTTTATCAATACGTACTGTAACATTTTTTAATTATTTCAACTCAATTAAATAGAAGAAGTTTTGTAGCAAAGCCAGTTTATCCTTTTCTCTATATTGTATTGTAATCAAATAAATGGAATAGTATACTTAGAACGTTCCAACTAATCAAGTATTGATAAGAAACGCACAAGAATTGAAGCTACATTTCACTTAATAAAAAAATTGATGATAGTTACATGAAAATTGAAGTAGCCTAATGTATGGACTAATCAATCATGTGATAGTAGAAAGCACCAGCTACCAGATAATACAGAATAAAATGGATATACTGTGGTCGCTGGCAAGCACTCTTCGAATTCGAGTTCACTATTGTATAGAACTGTAGCGCTATTGCAATACTAAAAGGAAGTTTTGTATTAGTGCATTCAACTTCAATGAATTTGATAGAACTTTCCCGCAAAATCCAACTTTCTACACAATTCTAAATTGCTATCGAATTACTCCTGTTCAAGTGGCGATGAAGTGAAGCTATAATGCGAGAAGAATTGCTGGCAAGGGTTGTTGATCATTGGCAACTTCGTCAAGTCGTTAACTGGTGGCAAGGAGCTCAACAGCAGAAGCAGCAGCACCAGCAGCAGCAGCAGTAACCAAGGTGGTGATTCGCATTTTATTGTTGAATAAATTCACGGGTATTTGGAAGACTCTCATTATCATCATCAGCAGCCCTCCCAGTAACCGAGAAATCCCTCGCCTCTCATAGCAAGCACTCGCTTTCTCCACTTATTGTTCTCAAGAGGAAAGAACTGTTTCCGAATTTATTCGATGCCGTCTAAAGTTCACACTCAATGGAATACGAGCTTCTCACTTCACTTTTGAACAATACGAATTACTTTTCAGAACTATACTGAGATACTGCGTCATAATTATTGCAAAGAGATTCTTATTAGCTGGAGAGCCTTTTTAAGAAGCCTTCAGGTTTTTATTGAATTATACTTGTAATATAATTGGGACCATCCTCCAAAAACGCTTTGTTACCGAGATAACAATGGCGGAAAATTGAGATTCTTCAAAATATATTAATTTTTTTAATTTTAGAGGCTTTAGTGGGGCACTGAAATAATCAATTCCTATGTAAAATTAGCTGAGGAATTCAATGAAACCAGTTTCAAGTTGTGAAACTCCAGTGGTGGTGTTCACGCTCTTAATCTCAGGGTTCCTTTTTTGAATAATTTAATAGCAGATGTACATGCTCTATCCAGTGTATATATTTCCATTAAGTATAAGCTCTGAAATCGGAATTCCAAAGAAATTTTGGAGATTAACTCCTCCTATTCTTGCCACATCATGAATATTGTAATAATTTACCAGAGAATAATAGGATTTTTAAATAATAAGATTGTAACCCAGTTTAGGCCAACAAGAAACATATATTTTTGGAATTTCAATATAACACATTAATAGAAATATATCACATAATAATTAATCAATTTTAATTTCAAGGCTTGTACATAGCTGACGAATAAAATGTTCCATGCGGTTCGGCTATAAGTCTAGGCAATTTGAGACATGCATTCCTATACTAAATTTCTCAATTGAAGTACTTGCAAGATTTTTTTTATTAAATTGGTGTACACCTATTCTTTGAATAAATTCCCCCACTTTCAGCCTATTAGCTGCACTATTTGATTTTTAACCAGAGCTCTGGGATATACGCGCACTTGAGATCTCATTTAATTTGAATTTAACGACTCACGGTATACCGGCGAATGTGGCGTGGACCCTCAGGTGGAAAATTTGGTCATCGTCTGGACTCGATCATCAATTTGGCTGCTGGGCTTTCATCTCCAATAAATGATACAACGTTGGCTCATCAGTTTGGGAAATTTAACACCAGTTTAAATAGTTCAAGAATTTTACATTTACATGACTTGCAATCAAGATGCTTCAAGCAAGAGGGTTACAGGAAGAAGTTGATCTTCTTTAATTTTTGAAAATCAGTCTTTTAGCTATGACGTAAATCGTCTATCTGGTCTGTGATTGGTTAACAGAGTCTGTAGTAGTAGCGGGTTTCAAATTTGAATTCTATTTATCACTAATGTCCAGTTCACAAATCTTTGAAGAATTAAAAATTGAGTGATCAAAAACTTAAATCTAAGGTATTTAATAACAAATAATATCATACATGAACCAATAGGCCTAGTTTGGTTGATTTTCAACATATAATTATTATTAAATTGCATTAAATAGATTCATGCATAAAGATCCTGACGTCACATCTGAGTCAGGTGAACCATGCTTGCAATTATGAATAAATATTTCTAATAATAAATCAATGAATATACATTAATAATAGGAAAATATGCCAATATAACATTTAGGATGAGATAACATGAAATATTATACAAATATATTATAATCAAGGCAATCGATAGGCTTACTATATTGACTAGATATGAATCAGCAAAACTCTTAATTAATAATTAATATTCATTTAATTTGTATAAAAGGTGATAAAAATTAAATTTCTATATAATATAAGCTAGTGTTAACATTTTTTATTTATTTATTTGATATAGAGACATGAGTAGGATGTTACATCAAGTACGTTCAAGTAGAAGAACAATCAGCTGATTTTTAACAATTCAAGCCGGCAGGCAGTTTCATTATTTCAGAGGTTAGAAAACACTCAAAATAAATAATATTGTTGATGTAGGATCCCTTATTATTCTATCAAATAATTAATAAAATTATTTATGATCGAGCTATAATGATTCTTATCACTCAGTATAACGGCATTTTATAGATAAGCGGCTGTAGTTTGTCAAGTGAGTACTAGAGCCTTCACTTTCAATAATATTAAATTATGGACTAGGTGATTGCTTGATTTGTTGGGTCACAAAGTTTATAACTTCAACGGTTATTGAGATAATTGTAAAAATATGCTAAAAATGTCATTTTTCAACAATAAGTGTTATATGTAACTGGATAAGGAATCATAAATTTGTATTTTTTTATTGATGGAAGTTGAAGAGAGTCCGATTCTAAAGAAAAAGTTGAATGGCGGCGGTTGTGTAAATCTTATCCAAATCTCAGAAATAGCGATCAAAAATGGCAAAATAGACAAAACATAGCACCAAGTGAAAAATTAGTGTTTAGTAGGGATTTTGCGATTTTTGATCGCTACCTCTGAGATTTGGGTAAGATTTACACAATCGCCGCAATCCAACTTTTTCTTCAGAATCAGACTCTCTTCAACTTCCATTAATAAAAAATACAAATTTATGATTCCTTATCCAGTTATAACCCTTATTGTTGAAAAAATGGCGTTTTTTAGCATATTTTTCCAATTATCTCAATAACCATTGAAGTTACAAACTTGGAACTGGTTTCATTGAATTCCTCAGCTAATTTTACATAGGAATTTATTATTTCAGAACCCCACTAAAACCTCTAAAAAATTAGAAAAATTAATATATTTTGAAAAATCTCAATTTTCCGCCATTGTTATCTCGGTAACAAAGCGTTTTTGGGGGATGGTCCCATGGAACTTTTTTGTCTACTTGGTGTAAGGAGTCAGCCTGAGAAGTATTGCACATTCCTCCTGAAACACCCTGTATGGGATGGCCGGTTACAGGAAAACCAAAAACATACAACTACCGTAAAGTAACGTCAGCAATGCAACTTTTTCCCCACTTAAATTTCTTCAAAATTCAAATTTTTTATAATGGTTGATTTTATTTAATTTTTGTGACAATTTCTGAATTTTCGTAATAAAGGTAGGAAACATAATAATGAAAAATCGATTAGTAATAATAGTAATATATAATCAGTTGATCTGTTTGCTATAGAACTTGAAAATAATAGATTAATGAAGAATATTATAAATACTATATGTTTTCTAAGGATGTAGAGATTGAACTATTCGTTCCATATTGGTACAATAATTCAAAAAGTGACCACTGTTAACCTCAATGATCATTCTTTTCAAATTGATTGCCATAATTTCCGGTTGGTCGCAAATGAAAGCTGTGCGGGCATTGTGTCCAGTATCCAATGTCTAAATGGCGAAAAGGCTTTCTAGCTGACTGTTGAAGCCGAAACACAGAAGTCTTAAGAATTGGAAAGATATTTTGCAGTGCGGACCTTTGTTGGAAACGGGATCATATCTTGGCGAATCCTTCTCTTTTCCGTTGGCTGGACGAGATAGCGCGCGCGGACTGGCCGCAATAATGGCATTGCCAATGCCGTTGAAATGTAAAGACGGCTACTCTTCTGTCCGGGCAGATCTAAGCTGCACCCCCTTCTCCCTCACCCCATTCCCTTGGCTGACTGATATCCTGATCCTGCCCGAGGATGAAATCCTTTTTGCCCAGCCAGCTTTGCTTTTTCTTCTATTCCTTCCGCAATAACCCGCCGGCTTACTGGAAAAGTCCACCTGCGCTCCGGCAAAGCTCGACTTCAAAAAAGATTTCTTTTTTGCACAAATGGACTCGAGCCGGTCGCCGATGAATATACATTTATGACGTTTATCTCGTAATGTAGCGGGTCAAACCTGGATCGATATTAATGTGCAACATTTCTTCTTTCGATAACTACGTTTTCAGCCATTGTAATCTGGCAAATCCAAAAAATGGGAGATATTATTGATACTGTTGGAAGATTCATCAAGGTTGAAGAGGAAAATCTCACAGCTGATCCATGAACGTAGATTGATTAGTTCTTACCACAGATACTAGAATAAAGTGTTCTAGTATCCATGGTTCTTCCTTAACAGACTGTATAAACAGTCTGATTATACAGTATCTATAGTTCTTAACATCGAGCTATCTCTGTAATATTCATCAGTAACGAATATGAAGTATCCAAAAGTTGAAATATGATATTTCAATCATGGATCAAATAATCAATTCATATTTGATCGACTTATGGATTGATATTCAAAGAAGGAAATTTGTTCAAAACTTGGAATCTATATACAGACGAAGATGTATATTTTATAATCTACCTTGTATGAAACTCTATATTTGTGCATTCAAATTTATTCAATAAAGATAAGAGCAGGGCAAGAGTTTTCAATGACACTAACTTACAAGCTTCGTATTTAAATTTTGTGGATAGAATCGATTCTACTCGATAAACAACGCAAAATCGTAAAAATTATTAAACTAAAAACCGTATAATATAACGGTGAATCAATAAGAGACACTGTATCGAGCATTTTATACATGGTATAAGAAAACGCTGCAATCGAACTTGATTAAAGATACAACTTCCTCTCGAACAATGGAACAGTGATTACTATCGTAGACTATGCAGATTAGTATGAAAACTTTCAGGTGCTCGCTAAATTATAATATGCTCGAATTAATTTATGTGTGCTTGGAAGCGATTCGAAGACAAACAATTCACATGCAAGTTAAACAAGAGAGAACAATTGAAATTTGAATTTAAATACAGTTTTTTCAATTATACTCAAAGCATCAATATAGCATGTAGAAGTTTTCCCACACATAAATTTCATATTCACGTAGTCTGTGCAATTACATGCAGTTCGCACAAACCTCGAAATAATAGACACATTTGCTTTTTCACACATGAATCGTACGTATTCTTTGCCTCCAGATAACTATTTTCATTGTTGGAGTCTGACCTTGATAAAGAAATGAGGATGGTAAATGGAGTAAGTCCTTTCAACTCTACTTACGAGATTTGATTATTATTTTAAAATATACAAGTACTGGATAAGGTTCATGGTCAAACAAAGAAAATGTGTATAAAGATAGAAAACAATAAGTTCAAAAAATTCACCCTTTAATTCAACTCACATATTTCAATGCTCATGAAAAAATGTAAAAAAATATACTAATACATTGGCATAGACACACTAAAAACTTTGAAAGTAGCCCAATAAACTTTTGATGGAGAAACTTAAATTTCCGTTGAGATAAGATTATTATTCTGGTATAATTATGTTATGTAACATAGGAGCCACGTTATATGACGTGAAATATATAACATTAATTACATTATATGTCATATAAAGCATTGACCACCCTCAAACATTGAAATTTTTCAAGCCAAATGCAAGCAGAAGAGTCATGGTTGGTGATCGATTCATCCAGGCCATTCATTTTATTGTGTCACTCATTAAGGTTTTGACTACATACTACTCTTTATACTCTATTTTCAATAGAGGAAAGATATACTGTCAATGAATTATATTTACAAGGGTAGTTGAAGTTCTATCTCCTCTTATCCAATTAAATTAATTTTCTTAATTGTCAATTGTAGTTATAATATACTGTATCGAATTGAGAAGGGCGAAATGTCAAAAGGATTGTTAAAAAATGAATATTATTCAAGACAAAGGCCATACATCACAGTGATAAGTAACGAGGGCCGCTATAGCCTGCTGTGAACGTGTTGGAGACCTTTTGAGTCCCCGCTGAGAATTCTAATTCTCGCTCTCTATAAGTTTCCAACTTGCTAATGGACGTGATATACGCTTCATTATGGCCCACACAGTTTTTTATAACCCCAATTTAGCTTTGAATAAATAACGTTTTTCGAGATCAATCAACTCAACAGATGGCCTTTTATTTTACTACATCCTATTTTTTCCAACAGACCAATGGGCAGGTTTGTATCCTCACTAGATGCAGCTTGATTAATGCACTCACACATTCTTCATAAACCTCATTATTTGGAATCATAATAAACTGCCCAATCCATTTTCAACGTTGATAATATCCCTGAAGTAGAAACCTCTTTTGTCAAAAACCTCTTTTGTGATATAAAAAATGATAATAATAAACTATTTTGATAATGGTTGATTTTCCTGCCCTCCGAAAGTAGCCAACGGAAATAAATTTTCACCACAGATGATGAAAACAGTGTCGACAGAAAATTTCTTTATTGAAATTGTACAGAATTCAGTGTCCTGAGAACAAGTTGTGAATCTGAAAATATTTTCCCAAACAAAAGTGATAATATTTTTATCACAATAATTGAACTTTTTACACGGAAAAATACCATAACAACCCTTCCATACATAAGTTAAATATCAAGTCGAACGTAATATTCAAATCCTTCAAGTTCATGGGAAAATACCACTAGAATATCAGTGAATAAAGCTAGAGGTTTGAAAGAAGGCCAAATGACTGAGTCAGTTTAATTTTGTCAACGATTCCAATTAATTACACAAATTTTTCAGCGAAACATAAAGCAATTGAATGTGCACTGCATTCGACCACCATTCCAATGCCCGGTTCAAAATTGAATCTACAGCTTACCGTCATTGATTGTTGCAATAAGAAGTCCGTTTTCCAATTACAGGACTCAATAAGAGCCCGACTAATTAAAGGGAGAGCTGGAATTCGACCCGGAAAAACAACCAAGTTATCTCGGCCCAGACGCCTCCCCCGATTCAACGACTTCTATGCACTAAATCGGCATCACAAAACTCACTCACTTGAAAAACCTGCTTGATCGGGATTTCGATTGGTTTGTAACAGTCATGCATATGATTATTTAAATCATAGTTATTAAGAGTTTAAAAGTCCTTTAATAATTTTACCAAGAAATACCAAAATACTGTTCTTTCTTGCCAAAGTGTGTTTGTCATTCGATTAATAAATAAATTACTGTATAACCCAACCCATTAAATGATATATTTAATAAGAAAAAAATAACAGTTTTAAAGATCCATAATAGAAATATCACAAAATACATGATGATTACTAAGGACCTTTTATCTGCCTCCAGGAGTGAATTGCCTGATCAATATATTCCCTATTCCCTACAAATAAATTCTTAGTACATATTATCGATTTTTATCATACCCACCAATTCTTCTATCGAAAATCTTCCCCAACTATATCGCGTTTCAGCAGAAAATAACTATCAAAGTGCTATTTCAAATCCCTTGTTATGGAATTTACCCTATTGTGTGGTCAAGGATCAATAGCATAGTGGACCGGATTTATGTTTGAGAAGAACACAAACTACAATGAGCGCAACAGAAAAGTCCACAACTAAGTTATTGCCTTACAATCAGAAGCCGGAAAGGGTGTGGCTTTTGTTCTCCGTTCATCTAGCATTGGGAGGATCCTTTTTACGAGCAAAGCCAAGATTACATACAGCCAAGTACCTTGAGACTGAATCTGGGTCATACAAGCATCTCCTCATCTGTCACACTATTCAAGTCCTCTTCTTCACTGCCACTTCCATTCACTGAAAGTGAGACCAGTCAAGAACCTCCCTTTCGCAACTACAATGAACAGTCATCTGAGTAGTTCATTAGTACAGGATAAACCTTGAATTACTAATGACAAACTGACAAATCTCATTTGTATCACTGTCAATACATCATTAACTATTCAAGATATCTCATTTCAACGGAAATGAGACTTGAACGACGGCGACTTGAACGATTTCAAAGTTCCTTTCTCGTATAGCTGAAGTCCAGGCGATTGAAAAACTACAAATTAATGTTCTCAGAATAGTTTTGTTCATAAAATCGGAAGAAATTGTATTATTGGTTCAATGGTTATGTAATGTAGAGTAATATGAAATATCCTTTCACTCTTTTTGTACATTCCAAAGGTTTATCTAGTTAATTTGGTTATTACATTTCCTGAGATAAACTCATGTAATCCTCAAAGTTTATATATCATAGGATACCTCTAAAAAAATATTTTTTAATAGACTCTTTTTTAATAATATATACATTTCAATACCCAATCCAGCAATGCGGTTTGTAAACTTCGGACACTTCAATTTTTTGTTTTTATCATTAATTTAAAGTCAGCGATCCTTTCGATGAGTAAACTCGTAAATTAGGGGAGGAAATTGATTCACAACAGGTATAAATGGAGTAACGTCTAGTGAAAACCTAAAATTACCAGGAAACTGAGTTTGTGAGTTATTCCATCAGTAATATACGTTTTTCATAACATTGGAATGGGAAGGGGATAAGAATTTGGTATGAGATGAGATGGTAGGTGATAAAGGCAGCCGTTGCTTCCTTAATAGTAGGCTAATAGTGGGCCGCGGTGCTCCCAACCTCCCAAACTCTAAATAGGCGGCAGTCTTTATACGCGTGCTACGGTATTCGCCGAGCCAAGGGAAGAGAAACTTCTGGATCGAAGCGATCCCTGGGGTGAAGCTGGACCGGGCAATGTTTGCCTGCCTTCCGGAGGGTGGCGGGTGGAGGTGGTAGTGAAGTAGGTGTGTGTGTTACAAGGCTCACAACTGCACGCACGCGTTTTTATTTCAAAGTTATGAATTCCAGCAGCGTGCGCCTACATCATGATGCCGCCGCGCAATAATGAAAGGGTGAAACCTTCCTCGGCACCGACCACCCCATCAATGAAACTCAGACCCTCCCAAAGAGAAATAGAAACACTGGCCTTTTACTCACTGCACAATAACATCACAAGCAAAACTAAAAACACCGGCTACTTTGCCCCGCTACTACTCCGATTTCGCTCGCAAATACACTGCACCCGCGGCTATCTTCACTTCACTAAAACCTCCTATCCTCCCCCCTCTCACTCTCACTCCCAGAATCCAAACCAAAGCCTAACACCTCGTTGCCTTTTTCCACTTGCATTCTCAATTATACGCGTTTTCATTTAGTACGTCGGCAACAACCACATCAAACGCCAACCGCCAAGTACACAGCACAGACATGAACCTGAGGCGCCTCCATTTGACCAACACTAGTAATACTCCATTTTCACAAACATCCAATTCAAAGGTTTTGTTAGTTTTTCTTAATTGGAGTGGAAATATATACATTATGATATGACTTATAAGTTTGTACTTGAATTATTCCATGGAATATAATAGTATGAAATAATAAGCGTGACTTGAAATTCATCATATTGTTCCACAGAGCAATATGTTCTGTGTCTGTGAATATGTTTGAGATTCATTAATTAATATACAGTGTTTGAATATTTCTATTGATAATATCAATCATGGAGTAATACATAGGATTGATATGATAGATGTATATCATTATTTGAAATACGTAATGGAAATTGTGATAAAAGAAGCTAGCTCGGTGTCATACTTTCTAAATAAGAAGGACTGACTGCAGCTGAAAATAATTATAAAACAGAGTAAAGGTTATAATAAAAATGATAAAAGTATTTACCATGATTATTAAAATGGCAAAAGATTGGAATTATTACGGAAACGCTACTAAAAATGAGTCAAAACTTCCAATGCTATCGGAGAAGAAACAGCTCTAGTACTTTCAGCTTTTTCCAATATTTACACAGCAGGACGAAAAGAACTATAAAGTTGCATTTTCATTCTGGTACATGCGCACTTGGAGCCAGCAGTAAAATAGCGATTTTATTTCTGAGAATTCGCTTCGGAAAGTTTTCATAAAAAATGTAGGTACTTGTACACATCACCAGATATGCAAATGTAACGCTGGCGCGTGAAATACGTTTATTATTTGCATCCATAATGTGGACTCAATTTTAATGAGTTAATTATCAAATGATAAACCTGCATTGAACTAATTCTCAATTCATAAGGCTTTGGAGAATGGAACACGAGTCGTCATCCTCTAATATTTATGTCGGATTTTATTTCAAAGTTACCCTGGTCTGACTTCGTGGAACTGGATTTGCTATTTAAGCGAAAAAGTGCTGCATTCCCAGAGCGCAATGCTAAAACCACTTTGCCACCTAAAAGTGTTTGGTGGATTTGTGGAATTTGAAAACATCTGAGTTCAGTCCCTCGACAACTCTGATATGAGAGGATAATATTACAGATATGATGTTATACAGACTACAATCGACATTGTCAATATTAAAAGTGTCAACTTTGAATTCCTCGACAATGTAAGATCAAAAATCCTAGTTTTTACAAAACGTTTCAAATTTTTGTTTGATTATGAAAAGGAAGCTAGTATTCTCGTGCCTTCTCTTATAAACTCATGTTTTCTTGTATTTGAACTTGAAATGATGAAACATGATAATGCAAAAACTCAAGCTTTCAAATTGAGAAGCATATTGAACAAAAGCAGGTATATTATAATTGTATTTGGAAATACAGTTTCGAGTGTAATGTATGTAAGAGATTATTCAGATTCAGCTACTCAAGATGATTATTGGAATATCAAATGCAGTGAGAAAATACTGAAGCGAGCAAGTTCTGGTACGTTCGTCTGGTACTTTGACGTTAAGTACCAAAGTACAATAGCGGATCGACTTTCAGAATGATGAAGAATAATACATACTACTTATCATACTATGCGATATTATGATAATAACGTTTGTTTATAACGGTAGCTCGGTGATAGGACGTAGGAAGAAAGTGCTCACAACGGATAATTCCGAGGGAAACATCAGAGCCAAAGAGGATTGTAAGCTTCACGAAGTGGAACCGTGAAACCCCGTTGGCAGAGCAGGAGCAGGAATAAAACAGGGAATAGTAATCCATTTTCTTTGCAGGTTATCGGACACTGCCGATGCCGAAGTAGCGATCACAATCGGAGAGCTTTTTCTGCTAGGACGACCTAAGTATAAGTGGATCCCCATTCGCTGATCTAATTTCACGCGCTAATGGAGCCAACGGGGAAAAGGGAAAGCGAAAAAGCGTATGGAAAACAGGGAAGATGAGACCTGCGATTAGAACATTGAGGAGGAACCAGCAGCAACACACAAACGGAAACTGAAACACACGACTCGCTCGCGCTATTCCCGATAAAATATTATCGCTTGCATTCCCGGCGAATTCTGCAGATGGCTGCTAATGGAAAAACTACGCTCTTCAAAACGCACCCCTCCCCCCCATACCTCACCACACCATCCGTAAATATTTCTACTCTGAAAAAGCAGACGTGTAATTGTTATTACGACGACTGTAACCACCCAACGTTGATATGAATTGCAAAACAAAAAACAGCGAGGTTTCCGCAGAAAAATGCAGAGGTAGTATCGACGATATTGGAAATATTATTTTTCATACATTCGAAACTAAAAATCAATTCATTACAATTCAATGATCAATTTGTATCTGTAATAGGCAGTCCTCCAATCTCTGTATATAACGTTAACTGTAACTATACGTCTATACTATTAAAGTGTGTTATTACAGTAGGATTATTACTCTGTATTCGACACTGTTATATCCAAGTTGTAAATAATATTTTCACAAAATAGTTTACATTCAACAATTGATCACTTGTTTTGTAAAGTCAGTAGGCCTATTCCCAGTACCTTATCAAGAATGTATAAGTAAAAATAAAATATTCCAGACTAACAATTTCAATTTCAAATTATTTTTGTCAATTAATATCCAGCTATAAATTTTCGGGATTACTAGTGTACAATTATAATACTGTAATTCAATTTAATTTCTTATGATGTTCTCAATGATTTGATTATAATCCTGAAAAACTCTAAATAAGAAAAAAATAAAAAAATTCAAGGGATAATCCAATTAGATGGACTACATTTCTGGACTGATAAATACCATTTCGTCTAAAAACTTAAGCAAACTAGTTCAATCTAGGACAAATCGATTTCCACTACTTGCATTGTAAACAAAAACAATCTGATACACAACAGTTTTGATTGCTCCACTTCGGAACTCATCCAATTAACTTAATCTATTTCAGTAAGAAAAAATTGAAGTTGTCAATATCTAGATAGGAAAAACTCTCAGACATTCATTATTCAAATTGCATACATTTGAAAAGAAGCTTTGGAATAGATAGTATAAATGGAATATCCACAGATACTAGAATACATTCTAAAATGATCAGATTCAGATTCTAGAATGTATTCTAGTATCCGTGGGAATACTATCTATAGGCCTACAGAAATATGATAAACTGATAATTTGTATTTCAACTATCAATATAAGAGTTCCGGAAGGAAAGAAGAATAATTCAAGTATTCTATCACACAAAATTAAGAAACTCAGTCTTGCTAATCTGTCAATGTTTAATGAAAAAAAAATTGATTATTAAGATTAAACTAAAAATATAGAATAAACCAACATTTCACATGATGCAGCCAATATCAGAGTTCAAGTTGAATGTAGACTGATTGTTAACTATCATTTTGATAAAAACTTCAATTTCTCCAATGATAAGTATCGAATTTCAAATAAACGGAGAGAGAGCTTTGGGTGCAAAAACTTTCTGTTCAATTTTGAGGAGAGTAATATTTCTGAGATTGATCTCCAGATTAATATCAGAGTTCGAAGAAGGGCAATGGAGGATGGACGATGGTAGGGTAGTAATTAAGACCATTGAAGCGTGTATGGGAGGGGGGAGGGGTGTCGCCATGGGACTGCAGCAGCGACAGCGTCATCAACACTTTCGAATATATGAAGTGATGCAAATTTTATGGCGTTCAACAATGACATTGAAACGACCCTCTCTCACAGTGCTGCTATGAATGGAAATAATTTATGAATTTAATAATCACGGTTGACCGTATCCCCATTATACGAGCGCTATTGGAGAAGTCAAGGCACGTAGGCTTGCAACAAACCCTCTTCAACCCCCCACACACGGATAGACTGTTTATAGAGGGATGCTGGCAGATTGTAGTCTGTTCAATCAACGCCGTCATCAACAATATCCAGTTGTGAAGTATTATTAATATTAAAACGCAAAAGGGTTGTTTGATGCATGGTTACACTCTTGTGTTATAATGGCCAGAATCAACAGCGAATAATGGTTTCAGATTTCGGTCGGATTCATCAGGATTAATAATTGAAACCACTTTTTAAAATATGGTGTTATTGGGTGATGAGTAATGAACAAAAGCAGTTATCTTTGTACAACGTGTTCTGTACTACAATTAATTGGGAAGACATTAATAAAAAGATATGCATATGGATTTCTTTGTTGGGACCTACCCATAAGAATAGGTTATACTCGCCTTGGTCACATTATGGCTACCCATCCGAAAGCAGTCCACACCACACAAGACATTGATAATCTGGTTGTATGAAAAATGTGAAATTTAAAGTTTTATGAAGTGTTATAATTGGTTAGAAAGGTGATAATATTGTACAAGCATGTAAAACAATAAATTGTTGGGAAATAGGCTATGCACAAAAGAAAGAATTATTTCATTAAAAATGACTTGAGAAGAAGTTAGTTGAAGAAGAGTACTATTAGTAATAAATCGAGTAGTAAAATTGCATTTTTTAATATTATCAATAAGTTTCAAATAATAAATTATGAAAGGTTATGGAAAAATATGAGCAAATTATACAGGGCAAAATGATGGAAGTAAAGATTAACAAAATTATTGTACTGGAGATTGAAAAATCTCCTACTTCATTTCTTTTGGGAAAGATTGCATAGTGGTAAAATAAATATAATTGACCTATATTCTTTACAAAAGAAGTATTGCTATAGAGAGGTACAGTAAGCAAATATAATACGGGTCTACGTATCTATGACTGGGCGTTTTATTTTCAGCTATTGTAAGCACCGACAATGGATTTGAAAAGAATATATTCATGAGTATGCTTACGGTGGCCGACTCAAGTAATCAAATGCAGAAACTTCTTAATTGTACCTGAAACAAAATAAACTTGTTTAGAAAACAACACATCATAGAGTGCATTTTAATTAACAAGAGATGGAATTTGAAATGTAAATGTCCGAATTAATATGTAGATCGCACCCCGACAGCGGAATTCACTTAAAAATTTCAAGCCGAATATGGAAATTAAAATTCCGAGTGCGTTCTGTGAAGTTTGAAGAGCAGACTTCAATGATGTCCGCCCTCCCCGCCCCGCCACGCCTTCAGCATCCAGCTTTTCATTCATTTCCCTTTCTCAATCTGGCTCACTCCCGGGCTCTCAAATACCAGATAATTGCATTCTAAGGAATCAGAGAAACTTGTGAAAGCATTATTTTCGGAGACCCAAGATGGAATTAGGGAACTAAATTTGCATGGTATTGTTTTAGAACGGAAATTTGCGTGTGCTGCATACAAATTTCAATACAAGTTTTCTGAAAATTAGGTGGAGACTGGAGACATCATAATGTATTTTAGAAAATAAAGTAAATTACTTCACACGAAATGTTGAAAGTAAATGAAGAAATTAAAATGAACATTATCAATGATTAAATGGGAAAGGCATATAAAATTGAAATGGTGGATTCAAAACTTACTTTTGAAAGTAATCCAGTGAATGAACTAGACTTTTATTGTTTTTTGTTTGTCAATGGCGCAACAGCCCTATGAAGCGCCAAGGCCTACCAGCTGGTTGCCAGTTTCATATTCACCAGACTATACAGTCCGTTCAAGCGAAAAAGTCACCCCCAGCAAGACGGGAAAACGACCTCAGCCCGGCCAATACCGGCCCAAAAGCCATAAATTCTCGAAAGAACCCACAGCCCCCGAACCAACACCGACCAAGCCAAAGCCATCCCCACCCCGCCAGAATGCCCACCCAGCCCGGACAGAAAATACAGCAGGCGAATAATCATCAACCAGGATAGAGGTAACGTGTGGTTAGCACGTCGATCCTCTCAACCATAAGCCAGTCTTCACAACCAAGTGAAGATGCAGAACACCTCTGAATAACATGCAGTTAATCAGTTAGAGTGTAATTCAACAATTACTATTCCTCCAGAAACGGGAAACGACTGACTGTCTTTACTAACGACAGCCAATCTCCCAAAGGAGGGAAGACTTTAATTGTACTTTGCACAATAATGTTATTATTATTAGATCTTCGTCTAGATATTCTAGATCTTCGTCAGATATTTTTAGATTTAATGAATGTGCAGAGTGAGAAATTAATTTTAATTTTAATATTAATCTTTAATTTTAAACTCTCAACAAAATACTAAACTGTTCAAAAATACTACTATTCCATTTTCAACGAGAAAATTCAGGAAAACATTCGTTGACTGACATCTCTCTCAATATTCATGAGAAGTCAAAAATTTTCATTGAACGCGGGAGTTATTGCCACTCTACTTTAGCGATATCGGCGGGCTGAAAAGTTGCCGTGAAGGGGAAGGGAAGTTTGATTTGAGAGCACGCGTGTCTTGTACGATCTGACATTGAACTGTTCTACCTCCTCCTCCTCCTCCTTTAGCTTCTTTCCGAGGATGACATGTTACGACATGGATGCAGCCCGAGCCATCTCCCTATCTTCATTTCCGTTACCCATCTGGTGCCGTGCTCTTCCTACTTCTATCAGACAACGAAGGTGAGTGGGATTCTTGTTGACATACTCTCTTGCCTGATAAGTTTTTTTCGATAAAACAGCGACACGAGATTTCTCGAATTCTTTAGAGCGCACCTTCGTCAGTCATTCGAGGCAGCAGATTTCCCGCCAGGAAATATTGGACTGCTCACGTTCTTGTCGCCGAATGTATATTATTTTAACGTCTTGCACGTTTTCTCTTTCTCAATCTTCCTTTTCCCCCTTCACACAGTGCAACACCCTCCCCCCACCATTTTACTCAATTGTGAAAATAAGAATACGGTACATTCACTCGTTTCGACCTCTTTTCTATCTTCGCAGCTCTTCAACAAACATTCCTCCTATAACGCCGGTAACACCCCGTTTCGATATGCAGTACTCCCACATCTTCTTACTTCTCGGTCTCCCTCTGAAAAAGTGCACAACGTATGAAATATTGAAAGCCCTCGATATTTTTTATCGATCTCATCCTCAAGTGATTCCTCTTCAGAACGAATTCTTACGTAAACGGTGAAATTCTTTTATCATTCCTTGCTATTCCCTACATCTGCAATGGAAATCATGTAATCTGGAATTCAATTCTAGCAACCGATCTATCACAAAGACAAACCTTTGCGAAATCAATTTAACATTTCAGGAACTTCTAGGCTACCATTTTTTTTTTTTGCAAAGATTTTTCCAACACTGTCAAAACTTGTACCCTCAAATAAGAGAGCTCCTTCCGATGGCACTTGGACATTTTTGTTTATGAAAAGGTGAAAAGGTGATGATTCGGTTTGAAAACAGGGTCCTATAAAGAAGAAAAGAGTCAATTCTAACGAATAAACAAAGACTGATGTATGTTTTACTTGCAGATTATTCATCAGACTCTTCATACTGTATTATAATAAGCCTAGCTTTCAAACGTCATAAAATAATACCAGAAAAATACTTATTTACAGTGTATTTAGACAATTATTTCAAAAGATTTTTCAAAATTTACGCAATATCATACTAGGAGAGTTCTGATCTTCCAAGTGAAATAATTGGAACGTAATTGATTAAATTCCTCGTATGAAGACTGAAGTGGGACGAGGATGGAAGCAAGATATAGGACACGATAAAAGCAGTTGAGCTATTGGGAGGCGCGCTTTCAAGTTGAGTTCAGGTGGATTTCAGGAGAAGACGATCCATTGAAGGGTGGCTGCAGTTACACTTACAGCTATGTAGCCCTGCAGGAGAATACACCAAGACATGTTTCCTTCCACCCAAACGAAGGAGCAGCTTTTCAAACAAGCTCTTCTTGATGTTTAGGTGTCTATTTCGAGCACAGCTAACCGAGAGGACCTTCTCATCATTTTCCACCTCACTCTCAGACCCACTCTTTCTCTCAATCTCTCTATCTCTCTCTCTCTATCTTATCCCTCCTCCACTTTCTCCCATCGATGCGCCAGCACACCTAATTGAGCTCACCCATCTCCTCTTATTCTACTAGGAACCGAGCTAACATTCTAATTAAGTCCGTTTCTTCGTTCTCAAGTTTGCTTAGTTGAATGTTTAGACAGCTCTCAATCTCCTCTTGTTTTTAGCGCTTGAAAAATGTTTGACAACTCTTTCGACATTCATAGTTCAAGTGCTGGAGGCCAAATTGCCGCACTCTAACACACTCCAAACAACTTAAGTCATCGCTAACTTTGTTTGTCCAGATTTCAGATGATTATGGGTCAAGGTTCAGAGACATTAGCACGGTCTCGAATTTCGAATAATACTTTGAAATAAAACAAACGTGGGTTTCATGAAAATTATAATTTTTGATGAATAGATAAGTGGAAACTTGAAGGTTTGGATACTGAAAGGCTGCTTGATTTCAACATATGTACATAGATACATTACTTTTATTTTGAATAATATCACAGTACCCTTTTCAATTAATTTTTATTAAAAACTGTGATATTATTTAAAATAAAAAATCATCGATAAAAGTAGCCCTGAAATAAAGGAAATAGATACATTACGTTTTTTTCAGTTTAATTTTGAATTCTTCATTTTTTCTGAAAGTTTTTCTCTATAAATCAATGGAACTAGAGTAAAGCAAAGAACAAGAATAAATAAGGAGGAAATCTTCATTGAAGAAACAATAAAGTGGATAAGTGTTTCACTTAAGACTGCTCGATTATAAAAATCGATTATTTATTAAAAAATACATCAATTACTAAATATTTTAAGCTGAACAGATAATTTTTCAACATAGGAATGATCTGAAATTTAATATTTTCCCGGAAAAATTGGTCGGTATAGAAAACCTGCGGTTATGAAACTGTTTGCTATCCGTTATATTATGTCAACATCGGTTTCCTCTCCACTAACAACGTTATTTGTATAAGGTTCCCCAACTGGACAACCAGGTACTAGGAATAAGGATGGAATTCTGAGATTTGCAAGACAAGCGCGATCTGATTCCTGATAATGGAATACTGGTGAAATGTTATTCCATCACTTTTTATAAATCAGCACGAGTAACGCATTACATTTTTTCGTCAGGGTATTTTTGTAGTTACATGTTCTTTCAACGTGCAAAAATAAAGCGGCTGGCTGAGCTGAGCAATGTTTTGGTTTTTATTCGGATGAACGCACAGCACAGCGCCCGCCCTCCAGCTATGGCGAATTCACGACCGGTAAACAATGACAATACACAGTCCCCGAACAAATACAGATATTCAACAAAACACGTAACCGACTTTCAAAACAAAAAGTTTTACATCATCGATTAATTGCATAACGATTTCCAGGGAAGGAGTTTTTACTTTCAAATATAGCTCGGTCGATAACATTGCTCCAAAAGCAATCAACTGAAATTCGAAGGACATTTCTTCAATCGTAACAAAAGTGTAAATGCGTAATCAATGTAGCGAGCAATTACAATCGCTAACTAATTTATTCACGTTCGAATGATGGAAATTTTATTGTATGTTCCGTGATTGAATGCTCTCAGAAAAAAGCAATTATGACAGGAATGAGAGAATACAATTATAAATATAGATATTGAAACTGGTGATTTATGATTTTCCAATCGTACATAGAAATATAGTACATGGCAAAAGCATGTAAATTAAGGAAGTACGTTTATTTATAAAAGTCTCATTCCATTCGGATCAATTCATTTCTAAGTTTAACCCTTACTAACATTTATTACAACGCTCATAAACTTCGTTTAGAATTTATATTTCTACTGAAGAGTCCCACTCATCATCATTGAATACCTTCTTCATGGCTACCACCTGAATCTCAAAACTTTAAGTACGGAATATCTATTAATTACCTGATTCTCAAAACTTTAATACGGGATATAGAGTTAATTACGAAATATTGCCTTGAATATTTATTATTTTTCACTTTCTCATTTTAATTTTTTTTGTATTTCCTTAATAAAATGACGTAGCCTACATACCGTTCATAGTTTGCATTCAAACTGGAAATAAAGCATGGAAGCATGTTTTAGCGAGAGTCAATCACAATCATAATATTTTCTTGGGAATAGTAACATTTATTAAAAAAATATATATATAATATCAGCGAATACGCCTGGAGGCAATTCAAGTCTACAAATCTTCCCCTAATTAAATCATTTCAACCCACGCACATGAACTGAAAACTCAAGTGTTCTTCACATCAGAGTTCAACATTGGAAAATGAATTTCCCACGGTGAAGAAGGGGGTTGGAGGAGATAGGCGTTATTAGCATAGCTGAAATTGAGAGCATCAGATAACCTTATTCCATTAGATTTCATTTCCTCTCTATATAAGCTTTAAACAAGCATATTTCCCGGAAAATAATTTCCCAGACAAGAGTTTCCTTTTTGAAGCGATGCTACTCAGAATCAAAAAACTCAAAAAATGAGTTGAGAAAGATCTTATGATCTTTTCGCTGTGAAACTTTATCAGTTTCCTTCATATCTTCCATTCCCAACTACAACAAATCAGAAAAAGTTATACGATGAAACACGAAGAGTTTGAACGGAGCCAAATTATACTACAGGATATTGATGTCGAATTGTCAGTTACAGATATCTGATGCAAACTAAGAATATATCTCCCTATGAAAGTAAAGAGCAGTACAGTAGCAGAAACAATTTCTCAATCCATCACGTATTTCCCTATATATTAGGAAGGTACATGACGATAATAACAGATAATTCAGAAACTTTTCATTCGAGAGGAAATCTACGAGTTTATCAATTTCAAGAGATATGAGTGTTAATGATATTCCCGCGAATTCTACATTTTCACTTTTCTAAATCAGAAACGAATAATCTGTTACAAGGTCGAGGAGTACACAGGAGTATAGTATGACCAAGCAAAGAAGACCCTCTGGCAAGATGAGAAAATGACTCCAGCTCGGTCAATATCGTTTCAAACATTATTAATTTGGTCTCAAATTGTAGATCAGAATATTTTCTACGATTGAGACCAAATCAATAAGTTACAAGGGAGATGTACATTTCTGTAAAATGAATTAGAGTGTGTGATTAGGGATAGGGAGGTCAAGCGGTTCAATGGTATTCAAATAATTTATTGTGGTCTATGAAATGAACGAACAGACAAATAGGTTCAATAATATTCAACGATGGATTGAGGAATATAGAATAAGCAATGGATTGAGCAGGCTAATCGCCAATGCACCAATTTGAATAAAACAATAGTCTCGGGTGGTACAGAACACAAAAATGTAAATCTCCTGGACCAACAATACATATTTAGACAACAGTGGGATGACCAGGATACCAAGCAACAGGAATTGGCCAGGTGTCCAATCTGATGAATGCAGCTGCCACGAAAAATGGACGAATTTCTGCAGAAACAGCGATTATTCAGACAAAGGAGTAGTCTTAAGGAGCAGACAAAGGAACGGAACCAGAGACGCTTCCAGTACATACCGTTGGCATATTTCCAGTTTCTAGATTTGCTGGCATGTAAATATAGAGTGGGTTCGTTCGTGGCTTGAGGAGGCTGGAGAAGAAGAGAAGGAAGATGATGAGCATGGAGAGGAAAGGAGGAGAGAAGAGATCGCGCGGTTTTTGCCAACTACGTCCTCACAATTATGCCGACACAACACGTCTATATCTATAGATATCTGAAATATAGATCAGTGAGCCATAACATGATGAAGAGAGGAAGCGAACAATATTGCACTGCGGGAACAAGCTGGTACAAGATATGGAAGAAGTACAAGACGAATTGTTCTCTACAAGAATAATAAATCGCTAGTCTGATACCGTACTCGACGAACTGCACTTATCCTTCAAGCTACTCTTTGGTGTGCCACATTTTTATCTTATAACTGCATCAGAGAGAATTGATTGAAAAGTTGCTGCACATCGTAACTGTGAAACATGATTTGCTATTGCTTATTATTTTAGATTTCAGTTTGTAAATTGAAACAATCTTCATCCTGCAATGATGTATTCCATGCTAGTTTATGAAGTTGAAGGGGAAGATTGTCAACAATTTCCATGTCGGTCTTGTACTATACAAGATCTTATTTAGCTTTAAATGCCTTATTGTAAATACATGTTCAATATAATGTTATATAAATTATAATAATTATTATTATTATGTATTCGGTAATATAATAGAAAATTATATTATAACATGGACCAAAATTTACAAAGAGCAAATCAATTGAGATTATAAAATTATTAATTTGAAAGATGGTGCATTTCAGATTTCTATATTCATGAGTTGTCTGCTTATCAACTGCCATTTATTCAAGAGATATTGAAAGGAATATCCCATTATTTATAATTCTTCCTATTATTTCTGTGATTCACAAAACTCAAGTTCTTAACTCAAATCAATATAATAATACGAAGATTGCAGAAGTAGATTCAGTTTTATCAATTCATCAGAGAAAAACTCTTGAGAAAGATTCCTAGAAAAATGTTTCAAACACCGTGCTCATTTCGCTGTAAAGAACTAAAAGTGATTCCCAGAAATTTAGAATTATAAAGACAGTACTCATTCCTTTAGAATGGAATCAACAGCGAATCCAAAATATTCAGTATTCAAAATACCGTGCACATTTCCCTAGGGATGGTGCATCACTTCAAATACTTCGCCAATTAAATTGCTTCATAATATTATTATAATACCAATATGGGAACATGCAACATGCAGTTCAAGTGTGCTCAAAGCGCTGAATGAGAAAAAGAGCGAGAAGCGAGGATAGCGCCCTCGCAGTCACTCGCATCAAACCATGCCCCCATCAGAAACCTTAAAGTTTATCACGATCGTTAGGAACATCACACATGGCCCCCATCAAGATAAAGCGTTCTAAGCCATCCACCAAGTCCTTCTCCGGATGAAAGTTTGATCTGCCATTAGTTTCGTGGGGTTACAATTTTCCAAGCAATATCAGGCCTGCTTCCGTCTCACTTGCTCTATTTCCTCGGGGGATTCCCAAGATATAAAGTTTAACCGACAACGTGGATTCAACTTCATCAGACATCGTTGCCTGAATGGTGAGCTCACACAGTTCAACAAAACCACAAATGATGAATTTATATATTCTCTATATCTTCTGGTATAGAGAAGTGAATAACTATCTGATCACGATTACTGTACTGGAGATTAAATTGATGACGGAGATTTAATTAGTCGATACTTTCCTTTGTGGTACGAGGGACACGAAAAGATATTCAGAGTTATACTGTTTGAGAAATGATGCTCTAATCCATGAAATATAAGAGTTATTCCCATAGTATATCATATCGGCTGCATATCAGATTGTTAAGAAATTAATAATGTTATGTTTAGACTATCACGATAGTATCCTTAAATTGCCTATAGAAATAGTTGGAATATTCAAAGATCTTATCTCCAAAAATTAATTCATTCTTTTCTTGCATAAAATTTTAAAAACTTTATTAAATAAGTTGCCTTATAAAGCCTATCACAAATGCAGGCGCAAATCTTTGTTAAGTCCATACCTGAACCTCGAGGTAATGTGAAACCAATATTACTATTTCATATTCTATACACCTTCATGAAAAACTGCTGATGAAGAGGAAATATAGCGTTCTAATAGATGAGCATGCCCATATACACTACTCTAGCTATTAAACATGGGGACCAAACCAATTATTGTACCATTAATGAAATCACCGTACAGGCTCAACACAATAGTTTGGATTTATTCAGCTTTTGTTGAATTCTATGACACACAAATTGAATTTTGAGAGCGATTGATTAACCGGAAAGCCCTCGGGCTGCAAACAGTCCACAGAGAGAAAGGAAGAGAGAATGAGAGAAAAAGAGAGAGAGAGCGAGGGGGGGAATTGCAAATTCTAACCACCCCCCGTTCTATAACCCCTTCTGCGCCTACTCGATCTGTGACAACTGTTCGATTTCTACCCGAAGGACCAAGGCAATGAAATTTATGTGCCCCCGGGACCAGGGACCCCCACTCACAGCTTTATTCAATATATGGACCCCGGTATCCACAGGGACGCTTCCCACCCCTCCTCGCACGCGACAGAGTTATGGACTTTTCTGGAAGACGCCCCATCCTGAAATATTAACACTCATGTTCCCATTCGGTTCAATACCGGCAGCCAAACCAATAACAAAAGCCATTACTTTTCTAAAATCATCTTGTTTCAAGGGTCACTACCGTTGAATTAATAAGTATGGTTTTGGTTGGACTATTCCATCCCATTTCAGCTTTTCCAAAAGTCGTACAAGTGACAAATGGCTATGACATTTTTATACATACTATAGGAGACTACCATTCCCGAAATTCAAGTATTCAATCTCGCTTTTTCCCTACAGAATGGGAGAGTGTATTGAAATAGGATGGATGGAATACGGTGCTTCAATTTCCAATGATAGAATCATTATAAGAAAATTCAAGTTAATAAATGAGAAATTGTGAAAACTTTATAGTTATAATAATAATAATATTCGTGTGACCTGGCTGGCTCAGGTCTGGTGTCAGAATTTTCAGGTCGCTCCTGATCAATTTCAGGGCCTCTGACATGACTTAACGACTGTTTTTAGGCAGCCGGGACCGACGGCTTACCGTGTCCATCCGAAACACGGGAGAGTGGCCTGAGAAAAATTCCTGGTCTGACCTGGGTTTGAACCCGGGACCTTTGGGTTGCAACGCCAGCGCTCTACCCACTCAGCTACGCCACCCCCACTTTATAGTTTGAATACTGTGATGGAACTTTGATGTAGAACCGATAGATGAAAATAAGTGTTTTTTATAGAAAAAATGAGAAGTAAACAATTCGTCAAAAATAAATGTTAGAGATATTATTGAAGTTGAAGTGAGAATTCGAAAAAGTCAGTCAGATTCATTTTAATGGATTGACATCAACTTAATTCAGTCCAGAAGAAATATCATTGATCCATCATCAAACTTGTTGTGCGTGGATTGATGGAATTGGAAACAAAATATAATTCTCAGTTATATTATTGAGGGAAAGAATGTAAAATTTAGAGTTCAATTTGGTTCCAATTTTTTCAAGGAGAGCATTTTTCAGTATTCCGCTGAATCCAATTTCAGAAAGTAATATTAGATAGTAAGTTATTGAGGAACAGAGAGAACATACAGAAAAAATTCTATCACTGAGAAATGAGATTTCTTGGATGGAAATTGAGTTCGAAAGAATCCCATAACTGAATAAGCACTTGAAACTTGGCTGAAGGGAAATTTTACGAGAGAAGCTGATGAATTTTCAAGGTGCACACCCCCATTTCTTTCCCTTTTTATTTTAATTAGACGGAAAAGAAGTTGAATAACTATAACAATGAATGCCGTCTTATCCGATAAAAAAAGGCAGCGGAGAGGATCCAATTACTTGGAATTGCGAAATCCAGGAGAGTCAGAGTCAAACGCGAACGAATGGAATTCTCAAGGAGAGAAAGACACTGAACAGATCCCGTGCCGTGGATGAACCTGAGCGTTACTCGATACTTCGTTTCGGCTGAGACCTTCCAGATGTGAGCTTCGGAATTTCAATGAAATCTCTTCCGAAAGAATGAATATCCGAACGGAGCGAAAAAAACAATAGCTTGTATTTTCGACTGGATTCGTTGGCACATCCCTTCTAAAATGAATTTTCAATTTATTTGATATCAAAGAGCGTATTCATCTCGTTACATTCCTACCAGCATAAGAACGTTACCTACTCTAGGCATAAAGAGGTGTGCGTTTCTTTTTTTTCAAAATAAAAAATCTACCGCTCTATCGCAAAATATTGGACTCGTGAAACAATCTCTACCCTTACTAAACGACCGTTCTGAATTTAACTACCACCAAGTATTCACCTACCCAATAATAGGCTATACCCTTAACGTAAAATGTATTTTCTATGTAATAAACGATGTATTCCTTGGAATATTCTAGATATTATTTTTAATATTCCGAGCATAATTCTTGAATACAACAGAGTCAGTCTTACGCCTGCATTACCAAACGTAATGAATTCTGTGGTTTGCATACAATATTCTTATAACCTAACCCTGCAATGCGACTGGAAAACTAATTTGCCCACATTCAAATATTACGCTATCTGAGCTACATTTTTAAGATGAAAAATTTTAGGCAGTAAAGAGAGCGCTGAGTGACATAAATCGGCCACACTATCAAGTCGACTTATCACCACGCAACAGTAATCTTCTCAGTTTATTAAACGTAGAAAAATACGATCTGATTTAGTTTCTAAACTCAGTAATAAAATCTCGGCACCCGAGACAAAAGGAAGAATGAAATTACCGCGTTCGTACAACGCACGGAATAAAATTCCGTCTAAAAGGGAAAATATAATGAAATACTCTCACTGAATTAATTGAATTTTCCAAGGATGGGATTGCACAAATGTCTGGGAACATTCAGAGCGAAAATAATGCTCGGGGAAATGTCTCTCGAAACGAAGCAATTATTTAGTCGACATAGGATTGTTGTCTGCTATTGCATGCGATACTTTAATGACTGATTGAATTTTTTTGCACTCGAGATTGGCTATTTAAATATTAACAATACTCCCAACCACAACCAATTCCAATTCTGGGTGATTAAGTAACATGGGGAAATATCAGTATTGGGTTATTCATTTACATTGTCCCTTAAATTGATAATGAATTATGGCTAACGTTTTTACTTCATCAAACAATTGATTTAGATTCAAAATACGAGTAATTTAATTTATTTTTTGCATTTTGCCAGCCAAAAACTAGTCAATTTGGAGAACTACACCGCCTCTAAAGTACTTATAATTGTTTCCTCTGAAAGGAGTTTATTTTGTGCTGCATCAATATTTTAAAATTAGTTCAAACCCACTCTAGAAATAGAAAATTTTGAGCTTTCATACAATGATGGGATGGCACTCCCCTAGAAAATCTTGAAAAATTACAAATTCTAAAAATTATAAAATTTGTCTCACAACTAAATTTTAAGTTTCTTTGGTATGGAGGCAATATCTAAAGTACTTGCTTGCTTTCCACTGAACAGAAATTTATAAAAAATATTATTAAAATGTTCATAAACATCGCATATTTCCTCTGAACTGCGGATTAATAACTTGAATGAGTACACTAACTTGTGTTTGAATATCGACTGCTTGGTTGTCAACGGAAGGGCGGATTACAGGTCTGACGGCGAAAGGGTGTTCTTGAATAGCTTTATGATAGTCGTACAATGAGTGTGTAAACGAAGTGACGCTGCCGAGTCTCCATATCGCGGTGATCACAACTCTGAAAATGATCAAGGGACTGGGAGGTAGGGAGGACTAGTGATAAGGGGGGCTAGAACAGCAGATAGGAGTGTCATCTGCACAAGCTTCGTTCACGTAGAGCCCTTCAGGGCCCATGTGCCACTCTTGTTTGAACTCTTCAAACCGATAATTAAATCCAGAACTGGTCAAAGGACAGAGGCCCTTCGTATTACTCGTCTCGTCATTAGCCTACAGATACGCGCGAAAATCCTTTATTCTCTTCCAGCTCAATTAGACTGGTCGAAATAGATACATTGCATGCATCCTCATAGGCTGTTTGTTAATCGAATTTTGATTGGAAATTTTGGATTGGCTCACCATAACAAAAGAATCATTGGAGACATCACTGTGTATTAGAGTAGAGTAACCTAAATTATAGAAGCCACAAGTTGAGTTATTTATATATTTCAGTTTCATTTTACAATCTTGCGATAAGTATATAGCCTATAGAAACCATCTCTCTTATCTCATTACTTGTCCTCTGAAGGTGCCTTCATTGTCAGAAATCAACTGCTCTTCTATTATAAGCCACTGGAAGAGCATCCTAAATATGCTTCTAAAAAAAGGAAATCAGTCTTGCGAGAAACGTTTCCTGATTGAAGATGTATAGTAGTTACTGATATGGTGATTAGGTTATGGTTATTTGTGATAAGATACACATTGCACAACTTCCTGATAAGGTTAGAAACAGTAACTCACTTGAAAAAAGGTTACTCAGTAAGGTTAGAAAAGAACTCAGTTGATGCAATGTTAACGTTGACCGAGATCACAAATACACATACAATTATTGATAGTCCTATCTATTGATATCACACAATCATCATATAATTTATATTAAATCATCAACATAGTATTTATAACTTTATTAATCATGGTGTAATGGTTTGTCGTTTGTCAAACTGGAGAAATAAAATATTTTTCGTATTATAAGAGTAATCAAAGTCAAGCTCTCACTTCCACAATTCTTAATCTCATTCAGAGCGCCTACAAACATATTTCAACCTATTAATAATTTAAATACCACTTACTATAGTTTCCATAGATGGAGTATTTCATTAGAATAGAATGAAAGGAAAACATCAACCGCACTCACCTGCAAAAAAACATTTAGAGTTGAAAAAAAGAATAAAGTGTTTAGAGTTATTTAGTTTGAATAAAGTTTAATGTTGAAAGCTTCAATATAGAAATATAGAGTAAGCTATTAAACGTGAATTTCAACCCGAGGAGAGAAGAACTGAACATGAATATGATAACTTAACTGATAACGGTGATGAGACAACGACCATCACAAAGGATCAGCGTACTTTCAGCCGCCTGAAAACAATGCCACAAACAAAGTCCTGTAGTGGGGCTTCGGTTTTGATGACAGGTTCTCGCTTTCACACAGCCAAGGATCAACTGGCATGATTATGCGAATTGAATATGATCTTGCTCGCTTTGACATACGCCTCTCAAACAGGCGCAACCTGTATGTGGAACAGCACTTTTCTGATTGGCTGGTGTGCAAAAAACACATTGGCATTCGGTGGCTGCAATAAAAAGATGGAATCCATCACTATTTTCAAAATTACAGATTGTTTCAGGTGCTCCATGCACCTTTTTCACATGCCTTGTATGGGAGGGGTTTGTTGTTATATGCATGATTTTACAGCGAAAACAAATAAAAAACACACACAATCCACTCTATATCACATGTAGCGTTACTTTACAGCGTTCATTGTGAGCTTCATCGAATTTTATTTGTATTGAATTTATTTAATCTACATAACAGGAGAGAGAAATGAGTTCAGTATTAACTGATGATAAATTTTGATTACAAACTAATGTACTGAAAATTATGTACTGGTTAATGATAATGCTCAAGTGGTACAGTGATCATCACTCAAGGTTCATTTATATAGTCTATACTAATATAGGTCATTACTGACCTAACTTTATCACATCGAGAAAATAAAGAAGTCAACCCATTCTAATGTTGATAAGATGAATAATTGAGGTATTTATTCACTAATTAATGCTTCAATATCATTAATTACTTCTAAATCTTCAGAAAATTAGTTGAAAAACTAATTCAAAATCTAGTCTAGAAAAAAAGCCATATGGAAAATATTATACTGTAATAAGATTGATCTTACTTGAATAATCTATGAAACATTTGTAATTAAAACATTTACAAAAGATTATTCAGAAAAATAACTTTAGAACCGTCAAAAATGAAGGAAATTTTTGTCGCGGGATATTAGAATCCTCCACGTTTGTCAATCACACTAGAAAATAAGACGATTAGTTCTGAAAACTAATTTGGGCGAGCTCTATTCAATAATTATGGAAAATACTTTTAAAGATTCGGAAGACAGAGAGAATGATTGCAACCAAGCACATAAATTTCCATTTTGAAAAGCACGAAAAGAATGCCAAGTTCACCGAGCTATAAAACCTTCAAACTTTGAAATTACGCAACAGTGAAATTACAGCTGTATTTTAATGGGAGAATTGTGTAGTGGTGGTGCCATACTATTATTCTAATGTGACAATCAGAAGCCATTCCAAGTTCAAAAGCATAAATTTTCCTAATAGTACTTCCTCCAACACTTTTACCAGAGCGATCCATTTCATTGCAACTGCTTCTGCTGTTAAAATAAAGTGCTGCAAGAAAATTCTCTGAAAAATCGAGTCAATCCACTGCCAAAGGCCACGCGTTACAAGCTGATAGCGGCTGGTGTTTTATGTCGCAACGTGTAAATCTCATGTATTTTGTTTTTCTAAACGAAAAAATAAACTTTAAAGCCAAGTTGGAATTCCATCATGCACAATAGCTTTCAACTTTTCGACGCAAATAGCTGCAAGCCATTACAAAATGGTAAATGTTTACCATGTGTTGAAATCCCTTAATTTGAGAATGCAAATAACAACAAAATAGTATGTTTAGCAGTTGAGGGAATAAATTAAAGGAGTAGTTTCTCTTCTCACTACACTATAAAATACTAGAATAAACTATGTTCCATTGCAATAGTTTGTATCGGAGAGCCAAATAATTAGGGCGCATTTATTCAATTTGGGATAAAACCAAGCGAATTTTGTAGTGATGATACGGTATATATTGATATACGAGTATCATATCAATCTGGAATATGATTCTTTCGGAAATTATTCTTTCTGGAAACGATTCGAAAGCCATGATAAATTTAGACAATTTGAATAAGTGTGAAACATTGAGCATGATAATTACATGCACATAACTTGCTTGGACTAGCACTATTCCCACATTGAACACCTCCAAAATAAAAAGGAGACAAATCCTCCTTGGATGGAGGAAATTCGTGACTACACAAATTCTCAGCAATCACCTGCACGTTATGATGAAATCTTCATAGAACGATAGCTCAGCTACAGATTTTCCGCAATTGGGGCACAATTATGAACTTCACGCAGATACAATGGCCCAGCTTCATACATTTCCCAAACAGCCGTTGTTGCGGTGATATTATTGCCAACTAGAGAGCAGTTGGAGCGCACTAACAAACTGGTTTTCCATTATTTGACAAACATCCGAGTGATCGAAGCGAAGCATGTCTCCAATGGCCGACGGCAATCTAATGGGAAAACTATATCACGGCAACCTGTTGTACAATGGGCAGGAGGCTCATATAGGAAAACAATGTTGGTGAACGTGACCACAGTTATATTGGGGCATGCAGTCATGAACTGAGACTATGTTGTGTCTAAGTCTAGGCAATTCCGTAGGCCTACTGCTACATAAATCCAGGTCTTGGGAGAGATGGGTGGGTATGGGTACAGAAGTGCGGTATTGGTGTCTGGTATGGTATAGTCTGTCCAAGCAAAGAAGACCCTCTGGCAAGATAGGAAATGACTCTAGCTCTAGCTAGTTCAAAAAAATTTAATTTGGTCTCAAATTGTAGATCAGAATGTGTACCTACGATTGAGACCAAATCAATAATTTTTGAACCAATATTTACCGAGCTGGCGTCATTTTCTCATTTTGCCAGAGGGTCTTCTTTGCATGGATAGACTATAGCGGTGAACAGTATGGGAACAGTAGGCAGCTTGATCACAGTTAGCAATCAGTTGCACTGTGCATTGCATGCAACTAGGAGGAAGGCTGGGGCCAAGTCACCACCACCGCACCACCACTTTGCACGTATGGAGTCTGCATTGAATATCAATTGAACACGACTAACCGTGAAAATGCACCAACCTTCAATTCTGCAACAAACTATGCAGCCTAACTCCGTCTAGCCATGCAAATTGATCGATATGTTGTATACTATCCGGTGATAGAAATAGGAGGAAATTTCAGTAATGAATTGAAAATTCGTTGACATTTTATTATGTAAAGAACCAATTCGTCATTCAATAAATAAACTTGAATTTGATTTTTTTTATCTACGAATAATAAATAAGGAGAAAAAGCTAAATAAGAAAAAATGGAGAAAATACAAGTAATGTAAACTTGATAAGAAATTTGTAGTGTATTGATTAATTAATCTTCCGATCAGTTTGAAGTGACTGTCAGAGAGGGAATAAAAGGAAGATCAGCTTAGTATTACAATATCGATAGACAGATATAAAGAAATGAAATAATGTTCTTTTGATTCAAGATAACCTCACAATTTAGTGTATATGATAATAATAATTCAAGAATATTACAACGAAAATTAAACTATAATGGGCCGACTAAAACCTACGGAAGTTTTTTTTATACATGCGAGTCTACTCTACTTAGAAAGACTTTTCTACATCGCGATTTTGTTTCCTAAGTGTGAAAGTGGAAGAAAACATCTCGTTAAGTAGGAAGAAAATGTGTAAATGGAAGAGAAATCAGAACCATCTACCGACAATTTTCCTCCCGAAAGGATTCTAAATGACAATGGATGAGTAGAAAGTGAAAATTCGGTGTGCGGAAAATCATCAAGTCACGGTACCAACTAATCATTCCCAACTTTCATTTTTCTTCAATGGAAAATAATGGCGTGAGATTTTCTTTTCACGTAACCGCTCTTTTATCATTGTCATTGCAGTAAAGATGAAAAAGAAGTGTAAAGGAAAACTGTGCACTATTAATACTATCAGGTGACAGATCTGTGATGAGCCAAGATGTAACACTGCTATTTATCTTGAGATCAAGCGGCGCATCTGGCACACAGCATCTCTGTGCAGTGATTGCGCGTTTCGATAGCATCCCAAACAGACAGTGAACTGTTTGTTGTCGCCACATGTGCACTAGCAATCAAGTTACACCCTGTGTGTTTGGGAAGCACATGCTGGAAATCGGAATATTTAGCCCAATGTCTCGTACTATGAACAGCGTAAGCAAGGCCCGCAGAGCTTTAACACTGTCAATAAAAAAAACTTTGTGATGGAGAATGCCCTATGAAGGTGCTTTGAAGAGTGCAAAGACAATGCTTCTACGAGTTTAATGATTCTTGTATATATAATTATTGTTAAGTGTTTATTTACTTATTCATATAAATTTTGGTTAATATTGATTGAGCATTTTCAATTTCAAAGTTTCTGGTTTCAAGCAGGAATCTCTTGTTCTAGTATTTGGAAATTACTAGTATTCGGCATATTTGGATATTCAATCATATAATAATTTCAAATTACAGTATTACATCTCCAAAAGAATGCTTATTCTGTGTTATGTTCATTCGAAAAATTGAATGTGAAGCAATTCTTCATTAATACTCACTATTAAGAAGATTTGATGGAAATTTTAAAATCAACGAAACTTATTCTCATTGTATTTTTCTCTTATTATTGCTTGAGTTCAAGGACATTAACATCTCCAAGACCGTGAAAGAATTCATATTGGAAATATTCCCCAAACAAAGCTCAACTAAACTGAAACTGTCTATTCAAGGAGACGGAAAAATTTCAATACTGTGTGACGTAATAAAAAAGAGGTATTATTTTGTCGTCGTCGTCAACACGAGGCTAATAAAATGTTGAATCATCTTTTGGTAATGAGTTGAGCCGGCGGCAGGTGAAGGCCACTCTGCACGTTTAGTAGGCTGCTATGTCTCCCGGTTCAGGTTTTCTTCTATTATTTTGTTGAACGGAGGTGATATTAAACCGGACGGGGACCGGTCCTCCCACTGAGCGCTGCATAGCTGCCAGTCCGTGGGTATATTTTTACAGGCCAAAGAACTTGTTCCGTCTCCAGCGACTCTGCTAACAGCACTCCCATAACACTGAACGCCAGTGGTTTCACTGATTTTGCACTCCACTAGAATACTAATAAATGAGAGGTGAAATTGGTTCCACATCTTAATTTCATTATTAAAAGTATGTTGATGATAGGGTAATAGGTTCCTAATGAACAGCCTACAATAATAAATTATTGTAATGATGCACATTGATGAGATATAATTTGATTGTAACTATCTCTGATCAACATATTTTCCGTGACAAATTTTAACCTCTACTCACCATGCTTTTCGTACGTCCGATTTTTTGTTGTTCTATTCAATCCTACTAATAAACTTAATAATTGAAAAAATGAAAATGAATGCCAAATTACCTACAAAAATCGAATTTCTAGGGGTGTAGGAACTTATCGATATTGAATTGAGAGAATTAAAACAAATACAATATTCTCTCTCTAATAAAAATAAGTTAACTGCCCTTCCTTGTTTTAAGATATAGTAGGTGAATAAATAATGTTCTGAAAGCAAAAAGAATCGGTACAGTTCCTTTTCAAACTGGAAGAAATACAGTAATTTTTATGGAGGCAGTCTAATAACATCGTATCGCAGTTATGTAGTGGAACATCATAACCAACGAAACTAATGTTGGAAAATTTGGAGGATAACGTCAAGAATCATCAACTTAGTATATTGCATGCTGTCTATGCATGGGACATTACTTATCCAAGAAGGGCTTTTGGTGGATGCACCACTGCTCTCCGGACCGGAATGACAAACCTGATTGAATATCGGAACGTTCATCATTGTTATCATTTATTATGATTGAATATCGTTATAAAATACATTTTTCTACGAAGCCTGACACTGAGTACACAAGAATGACAAGATGTAATAGAACATGGAAAATGTTTAGAGCTTACCAGAGTTGCGTAAAATCGTTGCGGATTACTGAAGCTGGGAGTAGCCAAGGTGCGACACAAAGGAGTCACATTCTCGGTTTCAGCCAGTGAAACAGCAACAGTATATGAGTGAAGAGCGAGTGAGCCAAGAGAGTGGGCGGTTGCAATCTAGGTGTGCTTAATGCAATGACAATGACGACAATAATTAGATGTGGCAACAATGACGACATCTGATGCATTGTTGTCACTCTATGCTGCTCCTGCTATATTGTCGGACAGTTTTTGCTTGCCTTGTTGTATACAGTAGAAGTGAACGGTTCATGAGGCAATTTTCTGCCAAAAATACACTTGAGATCCTTGGAAAATTGGTTTTTAGAACCACTTGGTCTGATTTTGATAAAACGTGGAGGGAGAGACAAATTGACTACATACTATCAATATTCCAAACAAAAATTCCCTACTAAAATATAATTATTATTATTATACTCTGATGAATAACCGAAGATTGATTTAATTAAACTCGGCCTGAAATTAGTAGAAACTTGAGTTTTTTTCCAAAAAAATTGCGCTTATTAAATATCTTTCAATTCATTTATTTAATCACAAAAACAAATTGGCAAGAAATAACAGGCATATCCCTTGGTATATCCAACACAATTTTCATTCAAATACCAAGAATACTATAATACCAATAATATTATGAACATACAACCCATTATTGCTCGACCAGTTTTACTGCTTCAAATCAGCCCTTGATTTAGAATTGAGTACTGCAGTAGGCTGTATCCTACGACAGCATTTTTATAAAAGTGAAAAATATGAACTCCGCAACCTCCCCATTTCAAGTTGTTCCATGCATATTCGCTGAACATGAAGAGGAGGAAGGTTATAACTTGAGAGTAGAAGCCTCAATACCACAACACTGCTGCCAATAAACTCGTGGGTAGATTTTTAATGATAAACCCTTTCATGCCTTGCGAGGCATGTATGCTCATGTTACTGCCCAGCAATACTTGGATATTAAATATGAGAGTTTGGGCTGAAGCGAACTTGGTTACGGCGAGCAACTATAAAGCGAGCAGTTAAACTTCTTCCGTATTCACAACTTAATTGGCTACTTAAAGGAAATTTATACCCGTAACTTTGAAAGTACTCGGGGCTCGCAGACAGAGAAAGCCTTTGTTCAACTCCTTATTAGGAAAACGAAATAGTATCTGGGGTGTATGAGGGGGGATGTGAAGGAAGCCACGAACCGATAACTAACCAACTGAAGCACGAGATCGTTCGGGGTGAGGTGAGTTCTACCACGTTTCGCATGATACTTTTCACCACTATTAGGCCTACTCACGCATACCTACCTATTGACACGAATGAAAACAGCAGAAACATTGTAGAATTAGCCTATTAGTGAGAACCCTTTTTGTAATCTATACTTCTGGCGTATAGCCAACGAATGAAAACAACTGAAAAACGTGGAATTAGACTATTATAAGGCAGATCTGTATTTGGAACTAGTGGGAATGTTATTCCTACATTCCAATCTCAATATTAAGTGAAACGAATGATGGTAATCAAACACAATCACAGTTACTTCCAGATTGCGGGTTCGCTGAAAATTGAGAGAGACTCAATAGTAATCACGTTTGATTCAGTATATGAACTACTTCCAGTTTCCTGAAACTGCCTAATTTGCGTCTAAGAATGCTTGACTGAATCACCTCTCATCAATGCCAGAATTGCCAGGATTTAAAAAGTATTTCGACAAAAGCTTGACAAGTGGGTCAAGTACTGAAAATGAAGATCTCACAAATTACTTGCTTCAAGACTGGAGTTCTCTAAACAATGTCAATGAAAAAAATTGTACTCTCTTCCCACATCCAGTTCCCTACGATTTCAAGTAGGTTCTGCATTCACTTTGATCCATTTGAAATTAATTTCGAATAGTAGAAAATCAATATTTCAGACACCAAATTTTATGATACTCTGTGTGAGCTTCTCTGTGAAATACTGTTCATTTCTATAATTATTGTATTTATATCAGGTAATTAGAATTGAACAAGTCAATACCTACTTGTTGATACCCACTACGTTGATGCCCTATAGGCTTCTGGAGAATCGAGTATGAAAGAAATCATGAATAGAAGATATTTGAAATACAAATTTGCTATTAAATAACCTCTTTGAAAAAGAGCATTGTGAACTGATTTATGGCTGGAAGTTACCAATCAATGGAAATTGAAAATATATGGATTGTTTTGTACTTATTCTCAAATTTCCTTTGGAAAGGTCGGCTAAAATTCTCTATTAGAACTCGTGTTCAATCAACAAATTTGTGCTCACACGCTATAAACTCAATGGTAAACAAAATGGATCTGCAAAGAGCTCAAGTGTGTGCGTGGTATGGTCATGTTGGGAAATTGAGTCTAAACATTTGAACGAAGACTCGATAGCAGCAATAAGTTCGGGCGAACACTTCTCATTTGGTTAATGGTCGCGGAAATGCCTCCAGCTTGCGTCTACCAATGTTTGAATATCTAACTCCACCTTTTAATTAATACACGTTCGTTTAATTAAACTGGGGATTTGACGTAGACCTTTCCAGTCAGAATGAGATTTGGTGGGAATGGCGACGGCACTCGCTCGTTAATACAGGCTTGTTCGCTAACGGTTGTTCATATTAAATCCGGCTGTATACTTTGGTCCCTTTGCATATCTGCCACTGTAAAATAATTTTGCCAAGAATTAGAGACCTACCCTCTGCTGAAGAATGTGCTTCGCTGAGTTGACTATCTCCACCGCCTGCCTAAAGCACTCAGCAAACACGATACTCAGCAACCTGTAATTAAACAGTTCCCCAGGAACCTCCAATCGAAAGAGGATCGACTCCAATTCCAATTCATTTGTTTAAAAACGTGTAATATAAAGTTTCATGGAGGAATAGATTCAAGCACAAGTACCCATCACGACCCAATATGTTGCAGAATGAATTTATTATATTTGATATCATGTTCTGATTTTCAAGGATGAGCCTCAATCAATGATTTTTCATTCGGCAAAATAGTATTATCGTAATGAAAGGACCAACTAGGAACTACTACGTGGAATAAAGTAGGAACTATCGAAAAAATAGATAGCATCAAGTAACGTGGAAAATACAGAGAACTATTCAAATTGAGCTATATTATGCTTTCTCTTCATAAAAATTGGAATACAACCATAGAAAATCCAATTCGAAACAATATAAATTGAACGCACAACTTGTAAATGTTTCAAATAAATCCCCCGTCGAGATAGGGTGAAATCAGACAACACTCGAGCTATAACACATTCTCATCCGTTTGCTATAGTATAGCAAACGGATGAGAATGTGTTAATTACAGGCGGGTGACGACATGTACTGTACAAGCAATACTATTAGCAGTAGTTTAGTGCTGAAGCAACACGGATGACCTGGGGGTGAAAAAGCCAGCCAACAAGTTCGTGAACTCCACAATAGGTGGGCGTGTGTGCATTGGTACAAGACAGATGTGTTTTTCCAACACCAAGTTATTGGTGGGGGGAGGGCAATGGTTTGGGGGTGAATTATGGGGAGGAAGGGTTATCATAGGGGGAGAAAGGGGGTTCCAGCAGGCGTTCGCGGACAGCTTGTAATGTAATGCGATTCATAATGCTGCTAGCTGCAATCCGGGGGACCGGACCACTCCCAAACGACACGACGCGCAAACTGGCAAATAATTCAGAGCCGTTTTGGTCGCCGCTGCTGACCACACCGTCGCCACCGCTTCGCACGCACCCGCAGGCGCCCGGCTACGCCCTCCAAATTACACCACTTCTCGACCACCGAGCTAAATTCGTTTCGAAACTAGATTAACGATCGGGCTGATTCCAAAATTTCCTTAAATTGTATAGATAATCTTCTGACACAGAGTCTTGTATCATGATATTCGAGTATAATGAGAACCCAAATAGATATCGCTTTGTAAAGTATCAGAATCGCTTTTTATCTTAATAGTTTAAAAGTTTTGCTAAATTGGATCTTAACTTGGATCTGAACTGATTTGATGACAAATCAATGAGTCCTGTATTTCTCTTACTGAGAACCATAAATCATTCGATATGAATCAATATCATTCGAGAATAAATACAATCTACAGAAAATAGAATTATTTTCGAATTTTCTACAATGTAGAAAATATAATTAGGATTATTCAGCACTTAAGTAAACAAAAGTAATGATTCATTACTATGAAGTAATGTATTCATTGTATAGGAATCGAAATAATTCCATTCCTAAAGAAGATGAGAAATGAAAACAACGTTCATCCGTTATCAATAATAGAGCTGTTTTGTTGGAGAATGAAGCATGGGAATTGCTTGACATGAGTATTTGTTGATGGCTGGCAGAGCAACCGCTAACTGAGTGGGTGGGTGGTGCTGAGAGGGAGAAAGGGCAAAAGCGCCATTGTAAAGAATCACAAGTTTTATCATTTCTCCGCGAAGAAATTTCCCGCGATTGAAGGCAGGCATTTCGTAGCTAGCTGGGATAAACTTATTTGTCGAAAGCGAAATTTGTTACAATTCTTGTTTTTGCTTTCTGTTTTGACTTCATCGCTGGCGGAGAAAGCACTTCTATTTCTATTTTTCACTCCATGCCAGACGAGAAAAAGTTGCAAGCAGTTTCCTCCTTTCGCAGAGTAATCTGCGGACATCATTCTCTTCGAAAGGGGCTGGAACGAAATATTGGAGCGCCTTGCACCATGTGCAGCAATTGTTAGTTTTGTTATTGTTGGAAAAAATAAATTGAAACAACATTATTTTTCAAGATCTACATTTTCTATAAACGTTTACAATTTGAGTTATTGAATCCAATTTTGATATGATTATAACAGCATTGAGAGACTCAGATGAAAACAAATTATGCAAGTTAATCAAATACTTAAACTTACTTTATTTAAATAGCTATGGTTATGCATCAATAACATAGCGAAAGTGACTCATACAGAGAAACTATAAAAAGTCACGTTGTGTTTACAATGATATAATATTATACTGATATGAATGTTACGCATTTCAAATCAGTTAGTTAAAAAAAATCAAATACGAGACTTGGATAATATTTGACTATAACTTATTATATTGGTGATCGTCCTTCTATCTTTAAAACCCTTCTTCAAAAGACTGCTCAAAAAGATTTTTATAGCTTTAAACAACGATTTTTTAAGGACCTATCCTCCATCATACATTTTTACCCTTTATTCTATGTAGCACAATGCTTCTCAATGGTGAAATCCATTTATCTTTTCATGCGAAAACACAATGGGTTGCGCAGGACAAACAAAATCGGGGCATAACTTCGAAAACATTGTAAACATGGTTCGAAGCTGATACAGGAAACATGACGAGGAGTCCCAGAGGAAGATTTTGAAATCAGAAATTTGAACGAGCCGGTTGTGGAGCCCGGGACCCGTCCTCTGAGATATGTAACAGCAAAACAATTTCTGTCGCCATCGATATATTGAGAGGCCGTATATTAGTATACAGTGGGGTCCGATAAAGGTCTGTTCAGTGGCAACCGAAAAGGGTGGAGGGGGTTGGAGAAAGAGTGATATTGTTGCCAAATGCCCGCGGCTCTACAGTTAATTAATTGTCTCGCTGATCGTGTATGCACCCTACTAGCCGTATTGTGCATTTATAACTCTTTTCGAATTGTGTGCGCTCGTGTATGTTTGTATTTACCAGTAGGTCCTATGAATAAATTATTGCCGTAAATTAGAAAGTTTTGTTGAACTTATTACAAAGTTTAAAACTGTTTTTCTTAGTTATTAGGCATGCGCTTATGTTTGCAGAGTGACTCATGCCAGCTTTGAAAGCCATTCATCTCTGTGAGCACCCCGAAAGAAACATGCGCTAACGGTGTGTGTATGTATCTGTCAACAACTCTCATCTAAACAATGCCTGGCTGATTGCGACCGGCTATTTTCGGTGGAACGTCACTTCCTGAAACTGGGGCGACGCATTTCGTAAAGAACTCATATTTGCCACGGTCATGGAAATTCTTTCCAGAGGAAAATGTGGATATAGTTCATGCACGGTGAAAATAGAATTTCTGAACGGAAAACAGTATTCCAATTCCAATACAAACAATAGAGCATAGAGCGACGAGAAAAGATGATATGATGCATCGATGAGAATAGAAACAAGCGATACAAAATACATAACTCCGCTGTGGGAAACACTTGGAACTTAACCCTTTTGTGAAATCTTGAATAATGTGACATTTGTTCCACATGAGGTACACTTTCTTCTACCAGGTACCAGCCAGCAATTTCCTGCAGATAAGCGAAGCGCCATCAAGGCGAGGCTTTATCACAGTTATCGCCGCAATACAGACCGGACGTGTTTATAAAAACGTTATGTATAATCTATTTAGCTCTAGTGTTACATAAAGTTTTAGAGTTATTGCGGCGACAGAAAGCGTCTAGGTGGCGAAACGCTAAAGTAAAGCTTTATACTAGATATAAAAGCAACACAGCCGTCATATATGAGGCTTACTGTACGCTTTTAAACTGTACTTTTATTCTGAGGTGAGAAAAGCTTACGTGCAGAGAACGAGGCCTACACAGACATGTTCAGCAGAGCTTGAATCAAAAGCCCAGGCCGTATCTGCCTTTCAATTGAGGGGGCACCATGCTGGGAAGCCCCATGTGAAGCACACTAAAGAATCGCCTATTTAGGGCATGCGTGGTTATTTGACAGCAAGAAGGGGTTTAGAGAAAAGTTTATTTTGTGATATCTTATAAGGGTAAGGAAGAAAGTAGAGAAAGTAAAGATGCGACTGCGAAAAGGAATATTAGAGAGAGCAAAGAACCCGTTGAATGTACAACGAAAAGGCACGGCGATACGTTGCCGCTCACATAAAGGCACACGTGAAACACTTTTCTTGCGACTAATCTCTTTTCTCAAATCTTTCCGCCCGTTCTCTCCTAACTTACTTGCTCCTAATGTTCAGTTTATCCAAGACAGAACGATATCGTTTGAAAATATGGCGGCACTGAGAGCTTTGATACGGTAAGAAGTGGAAGACGTAATGTTCGTAATGTTTTCCTGGTCGAGCCCTGCTGAAAACAAGCTTTTTCTTTGAGATATGAGATTGGACCTACATCCCAACAGAGCACCTCGGGGAACAATCTGGGTGTTGTACAGTGACAGAGTGGAGTGGCAACTTTGTTGTATTCTGGTTGGTTATTGTTATAGTCACACTTGGGTGGTACCCAAGGGATGAGCTACTCAACTACTATAATATAAAGATTAAACAAAACTTATCTTTGGTTTCCAAATTCCATTAAAAGTAATAGGAGGCTTGTAGTCTCCAATCGCTCCATTATCCACAGTAACTTCAGCTACAACACATTCTATACTGTAAGTTTCTTGTTTTATCATAGCAGGCTATGTATAAGTAGTTCAACGAGGATGAAGTCATCAGTCGTTATTTAACAATATTCTAGTGTTTTATCTACAACTTTGCATCCTCCAACAAAATGGAAATTCATTTAGATGATATAATTTTTCCAAAATTCAATATTATTGAAAAACTCCTAAATTTAGAAACTTGTAAAATTCCCACAATTTTTAAAACAATGGAATTTTAAATAATAATTATTTTAGAATTTGTACTCCTCAAGGGAGTAGGCCTAATAAAATAGAAAAATTTTTTGTTTCATCATATCATTTCACAATATATCATTTCCCATCATATCATTTTACAATGCTAAAGTTGTTTTGTGATTGTACTATTTCATATTAGGCTTTTTTATTTTATATCTCTCTATACTCATCCAGTTTTTTTTATAAGAAAAATGCCATAAAAATTGAAATTACACGCTCTCACCAAATCCCTCACCAATCGATAGTCACCATCTCTCATACCTGAAACAAGACAAAAAGTATTCAATGAAATAATAATTCAAACCGATTCGAGTGTTGGTTTCCAATAGCGAAATAGGGAGCTAACAAGTCGACTGGAAAGAATCTGACATTTTTTGTTGAATTTATAACTTGGCAGCAGTCGTCAGAGTTTGACGTCTGGCGAAAATATGAACGCGCGGCCGCCTCCAGTTTTCCCCCTCACTGAATCCCTTCCCCCTAACTGCCAACACACGCAGCATTATGCATCGACTAGCTGGCAACTGTGAGCCGAAAATGGGGATTCGAGATGCGATGCAGTCTATTGAAAACAACATTCAACTCTTATGCTATATTCACATTATACAGTGCACGCATCCATACAAAACGATATGTATATTGCCCATTGTACCATATCCTATAGAGTAGGAAAGAGTGTATTCGTTTCCATAACTCGTACTGGCTTTACTGGCTATCGGATATTCTCTACAAATCTTCTTCAAAATCTTGAAATACAGAAAAATAAATAAATCAACCAATGAATTACAAAGACTGAGTCCATATTCAACGAGTTTCTTGCAAAGGTCTTTTTTTGTACAACACAGGCAAATTTTGTCATGTTTCACAAAAAAAAAACTGTTGTGGCCTGGACAGAATTTTATGCATGAATAAATTGTTGTGTAATTATTTTACACATTTAGGAATCAATCGAGGCTTTCGAACTAAATAGATTCCAAAAATTCATTTAGAATAACTAGGTAGAGCATTCTTAATTTAAACATAGGATTATAACTCTTGACATAACTTAGGATAGCCATTTTAACATATTCAAAGCCATTTTAGCCAATAAATCGGATAGCCATACATAAGATATATAGCCATAGTTGTATTAACGAATATATTGTAATTTTACAATCATCTATATAGTTATTACTGTATATATTAGAAACTGAATTTTCTATGTACCAATTTTTTATACGACTAACTCAATCAGAGTTAGTTTTATAGAACAAAAATAATCCAGAATATTCATTACTTGAATACCAAGGGTTCCATGGCTTATGGGGTCCAACAGCTTCAAGAAAATCACTCTGAATAATTATGTTTCTCAAATGAAAGTTAAATTGTTTACTCGAGTCCTTCTTGGAGAAGGGTGCTATGGGCACAGAGAAGGAAGCGAGCGTGAAGAATCAGTGCAGACAGCGATGGACGTCGCTCGTTAATTTTGAATAAACATTGCGAAATGATCGAATTGCTACGGAGGGTGAGCTGTCATCCTCTTGACAGACAGGCCAAGGACGACTTCTGCTGTTTACAGAGAGGGAGGAATGCCTGTGTGCAGTGCAGAGCACGGGGTTACTAAGGGAGCAGGTTGAAGTTAGCGGCAGCGACGACGCAACGGTGAAGGGTGAACGTCAAATGACATAAACAGCTGAGCAAACACGCGCTGAATTCCGTCGGTTGCCGACTTAATCGGTTTCATTTAATTACAAAACTCTCAAAATTCGAGAACGAGATAATTCAAATGCCAAGTTCAGCATCCATCGCGCACCACCCAACCTCCTTATGACCCAAACTGTTGCGGTTCCAACATTCCAAACTCAGAGAAAGATCTACAAAGCTCCAGGGCTGCAACTCGAATTCTATCAGACGTGATCCATCCCCTATCAAGATTCGCATATTTCCTTCAACTCCTCTTTCCTTGTTCGAATCATCATATTCACTCCCTCTATCTCCCTCCCCCAGCCCCCCGTTTCATAACAAAGGGTCACAACACAAACTGGGTGTGTAACAAAAGGGACTATTCTCCCAGGGACTCAGTCCTGCATTGCCTAGGCTTTCCGCCTTTTCAGTTTCTATGAAATATTCACAGCAATCTCCTTTCTTTGCCAAATTGTTTTTCCCGTTACAAGAGTAAACTTCAACAAGAATCCGCGAATCCAATTCGAGTCAACAAAGGAGTGCATTCGTCGACTCATCGACTGCGGCCGGAGCAGAGCAGAGCGAGCAACCCTCCTCCATGATAAAAACCGCTCCACAAAACATCGCGCTGCTACTCGATTGCTTTTGAATAAGGCGCTCTAATTCGATTGCCTTGCCAGTGGAACAAAACACGTCTAGCTCCAGGCTGTTAGTTGGCTGGCATTCGACTGGTGAATTGTGTCCCTCATAATTCCCAACACACACACATACAGCTGAATACGTCGCAAAATTTCTTTGTGAATGATGCATACCTGCACGAATGCGCATAAAAGAAGAATCCCATGGGGGATGGAATGACTTTTCCATAGTAATATGTATATGTAATAATTCTGTTGTCAGATGACTCAATAATAGTTTAAGAATCAAAATAGTAAATACAATAACATCTACGGACAAATTGTAAGAAAGACATTACTCCTTCGGATTTAAATGTAACTGAACAAGAAAAAATAAGACATTACTTTGAAATTTAATACATGGCAGTTCAATTTTAATTTCAAGAAGACTGAAAAAGTACATAAATTGAATAAAATATTTCAAATTGATAATTCATATCATTCCAAAATCATTCTCTTGAAGGAGGAGTATTATCGTGATTCTATTGCTCTCTACACCAACAAGTATAATATAATATGATAACCCTTAAAAATCCCAGCTTGAAATATAGAGAAACTGAATAGATTGTAAAATAAGTTTTCCCCTCTCTTACTGGCAACACTACAACTGCAAGTATACCAATAAAAATAATATTTTTAGCCTACTGTACTATAATTTTTCAATGTTGACTACTAATAATACAGATTGCTAGATGTAGTTATGTAGGAGAATAAAATTTCAAAAAGAAAAGTGAGCAATATGTACGTAGTATGGAGCACGCTTATGAAATACACAAGTGTTGCAAGAAAAGGAAAAGATATTAACAGCTTGCTTGAGGATATATAGTCGAGGCACAAGAGCAGAATATTCAAGTTTTGTATGGTTTAGACGATTACTGGTTAGGAGAGTAAGGGTTGGTATGGTGCAGCAGTAGTCTTTATTCACATGCCCGACTCGATTTCCAAGGAAGGGGCATTGAAAAATTACTTTCCTTTTTTGATTGCACACATCTGCGACGCCTTCTTACACGAAGAAAACACAGAGCGCTCTTTCCTTTTCACCTCCGCTTTGCTGCTCAACGTAAATATCATCCAACATCACCACTTATTTTGCTAGCTCCTCCCTTCGCTTATATATATAACGCGGGTTGCAGCGACATATCTGCGGCATTTTCTCTCCGCCCTTTATTATACGCGACGTCGCATATACCTCTTGAATAGGCTGCTGCTGCTGTTACTGCTTGCTGCTTCTCGGAATAATACGACGTCAATGTCGCCGTCGTCATCTTGTCGACGATCTCTATGAATAAATTTGGCTGCTTTTCTTCTCTCCTTTGACGAGTACGCGCTGTGTGTATCAAAAAGTGGCCATTTCCCTACTACACAGTTCGATTGCCATCAAACGCGAGTGAAAAGGACAGATAAAGTGGGTTATGACATTGCGTGCCTATACGGGACGTGCTTTTCCAGTGTATAAAGCACAAAAAATAAAACAGCGATATTCAGACCACAAAAAAGCAACGCCATGTGCCTCTTGCTAGTATAGGCAACATACTCTCGCTTTTTTAGAGGGGAGGTGTATGGAGATGAATAAGCGGTTAAAGGACTATTCAAAAAACACCTTCAAAATAAATAATATCACTGAATTCGAGTTCAACTACAAACATATTTCAAGTACTTTTTGTTTAATCCGTATTTGTATTATTTCAATAAAAAATACAAATATAAAGAGCTTTTCTATTGATTTCAGAGAGAAACACTGGAATCCAGCTTGATATTAAAAAAATATATACTTAGGCTACAAATAACTCAGTTACCTAGTTAATTTAAAATAAGGGAGAACTTTTAATTAAATCAATTATTATCAATAATTTAAAAAGCTTGGTACAAATATTATTCTCAAGTTATGAAATTCTGGGAATGTATACATTGAAAAAAAAGTTACCAACATTTTCAAAAATAGTCTGCGTAGAAAATGAAAATGTAGGATTTCCTACCGTATATTCTTCTGTCATTATAAATTTAGTAATAGGCAGAGACCCCTAACATCTAGAAGTTCTTTCTTCTCGCAAAATTTGCTTCACATAAAAATACAGTGTTCCGTTGAAATATATTTGAATTTTTGAAAACTACTCTATTCTAGCGAATATGTTCGGATGCTGAGACTTCAGAGGCTCAGACTTCAGGTAGAACACACACTATTGATTGCCCACTGAGAAGCGGGGACAGTAAAGGGTCCGGGACAAGCGTCCTGCAGGAGGAACATGTGTCCTGCCAACAAGTTTGTTTTGTTCGTTTGACAAGCGATGCACCAGGTGTGCCAACCCAACCAACCGCCAGTCTCACACCTTCTCGCTTCTTTTGTTCAGATGGACATGTCACTTTCGCTACCCACCATTTCGACTGAGTTCATTCCATTCACAAAGTGATTTCAGAAAATAATTAATCTTTGAGCCAAACAGAAGAAGCAGAACCTGAACTCCAGTCAAGATGAATGTGGACAAATATGGGAGGGATAAGACAAGAAACGAAAATCCAGCCTTGTTCCAAGTAGAATATGTTTGTGTAAGAATGAAGGGATGTTTTCATTCAACTCATGCGAACATCCTTGTTTGCACACCTTTTCTTAAAAAATGCACTTTCTCAGATCATTATAATAAAATAAATTTTTGCAAGAAATATTCATTTTTAAAATCAAACAGTTTTTAAACTAAGGGATCATGAAGTTCCACGAATTTATTGATTTTTTACAGATTTTTAAGAGCCTATGCAACAATTATTCCCCCTTCTTCTACTCGGAATGCATAATAAAACTTATTTGATTCGACTTCCTTTTTGGTGACTTTTGAAGAGAATAGAAAATTGATAGAAAATGGAGGAAGATTAACCTACCAACAACAAGAAGAGTGGAAAAGGATTATGTCTTATTTATCCAACACTTATATTCAAGAACTAGTCAAACCTGAACAAGAGAAATATTGATTAGCTATCATAATATTATAAATTTTACAAAATATTTCAATCCAAACTCTTCCTCAGTAATATAATAACTTGTTCCATGAAGTTTCATCCAACACAAACCTTTAAAAATTAGCCAATATTGTATAGATTGAAAAGCCAACTACGAGGTTCATTACTTATGCACCAAACATTATACGGGCATTTCCACAAGATGCTAATCTCAACAACCTATTCCTATCCTATGTAATAATTTAACACAGATCAGCTAGTAAGAATGTTGCTATTTGATGCCGGTCATTTACTTATGAAGATAAAGTTGAAGGAATTCCGTTGAGAACGTACCTCGACAAATAGTGGGGACTTGGAATGCTGGTGAGAGTATCCAGTACTTGGACACTACCTCTGGTACTGAGAGAGAAAGAGACTGTCCAGTGCTTGAACATGCACTATCTCTAGGATTGAGAGAGAAAGTGATTGGAGAGTGATGCTGCCGGCCTTTTGAGACATCGCTGACGAAAAGCTTGCTGGAAGCCGTGATTAGATTTCGCACCGAGATAAGGGCTGGGACAAAGCCTTCGGCCGGCCGGCCAGTGTATCTTCGTAATTCCCGAAAACGCTCAAGTGTAAAATCGAATTTGTTACGTCAATGAACAAAGGATAGCCTAAGCCAGCGCCAGAGATAGGCAGCAAGATATCGGCAAGGCAGTGGCTGCGATGACGCATTCAAGCCTACTTACTCGTTGTTTTAGCCGGGCAAAACGGCAACACAGAAAAGAACGCTGGCCGGCTCTTAAAACAATGAAAAAACGATCCTTTGAGTCCGTTCGCTCCTTTTTAGCGCTCGGCTGAAGATTGGACAGTCCTGAAGCCAGACAGGGTTTTCACCACAATTCCACCACCCGGCATATCGAGACTTATCTGTTCAATTGAAGCATAAACTCGAATAAAGCTCATTCTGGTAGAACTAGAAAAATACATAGACTATTATTCTTGAACGGGAAAATAAGAGTTAGGCATTAGAAATACAACTCACTGTGCATAAAGGAAATTCTTGTGAAGAAAATGCTTCCACAATCGATTGACCGGGGATTCATCAAACGAAAATTTAGTAGAGATAATAGTAGTGGTAAAAACTACCAGTCGGTAACTAGTGATAAATTAATGCTGACAAATTCAAAGAGAGTGATGAGTTTCAAGCTGATTAAATTCAAGATACGGTTACCTCTTGGCAGTTTCTGCAAAAAAAGCATTCTTTACTCTCAATTAACATTTTTAATTATTCGACTAAAAACCAGAAATGGTCAATATCAAACTCATCAATTTATATTCATCATTATATTCTAATATTATTCATTCAATATCAACTACTGTATAATAATTATTGTTGGTTTTTGCTCACACCTCGCCACGTAATTTCTGCAAGGGCAGCAAAATGAAAGATAGTATTGCATTCCTATCTGTATTCTTCGATTTTCTATAAATTTTGAGATAGTTGGGTACTAATTTTTGTTTGTAGGTAAGACTCGATCGTTCTGGAAATGCGCCTATAAACCATACAGAAATTAGACATAAATAAAATACTTGATTATCTGTAACTTATGTAAGTCTAAGGATAAGAATATGTCAAAACGGTGAGGCTTAAGGTTAGTCTCAGGCTTGAGGTTTATACTATACTATGATGAACAAAACATATGATATAGATGTAGAGCTATGTATATACTATGTAGCACCTGCAGCCTAACCTTAAGCCTCACCTTATTTGACATGTTTTTATCCTAATAAATGAATTTTGTTGAATTATTTACAGTACAATTACAGTATATTTTTCGATTCTAGAAAGTCAATCCAAGATGGTTATATTTATGAGAGTTCAATCGCAATTGATTACTTGTGTACCTTGGAGAGCAACTAGCGTACATTTGATTACAATCGGGAGCTGGAAGTACATGCTTAGTTTATCAGAAGACCTGCTGTGCATACTCAGCGCACGAACTGGTTGTTAGAGCCGGTATAACTGCATTCATCCTCCCTGAGCAGCAAAACAAGGACTTATTTGATGTAACTTCCAACTAATCTTGAAACTAATAAGATAGTGAATACAGTGTATTCTTAGTTGCAAGTTACATCGAATAAAATATACACAGTGGGTAGACATCGTGAGGAGTAACAAATACCAGAAGACTCTTGGGATTAACTTGGAGCCCTCCTTAGCTGAAAGCAGGAGCCCAAGTCAAACTATCACTACAGGCAAGGAACCATCGGCTCGAGTCAACAAATAAAGTACGTGGTATGATATCCTATACACATTCTGTACACGGCATGTCCCAGTACGTGACACCGAAACAAATACAATCAAGGTAACTCAGAGAAGAGCGCGCGGAGCCCAAAAACTAGAACCAATCTCCTCCCTACCTCCCTCCATCACAGCCAGCCCCGTTCGATCCTCCGCAGGTGACGTTTTTGGATTATTGAGCTCGTTTAACCAGTTTCCCAAAATCACTGACTGAAAATGCATACTAGAACTACTTGAAGGAATTTACTTGAAGGAACAAAAATAGACCAAATAGGAATAAAAAAGTTGTCTAGAGACAGAAAGAGCACTCCTAACCTACCAATTTTTTTTCCCAACACTCGATCACAAAACATCTCATTCCAGAACTCGGAACGATTCGCAAAACAGTTGATTCCGGAACGCCGTGCGCAAAACACTTGCTTTGAGCATGGCCCAAATTCCATTTTATGCTTTGCGCACGGCCCAAATTCCAATTCCAAATTCATTGGACTCGGAACGTCTGAGAGCCGATTTCACCAGAATCCAATAACGTTAGATTCACCATAACAATAACATTTGTGGCAAAAACCGTTATTAGGCGCTAAAATTTATTGTATTAAATACAAATTTTGTTAGAGCGTAATTTGACTAAATCTTTCTTTTGAGAATTATCTGCCCAATTTAGTCCAGTTGATTACAGTGATCATCTGTCGACTCGTCGCCTGTCGTTGAGGAATAGAAATGGCGGAGTTTTGATTATTACTGCGTTTAGCTGAAAAGAAATTGGCCGTTGTACTGCTTTTAGCTGGGAATCGCACCAAAAGTGGCGAGAAGAATCAAACTTTAACACCTTCTTACATAATCAAAATTGATCGTACAAATTTTATCAATAGATTAAACGTTTCTGGACTGCTAAAATCGATTATACTGGTAGTTAGATTACGCGAAAATGTAATAATTAGTCCATTAATTTATGATGCAAAGTTTCAATGTGTAGCACTGGCCTACCCCGGTACTCCAAATGCTCTTAATCTATTGTTAGGCTAATCTCTTGTTGGTCTGGCATTACACGATAATTATTATAGTTCTATGTCATACATCTATTATAAAATATATTATAATATGTTCTCTATAGGAGACACATATGACACATAGAATATGATCATTGATAATAGTTGGTCAATTACACGATAATATTTTATCATTACATATGTTCGGTAATAGAACTATTATCATGTAGCCTAATACCCGCTATTCAAAATGCGTCAATTATTAATGTTTTAGAACTTTTATGATGGAGAGTGTTGGGAAAAATATTGTGTGCAACTGGTGTGCAAAAGGTTTGCCAAACTCGATAGATGGCCGAACTCAGCTTCGCTTCGTTCGGCCATTCTCTATCTCGTTTGGCAATCACCGGTTTTGCGCACAAGTTGCACAAATATCTATTAAATATTATTTTAACATTGATTATGTGCTCATAATCAACATGCTCATCTTCAACATGTGCGTAATGGGATGCAGGGTGAAACACGAAAAATGTCAAATGGTTGGGGAAACAAACTCATAAACAGATTCTACTGTACCCCCTAATATACTTAATATAACTTATATTAGCCTATATGAATTTACTTGAAATGAGGAAGAAAATATCACAACGTTCACAATACAAGATATTGCTGCTTTGTTAATTTTGGACAAATTGGAATAATGACATTTTTGCCACTCCATCAATATTTTGTTTATAGATGAATATAATAAAATTATTGTTTGGTATTTGAAAAAAGGACTTGAATGTATAGAGACGTTTAAAAAGCTTGCTAACGATTACTCACAACTAACAACGAACTACTTTACTGCATCAGTTCTACTGTGAATCATTAGATTTCAGTAGAATAGAATGCTATTGATTATTGATGAGGTTTGAAGGTAGTGTCCCAATGATAAACTTCTGAATTCATCAGAAAATGAATGATGGATTTGAAAGAATAATCAATGTACCGTATACATGTTAATTGATTAATTTTGGCATGAATCTAGATTACTCTATAGAGGATTCATTCCATTTCAATACATTCATCATGACATACATTTAAATACGTACGAATTTTGAATAATGATCCTAAATACAGATGTGAACAGAATTGCAAATTATGAAAACGTCAAAATCACTGTAATCGCAAACTCTTCATCGTCATAAAATGCTGATTGCGTTTCTGAAGGCCAAATCTCCAATCAACTTCAATTGCAGTTCACGGTTTGTTCGTCCACAACATTGATTGAAATTCTAGGAAATGCAATGTTTCAGCTTGGAACCAGATTCTGTCAAATTCCGCAATTATTACCATTGAATAAATGGTAGCTGCACATCATTTTAAAGGAAAACATGTCAGGAAAAATAATTGTGTCCTTCGAGAATAATCATTAGATCCATATTTCATTAACTCTCTTTACGATTCATTCAACCAAAAAAGCCTAGTCGTTGGATCAAATCATCACAGCATATTAGAAACATTTTCTTCACATTATTAGACTTTCTAAGAATTTACAGTTATTGTGAAACAGTAAAAGTATAAATTGGAATATGATTATTATTGTGGAGGTTTGTGGTAGTTTTTTCTGCTGAATACTCGTGAATTCAAATCCATAATATTGTCAATGTTTTACTTACAAATATTATATCAGTCATTGCTTGATGTCGTTATCTGTCAATTCAAGCTCACCTAGAAAAAAAGGAGAGACGTTCAAGAAAAATGTTTAATGATTTTTACATGTTACAGAATCATTTATTAGAAACTCATCAGACGACAGTATCCTGGAAAAAATATGTCACACCACATACCAGACACGTTTTTCAACTGATATCACTTTCTCATGCGGTATCAACCGATATCAAGCCCTTGTAAGGCTTCAATTCCAAGACAGAGGAAGCCTTTTAAAAGCTGACTAATCTAGGGATAACTGAATACAATATCCCCTCTATGGGATAGCTTCTTCGGTAAAGTTCAATGCATTTCACTCCACCACCATTCGATTATAATATCAAGGCAACTTAAAAACTGTTCGAAGATTTAATGTTTTTTTGGAAAATTGTTGCCGTTTATGAAAAACAATACTTGAGATGTGCAATGTCTATAACCTTTATTATTATCATTATTGAAAAATAATATATCATGTTAATTCTAAATGAAAAACATCACAAGTAAACAACAAAATCAATAACTTTATTTTTGTGACTTCTATTTATATTGACTAAGTCAATTACATAGTGAGCGTTAGCAGATTAAAAGTTGATTAAAAAAAGTCTGATGCAATCTATTAAACATAATTTATAGTAAAAACTAAAAATCCCAATCGGACTCGGTAGATTAACAAAGAGCTTGGGAGGTCTAGCTGTCGGAAACGACGACATATTTCCAGTTCATTTTTCCCTTAATTTTTTTGGCGTGTTTCCTCCTGCGCTCAAAAGCCTTCCAGCAAGTGCCTGTTCGTTATTTCACGCCTTAATCAGCGTGTCGACGACATAACCACGTAAATCAAGCTGGAACTGGTTCTCAATTTACGCGTTAGACGTGGAACAAAAATGATATCATGATCCATGTTAACGAACCAGAAGAGAGAGAAATAAGAATATAACATACTGACGTAACCTCAACTGAGTTCAGGATCACAATGTGTGAAAGACAACAAAATTCATCCAGATTTAAAACAGAAAACCAGTTTCAAATACAGAATGGATAACAAATACCAAATTGAAGCTCTTCTTGAATTTAGAACGCCATATGAATTGACTGTATAACAAACACTGGCGGCTCGCGCCCACGAAACAAGTGAAGTGTCCGTAGCTTTTACTGTACAGCACTTCACCTGCTTCGGTGGCACGAACCGCTAGTGTTTTCAAATTGAGTGAAATTGAATGAAGTTCTATAGCAAGTGTGCTTATCATTCTTTAATACCCTTCTAAAAATAATTCCAATGATCAATATATTAAAAATCTTTGTTCAATACTCTTTAAATTAGCCTACATATTTTGTTATAGAAAACAATCAAGAATTATTATATACATCAACATTTATAATTCCATCTTAATTTGCAGTAGATTATGAGAGTTAATATAATTTCAATTGGCTAGAAAATAAATAGAATTTGTATAAAACTGGCAAACTATATAATTTCGCCGTCAAATTCAACTGCAGTCATCTAAGTTCCTTAGTAGTGTAATCTAACTAAGTTTTCAATTCAATTTTCAATTCAAAAATTAATTTATTTCGCATAATACATTACAACAAAACGTGATACATTATTACAAACGTAACCAGCTGGTTATCTCAATACCAGCTGGTTACAAAAGAAACTTATTGGAATCCATTAAGAAATACAAAATATTTTAACAATATTAGTTTTGCTTTAAAATACAAATAACATGTCACAATAGGCGAAATAGAGATGGGCACCCCTAGGCGAAAACCCTATTGGAGTGCACTACTCTTGAAAATAAAATAAATAATAGACTATAGAGTAGTAGGACCGCCACGCTCTACAAACGGAATTAACTTAATTAAGTACAAAATTGAATCAAATATACTAGTATTACGGTTTCCATAACGGGAAAAATGACTAAATCTTATTATAAATTATTTATTTCAATGTTATTAATGAAGGATTCACTTATGAAAAACTGAACAATTATGGAATGAATCAATACTTTTCTCATTGAATAAAAGAATTTATTATTCAACTCATGAAAACTGAAAGACAGACAAGAATAACCAATGGCTTAAGAATGAAATGAGACCTATTTATGTACTAACTTACTGTACAATCCTCAAAAAAGATTCACAGTCATTCAATGTGAACAGGTAGAACTTCAAACCTTTAAGAAATATATTAAAAGGGACTGAGGTATTAAATTTTTGTGAAATTAAATTGAACAATCTAGGAGCATTAAATGAGAACGAATGTTGGAAAATTGTTAAATTAGATTGAGGAACTAGGACCCGCCTGAAGTTATATCTTATGTTTTGAGTGAGATTTGCATTAAGACATCTCAGAAAGAATAGTCTTAGGACTTTAAAAACGTAGAGATTTCTGATTGGGAGTATCCTAAGCTGAACAAACAGTGGCCAAGAATTATCAGTTCTTGGTGATCCAGTAATTATACGGACAAATGATTTTAGAAGAATAATTATGGGATACAATGTTGTAACATAGGTACCACCCCACAGTACAATACCATAGCTCATGCGAGAGTTAATAAGTGCATGGTAGGCATTCAATAATACACTTTTAGGACACAAATCACGTAGCATGTAAAAACTCCTTATTCCTCTACAAAACTCTTTTTTCAATTTTGCGACATGACTTTTCCATGACAGTAATGAGTCAATGATCAAGCCCAGGTATTTAAAGGTATTCACAATATTAATTGTTAGGCAATTACAGTTATTAATCACAGAGCAGGAATAGCTGTGGTAAACTAAATCTGTACCAAAAAATACATTTCCCCTCAAGTTGAAGATCATATATTTAGTTTTTTCACTCAACACCATAAAATTTTTACTAAACCAATAATTCAAGACTCTTAAATCATCGCTCATTTGAGTATATATTGTATTGCACTTGAAATCTGAATATGTGAGTGCAGTATCATCTGCAAAAGCTGTCAATCTACCATTTAATTTTGCATTACATAAATCATTAATATAGACAAGGAATAGAATAGGTCCCAAAACTGGCCCTTGGGCACACCGTACTCTATATACTCGAATCTACTCAACTCTCTCACACTGCTTTCTGTTTCGAAGATAACTATGGAACCACTTATAAGTTAAGCCTCGTACACCAGCTTAATATAACTTATTCAATAAAATTGAATGATCCACTGTGTCAAAGGCCTTAGTGATATCTAGATATAATGCTGAAAATTTTTTACCCTCATTAATACTCCCATAGATATCCTCAAAAAATGAAACCAAAGCATCTTCCGTACTCATGCCCTCTCTAAAACCAAATTGATTTTTACTGAAAAAATCAAATCTTCTAGAATAACCTAATAATCTAATCTTTATAATCTTTTGAAAAATTTTGGTGTAAACAGACAACAGAGATATTGGACGGTAACAATTTGGTTTCTCTCTGCTACCCTGCTTGAAAAGTGGTATCACAATAGCAACTTTTAGGCAATCAGGAAATTCGCCACTCATCATGCTCCAGTTAAAAAGTCTACTCAATACACCAGCAATCTGAATGGAAATTTTCTTAACAATGTAACTGCTAATGTTATCAAATCCGGGAGCTTTATTGTTTTTCAAACCGGCTATTACCTTGAGAATTTCAGTTTCATTAGTGGGAGTGAAAAACAAGGAATGCAACATATGGTTACATTTGAAACGGGAATTTAATTCTACATTATCCTGTAAGTTAACAATTGACTGTCGTAGCAGATGCGGTATTTTAATAAAAAATGAATTAAACTCTGTTGCAATGCGTGTTTTATCTGTTATTGTCTCTGAATCGATTTCCAGACTACTAACATCCTGCTTTGATTCCCTTTTTCCTATCAAGCCATTAACTATTTTCCATTGATTCTTTAAATTTCCAGAGCAATCATCAAACTTTTTCGAGTAGTACTGTTCCTTTACTTTTCTCAATTCAGATTTTAACCTATTTCTAAATGTTCTGTAGTATTATTTTAAATTTATATAGTTTGGTCTTGAAATCGTGAGCTTAAAAAGCTTTTTCCTTCTATTGATACCTCTAAACAAATAATCAGAAATCCATGGGGTTAATTTATTATTGATGATAACACTGTTTTTGGGTTTATTGTATTTACACTTATCTATTGAATACGATAACAACTTGGTCACCATATAGTCATATAAGTCACCATATAGAAGTCAGTTTTATCAAATCTTCACAAAATCATCCTGACTCATAGCATGTACACTACAATCATATGTTGTTCACTACAAGTCATTATCGAGATCAGCCAAATACATTCTCCTGACGCAAATACTGCAAGCCAAATACAACCTGAATACATTGCTATAGTTCGCGCGAGATAAGAAGATACACCGCTACAATACGATTTACATTGTAACGGCGAGTCAACTATTACCTTATTATGTGGTTTGTGTTTGATATATTCATGTAGTGATTCTTCGTGTGAAATATAATAGGAGAGCACGATTCCAAAGAGAGCTACAGAATTCAAGCAAAGCCATAGAATCTGATACAAGTAATAGTATCGGCAAAGGATCGGGCTAGGGCTGCTGATCAGATGTGTCAGTCACATTCGAAAACGCTCTCAAAGAGCTAGCTAGCTAGTTGTCGTTTTGCACCTAGCTGGTTATCATCCTCTTAGCATTTGCTGGTCCTTTGTGTTCGTATAGCAGCAGATTAGTCGATATGCGGCGGCAACATAGCTGCTAAACACGGCTAAAAGGACATAGAACTATAGCCATGTGGTAAAAGGACGCCGTGGCTTGAGGATGCTGGACGCCCCGCCGCACCCCGCACGTCAACATTGGCCGATAACACAAACCTTTCACCCCTTGCTCACAGCTGATATAGAATACATGCACAACCCCTACCTGCAGCAAACCATATTAGCATGTTCTGGCACCAACGCAAACATTACCTCCCTATCAATATTCGAATACTGATCGATATAATCAACCCCTATTGCCATTTATCGCTAAACTGAACGCACTGCATGACGTCTAAATCATCACACAGAACGTGTCCCATGAGCCGCTCACGCTTATGATTTTGCACTGCATATACATTTGAATACACCATTCAGAGATAAATCCAAACCAATTCGCACGATCTACTAATTTCCTCCATATCGCATACACAAGCAGCGATCAGTTTTGGAGAGGTTGTTAGTGAAATTGAACCAAAGGTTTGCGTCAAATTGAACTGAAAAAAGTTGAAGAGATAAGTACCGAATGTGTCAAAATATTTAGGATATAGGATTGTAATTTGTTCTAAATGGAACAAAACAAACTTGAGTGTGAATCCCTGTATTTGTGTCTGACTAAATAACTCCAAATAAAAATAATTATCCAATGCTAATCCACAGTTTATACCGTCATACAGAATCACTTTCCACATATAAGACTAACATACTATGTTGAAGCTGGTTGAGGCACTTGAGAATCACTTCTCACGTATAAGACTCACATACTACTTTGAGACAATTTAGTATCATGATATCCAAGATAGTATCATTTTCACTCCAAACATTTCAAATACCAAATACAAATGTAACACTCACTATTGCTGTCATGTGCATGTGTGACAAACTAATTTGAATTCTATTATTGGAGTAACAAATATAAAATAACGTACATTCAACTGGATTAATATGATATTTCAAAATTTGAATAAATTTACTAACGTGGCTAGGTACATCAATAATTATCAAGCGGTAAATTCAAATAGGGCGAAAGCGAAAATTGATGATATTGCAATTGACACGATGGTGATGCCCAAAAGTGAACAGTATCATTGAAACAGTAATTCGATATCGCTGAACGAGATCTAATAATTGAATAAAACCGATGATGATCGACTTAACGGATTGAAAATACCTGACAAAGTAAATAAGTTGATCCATACCAGTTTAATTAGAGAATTCATCAATTGTAACAATATTGGATGGACCAGCACTGTTCGCCTTTACATTACACACTCATGCATTTCGTGTGACAGAAGACTAATTATGTGCATATGTCAATAACAATGTGTACCAATTGGAATTAATTTCAATGGCTAGTGAGTTCTATTGTAGCCCAAATATTATATCAACCGTTTCTTTCAAAGTTGTGGCTAGTTAACATTATGAGTAATTGCCTTTTTGACCATAAAAACAAAGCACATTTTCTGATAAGAAGAAGTAAATTGATAATATAATTCCCATTAACGTAAAATTCAAAGGATGTAATTTTTATGGTGATGATGTCCACTTGAGCCCGTAGAGGATTGAGCTTGGGAAATGGTAGGCTCATGAGAAATAGGAGATGAGGAGAAATTAATTTCGGCAACTTTTTATGCAGCCGTGGCTGATAAAAAACACGAATTCAATTCATTTACAGATAAGATTCCACCAACGCCAAAATTCAATACGTACTAGGCTAGGAGTGAAATTTTACTCACCAACAGCCATGCGCCAAAAATTATTTTTGAAATTTTAATATATTTTTTCTATAATTGGGTGCTAGTCTGTTCGTATTTGAACTAGGAGAACACGAAATACATAAAATATAACATAGAAACTACATAGACTAATAGAGATTTATCTTTAAACACAAATATTGTGTCTCTGCTCTGTACCATTGCCACACGTGTTCGATACTTTCAACTATGAACTCAACCGCCTATCAAACCCTATTTGTTTGAATGAGATATTTTTTTGCTATTTGTTTGAATCTCCTTTGGGAGATTGGCTGTTGTTAGTAAAGTCAGTCGTTTCCCATTTCTGGAGGAATAGCAATCGTTGCATTACACTCTAACTGATTAACTGCATGTTATTCAGAGGTGTTCTGCATCTTCACTTGGTTGTGAAGACTGGCTTATGGTTGAGAGGATCGACGTGCTAACCACACGTTACCTCTATCCTGGTTGATGATTATTCGCCTGCTGTATTTTCTATCCGGGCTGGGAGGGCACTCTGGCGGGGTGGGGGGTGGCTTCGGCTCGGTCGGTGTTGATTCGGGGGCTGTGGGTTTTCTTTTGAGAATTTATGGTTTTTGGGCCGGTATTGGCCGGGCTGGAGTCGTTTCCCCGTCTTGCCGGGGTGTCTTCTTTGCTTGGACGGACTCTATAGTTTTGTGAATGTGAAACTGGCAACCAGCTGGTAGGCATAGGCCCTTCATAGGGCTGTTGCGCCATTGACAAACATTTGTTTGAATTAGATATTTTTTGCAATTTTTTGAATGAGATATTTTTATGCTATTTGTTTAAATGAGATATTTTCTGCTAATCAAGATGACAAGTGAAAAATATAATATGTAGCTGACATAGTAGTGTATTGTTCCTCTAGTAAGATACAATACAGTGTAGTGTTTTTTAAATCGGCTCTAGTTACAGTACGTTATAGGACAATGAATATAAAGAGATCTCTCTATATTATTTGTTTATAGTTATGCAGTGCAAAGTGCAAAAGTCCCAAATATACAATTCTTGATTAAAATATCATAGCACAGAGTAAATGGAATTTTGTACTGAGTGAGTTACAGAAATAACACTGACATGAGAAGAATCACGACAAGGTTCATTTGAAAAAATCTAGTTACGATATCGACGATGTTGTCACAAGATACATTTGAAATTCCTAGACTTCCAAGCTTTCCTCATTGTTATCACTTCAAATGACTTGACATGTTTCTGAAAATTACGTAACACGTCTATCGCAAACTATGAGACAAGAATTTCTACTATGCACATGTGCTTCTTCACTACTAGAATAAACGGAGAAAACTCCGAGACTGATGCGCTGAGTGCCTAGACCCTGGAGTATTGAAAAGATAGAATTATAGATGGGAAATGAATATAATATTCACATAAAAGTTTACCTTTCAATGAATATTCTAAAGACATATTACATGATAGTGAAATGAATTAAATCACCGCAAAATCTCAATAGGGACATTGTTGCATTGGATTCGTGAAAATTACAGTATGTCATTTCTAGTTTGATGATTTTGAAGATATGAAACCTTAAAAATTTATTTTAAAATTATTGTATATTATTATTTTTGAAAATAATAATAATATAAATCAAGATCATTGAAGCTTTAAAAAACGAAATTTTATGAAAATTGACTAACATAGTCGGAAAGGAGTGGAAAAATATTTGTTAACGTTCTAAATTTCTGTTGTTTACAGTGGATATTAATGATTTCATCAATTGAGTCCATATTAAATTTCCAAACTTATGGTGTCATCGTATGAGGAACATTTCAAAGCACATCAATTCATCAAGGTTTTCAATTCATCATGCCATTTTCAAGTCTGGTGAAGTTCAGTAGATACCATAGAGTAGTAGGGGCTGTACACGAATTCCCAAGGGCAAAAGAAACGACATTTATAGATTTTTGCAGAAAGGAGAGAAGAAGCGTACAGGAAGAGAGGGAATATCACCCCAAATTAATTTATATTTGTCTTCCATTTGTACAGGAGATAGATCCTCTTTATTTGTATTGACATACCAACGGAGGGACTTTTTAATGATCACATGAGGTACAAAGACTTTTTGATCGGTCGCTTCGTGTTTTTAGGATAAAAACTCATCACCAGACTCTTTGTAAACACAGTAATTTAGGAACCCACACTACTACGCAAATTTTGCATGCATATGCATGTTCTCCAATATAGATTACAAACATGTACATTCAGTAATATAGTCAGTTATTAGAAGCAATTAGAAATGAATGACGTTTGATTGACCCCAATTTCAGTTTGTTCCCTAAATTTACTCGTGACTGCGGTATAATCAATGGATTCTTGTGAACACTGAATACGAATTTACTCCGAAGACTCAATAGATAAAATTCAAAATCGGAGTAAGGTTAGACAATTGTGGAATTCCAAAATGGTATATTAATAATTTTACGGTAATTAATACAGCAAAAACTAAAATGAACATATCTACTTCATAGACTACATACCTACATATAGTACCTACTTATCCACTACTTTTCTACTGCATTATTTGAAGAATAGTCAAATAAAAATAATGTAAAAGAGTCAAATGAGAATATATTGAGAATGAGAATAATGCATTTTATGGATAAAAATAATTAAATTTAGATTCTACGATAACGTGCATGTAATTTTCACCATAGAAAATTCTTGATTCTAAGCGCTAGCTTCTCATCAATCAAGAGCTAGACTATTTTTTGTCGGAAAGGTCATTTATAAAATATTTCCATTAAATTCTATATAGTACGGTGCAATTAGTTCGAAAAAAGACTGAACCTCAACATTCAAAGAGAAAGGACGATTCCTACGCCAACTTGTTCTATACAACCCCTTTATTGTTTTGAAAAAAGTTACACCCTTACGAGCGTCGGGTTTTTGGAGGAGGAGGGGGGCTGTGAAAGGTGCAAAATTTCAGTTTTTCGTGAATTGTAGCCGAACCAAGCGTCGGACGAAAAAATTCCATCATGTTTTTTTGGAGAACAAAATTTGGAAGAGATTGAGACCAATCACAACCCTGTATCATCAACCGTTTCCAAGTTACAATTTTTCGAAAACTCCATATTTTTTTTAAAGGAATTATTCTGTTACTTTAAAAGTTTTGTAACTTTGAATTGGAAACACTTGCATCCGTATTTCAAAATCCCTCTCGGCGAAATTCATTTCTCTTTAATTTGAGACCAAATTCACACTTCTATGTTTAGTCGTTCATGTGCTACAGCGATTTTAACCCTTACATCCCTAAAATCCCCTAAAATTACATTTTATCATACAAAAAAAATACTAAAAATACGAGGGGTGTTCATAAAGTAAGGGCCGTTTGGTGACAGAAAAAAATGTATTCATAAGAAACAAATTTCATTGTCATGTTTAGTTAGTTATGATCTTTCTTTACGTCTCTGCATCATCGCCGTTCACTTGTAAGCATTTTTTTACCCCTGCGCCAGCTTCTTTAACCCCTGTGCATAGAAGCTCGCCGCCTGAGAGTGGAGCTAGTTGACAACGGCGTTTTTGAGTCCCTCTTCGGTTTCAAAGCGTTGTTCACCGAGCCCCTGTTTAAAATGCAAGAAGAGGAAGTATAGTCGCTAGGTGCAAGGTCGGGGCTGTAGTGGGTGGTCAAAAAATTCTCTACGAAAATCTTGAATTTTCTCCATGGTTTTGGCAGCAGTGTGAGAATGCGCGTTATCGTGGAGGAGAATTATGCCAGATGACAGTTTCCTGCGGCGTTTGTTTTGGATCGCATGTCTTAATTTTTTGAGTGTTTCGCAGTACACATCAACTGTAATTGTTGTCCCTCTTGACGATCCTTTTGCACATAAGAAACGAATCATAGGACGCACTTCACAGTTGGCGGGATCAACGATTTTCGCGGTCATTGTTCTTTGCATTCATTGACAACAATACGACTCCAGAATCAAAACAAATCACGCTGTAGCTTCGCAATGTGTCAGTACATGGTGCTGCAGTAGTAAAACTTTGCTTTGAAGCGCCAATATTTAAATATAGGCAAACGGCCCTTACTTTATGAATGCGCCTCGTATTTCAATCAACGTTTGTTACCCTATTTATACTGCTATAAAGTTACTTTACAGCTTTATTATCGAGTCAATGATAAGCTTCTGAAATTATTCTCGTTAAAATTGTCATCAACTCAAACAGCGGCCAATAATCACATCAAGAACTATTGACTCTTAAAAACAGAAGTTTCAGCAGGTTTGTTTTTCCTATGAATGGTAATACAGTGGTAGTAAATAAAAAATAACTTCTCTAAAAAACAAGGCAATATCTTACACCTACAGTTGACAGTTCAAATTATTTTTTCGGATCTGCCAGGACTTGTATGCTTTGAAATGGTGGCACAAATAGTGATAGATGAATATAATTATCCTACACTAATTATGTTCTCTAAATAATTATGTTCATAGCTTCTGCATGATTTCAAAGTGTTTTGATAAGTTTTAAGAGCTCAATGTTTTTTATTTTGAAATATTAAATTTAGTTAAATTAGTGGTTGAATTTATCCATACCAAAGAATGTGAATTATCATTTGGAGAGATAGTAAGAAAATTGATAAGTTGGCAGACACGTGTCATATGGACTTTATCAAGAGACAATCTCTTGATAAAATTTTTGATAATTATAACACAAATATAACCCAGCCTCTACAGCAAATGAAGGGTGATATTTTGGACTGATGGACTGAAAATTTTTTGACAGTAAAAACGTAGATAAAGAGACCCAAATTTATTCCAGTAGCCAAGATAAATTACCCCAGCTCAAATTCGCACCCATAAAATAGTACGAATGACACTTAAGCGTAGGAAGAAAAGGATAAAACAGCTTGGAACTGAATTTCAGGATTAACAACTCACGATACAAGTAAATCAAGAATACGTGCTCAAGAGAATAGTACGCTGAAGTGAAAACTCGAAAACGGTTTGTGCGAGAGACGTAAGCAGGCCGATGACAGCTGAGACCAAGACAAGGTACCTGGTTGAGAAAGAAGGAACATTCTGTTGCAAGAAAAGGGATAAACAGGAGGAAGACATAGGAAGATAGGAATAAGATATAATAAAAAGTGTAGCAGACCAGCTGGCCTCACTGTTGTAATGCACAAGACGAGTGACTGTAGAACAGGGAGGGGACGGGCAGACTTCAAATGAAGATTTACACATTCATTTTACTCTTCTCCTCAGGGAACTAGGATGTGCTTCGTGGATGAGCCAGTGCGGCCCAAAGGGGAAGATTTATAGTAAGTTTTTTTTATAAATATATTAGAGCAACCGTAGATTTAGGTCGTGTTTGAAAGGAAAAGCTGGAGCTTTTATTTTTCCTTTATAAAGTACCGTTGCGACAAATACCCCACCCTCTACATGCATTTTTCAAGTCTACTATCTATTATGTATAGGTTTTGTTTTCATAGTAGAAAAAACAATCAATGAATCATTACAAACTTTGATAATTTCATCTAGCACAAGAAAAGAGTTTAAGTGATTGATTTATCAAATTAATAGCGTCGATATTGATTCTAGTAATTCTTGATTCATTCTTCTCCCAATTTGATCAATTTCTTCATAAACATTGAATCTGCGTAATGTGACCTCTCCAATACATTCATTTTTTAATACATTCGTATTATTACATTATCTCTTTACATCTCAAGTAAAACTCTAACAATAAAATAAGTTGATCAATTTAATTTCAATCTTATTTCCAAATGATAAATAAGTATGATGGAAGGGTTGGGCGGATACAATGCAACTGGTAGAAGTATTGTGCATGTCAACACGGCATTAAATGGAAAGCTAATAGCCACGGACATTTAATATGCTGTGACCCGAAACTCATGTAGGTAACCGAACTGAAATATGATCCAGAGACTCGACCAAAGTCATACAACAGGTTGTGACACCGACACTGCCAGACTCAGTCTGACATGCTTATAAGAATACAGAACATGACCGGCAATGAACCTTCAGAAAGGTATAACATGTACTGGCTCCACTGCGCGAAAAGTTTGTGGTCAATATTAAATCAAGTTTAAACCAGCTAAACCCGACATCAAATTTAAATTCATGTCGGCCCAAATGTGTTACATTAGATAGTGTTGAGTTAATAATGGTGACATGACACCTATGTAGAGCCGGTTATTTCAAAATATTTTCAAAGAGATAACAATGATTTTATTCTTGATATGAAGATATGTAAATACAGAGTGTTTCAGGAGGAATGTGCAATACTTGTCAGGCTGATTCCTTACACCAAGTAGAAAAAAAAGTTCCATAGGGCCAACCCCCAAAAACGCTCTGTTACCGAGATAACAATGGCGGAAAATTGAGATTTTGAAAAAAATATTTATTTTTCTAATTTTTTAGAGGCTTTACTGGGGTTTTAAAATAATCAATTCCTATGTAAAATTAGCTGAGGAATTCAATGAAACCAGTCTGAAGTCTGTAATTTCAACGGTTATTGAGATAATTGAAAAAAGATGCTTAAAAAACGCCATTTTTCAAAAATAAGGGTTATAACTGGATAAGGAATCATAAATTTGAATTTTTTATTAATGGAAGTTGAAGAGAGTCGGATTCTAAAGAAAAAGTTGAATGGCAGCGATTGTTAAATCTTACCCAAATCTCAGAAATAGCGATCAAAAATCGCAAAATTCGACAAAACATAGCACAAGTGATAAATTTGTATTTAGTAGCGATTTTGCGATTTTTGATCGTTATTTCTGAAAATTTGGGTGAGATTTACACAATCGCTGCCATTTAACGTTTTCTTTAGAGTCAGACTCTCTTCAACTTCCATTAATAAAAAATACAAATTTATGATTCCTTATCCAGTTATAACCCTTATTGTTGAAAAATGGCGTCTTCTAGCATATTTTTCCCAATTATCTCAATAACTGTTGAAGTTACGAACTTGGAACTGGTTTCATTGAATTCCTCAGCTAATTTTACATAGGAATTGCTTATTTTGGAACCTCACTAGAGCTTCTAAAAAATTAGAAAAATTAATAATTTTTGAAAAATCTCAATTTTCCGCCATTGTTACCTCGGTAACAAAGCGTTTTTGGTGGTTGGTCCCATGGAACTTTTTTGTCAACTTGGTGTAAGGAATCAGCCTGAGAAGTATTGCACATTCCTCCTGAAACACCCTGTATAAGAATTTTCAAAGGTTTTTTGATTACTAATCAAAAATAATGACAAGGAAAGAAGAATATCCTGTAATATTTTAATGTCACGGTTGTTGTATTATTAAGAAAAAAATCATATTAGGCCTACACGAGTTATAGACTACATGATGGTGGGAGTGTAGAGAGGTTCGTATAATTATTATGGATTATACTTATGGCGACATTAGATTCAGAATTTTCTGCCGATTCCTATCGATCACAACTTTACAAGAATGAAGGAAATATCAACACAATATAAACTTATGCAATCAACATCCTTTCTATCTAGGCTATGTAATATAGGTTTCTGTATATAATATAGGAATACAAAATATAACTGAAATCGCATTCTAGTTTGATTAGAATCTCTTATCTGCTCTATTTTACTTCCTAGAATAATTGTATCCATAATTTCCAATTTCCAATATTTGACCACTTACTATGATCATTCACCATTTTATGCTTGCTATGAATTCATTTGGAATAAAAGTTTGAAGAGTACTCAACAGATAAATGAAAAATCCCATCTAGATTTAACAGTTTTGGCTACCATGAAGATAAAAAGGTTCACGGTAGAACATTTATGGCATCGACAATTCAGTTTGATGCAAGCGATTAGTAGCAATAAAACGCGTCACCTTTAACGAGAGTGTAATGGCGTTGGAGACAATCAGAAGTGCACAGAAACGATGATCATTTTCATGGATGGAATAAAAAGAAGCTGTAAACTGATGAAATTCATGTAGACTCTCTGGTTTTGTAGTTCCTAATTGATTCGTACAAATTCAATTGGCCAATAGTTCAATAGCACCGTATAATAACAATAGGGCGTGCGCATAGAACAATAGTTCAATGGAATGCTGAATGGAGAATGGATGAATTGATTGCATCAATATCTCACCACTAAAAGTTTGATAAAATGACAGCGAGGTCGAAATTTCGGTACACCAATTAGTTATAGCTAACGAACCATACTCAATTTTTTAAATATATACTTAATTTGACAATAGTGAAGGCACCACTAACTCCTACTGGAATCTCGCCTGATTCCATTTCAATACCCACCACTCATCCAGAAGACCGCATCATCTACATTTTGGAATTTATCAACTGATTGTCATGGAACATCCATCCAAATAAACTTGATTTTGTACGTGACTCATTTATTATTTTAATTAGACCACTTCCATGACCCTAAACTTCATAGAAACCTGTCCACGATGAGTTATTTTCTGAGATTAATGAAAAAAAACAGAAAAAATTTTATATACCTTATTGATATTGCTATGAAAGGAATACTATCTAATCCAGCAACTAAATTAATCAAATTTCTGGTAATAACAGTGTGATATAATCAGCCAGCCCACATTTTCAAGCTGAACTGAGAGAAAGTGGGTGAGCTCTCGTTAAAGCAATAAATTTACATGGAGCTCTACAATAACAAAGAATCGGAAAAGGGGAGTTACAAAAGTAAATCGTAACATTAATTCAAGACGAACTAAAACGGACAAGACTCGATTGGAAGAAACTGTTAGCCGAAGGACTGATAATTCAATAAAATGAAAATGGAGACCCTTCGGGCTCGGTTGAAAGAACTGCTGAATAAAAAACTGTGAGTCGTTTCCTTGGCTCTTGAAAATAACTAGGTCCTGAGAGGACGATGGTATCATTTTGCAGGCTCTAAACGATGAAAAGGACCAGCAGCACTTGGTATTCCTCCACTCGTCCACAGTCAACTGCTCTTATTACGGGTCTTGGCCTTTCCTCCGGTTGAGAAAGAGGCAAGACTAAGGACGATGCATAATTTATTTTTCGGAATTCCTCTTCCCGTTTGACTCTAACGATGCGTCTGCCGGCGAGAAGGAAATCGATAACATCTTCACTAACTTTATCTTCCAAGCATTAAGCTGGTATATCTGAGGCATTAGGGCTGGCAATTTCAATCGTCAGACTGTTGAGGAAATGCCATTTCTAGAAGAGGATACGCAGTTGCATGTCAACCAACAAGGACCTACCGGACTAGCACAAAAAGAGGCCCCGGCCCGGCACCGCCTCATTATATTATTCAGATGCGACTGCTAATACTAGCAAGGCTTGCGGAAGCACGACCAGGTAACTCAATAGCTCCTTGTTTAGATTGGCTGCATTGCAGAGCCTCTGCCTCAAGTTATCAACCTGTCTAATAACCAAATAAACGACCACTTTATTCAAGTGGAAAATAATGTCACCATCCAAGAATCTTTCAAGGGATACTTCAAACTTAAGTGCAACTAAACAATTTCCTATGCTTTGTGAAATGTATAATGAAATTAATGATATTTCAGCCAATGTTAAATTGAACATAGCCTCTACTTGTGCTATTCTAATCTGAATGAGGAATATATCTATTCTATTCTTGGACATTTGTGTCTGTGTTTTCGCCTGTTAGTATTATTGTGCTGTCTTGAATAAGTTTAATAAATAAATATACAATAGTAGAGGCAAATTCAAATGCGCTTGATAGTGAATAAAACATTGATTTATTGCAATGATTCTCAATAGAAATGGATAAATTATACTATTTAAGATTTTTAGGAATGATGAAACAAGTAAAGGATTCGAGCTTCTTCTTTTCCTAGTGGTATGATAAAAGAATATTCAAAACGAAGAATTTTTACAGGTATGTAATGAAATTATTCTTCAAGTTATTTTACTATTAAATAAATATGTTACATGAAATGAGATGGAAATACAGTTTCGTATCTCATTTATCAGAACAATTTAAGTCTCATATCGGGCCAATTCATGTTGAATACAGGAATTCAAACGCTCGATTTCAACATTTGAATAGCTGAGCAGCCTAGCACAGAGCAACAAGCTCCAGCAGCAGGTTCTTAATAATGGCTTGACACTGTAGTACAGTGGCCTCTATCTGGAGCTGGAGAAGAGAAACGCAGGCCGGGCCGGAAATGCCTAGCAGCAGCAGCAGACACTGAATGATGACGTAAGCGAAGCCACCGCTCTTCACATTGTTAATCCGAGACTAGAGACCGGGATTAACTTTGCCAGCAAGGAAACTGGTCCTTAGATAAAGGAAACTCTCCTCATTGCGCCACTGCTAAGCCAACAACCATTGATAAGACGGTTTCGGATCGGAGAGGATGCCAAGAGTGATGAGAAGATGTTACAAGTGATCAAGGAGGAAGGTGGAAGAGGAAGAGACGACGAAGTGAAAAAATGATAAGATGGTGAGAGGCGGTGGAGGAGACGATGAGAGGAGGATGATAAATTGAAGGCGGAAAATAAGGAAATAGATAAGAAGCGGACAAGAAGAAAAAAAACCGGATGCGGTGGATTCAGAGGGAGGCCGAAATTGGAGGAAAAGTGAAGGATAAGGGTGAACTGAAAGAGGTGAAGAAGAGTGCAAGGAGAAGAGAAGATTGAGGAATTTGAGAAGAAGAATAAAGAGGAAAATGAGCCGGATGTGGTTGGGAAGGGAGAGTGGAAATGAAGAAGGAGGAAGATCAGAGAAGAGAAGGAAAATGATGCCGAGGAGGAAGAAGAGAAGCGAAGAAGAAGAGAAGTATTTGAAGAGAGATTTGATGAACAATTTGAAATTGAATACACAATAAATAAAATTTATTTCAAGATGAGGAAGAAAATGTTTTTCTTTTTAAACTTCACAACCAATTGATGTACTTTGGGATAAACTAGTAGTTTAGTTTTAGTCTTAGAATAAAACAATACTACAGAATAGAGATTTTGGGAGTTGGGAAAGCAAATAGATGATAAACCATTCAAATGATAACTGCTAAAGAGTCTGAACCAATTACACAACAAAAGTTTCAGTAAATTGAGATTAAGAGCAGGTTAGTCTGCAGCATTCAACGCGTATAAAACGTTTGCGCTCCTCATCGAGTCAACTATTAACTCAATAGGTACCCATTAGAACATAGGACGGATCTCACCTTTGAATGCGATAATTACTGCACCTTCGACTCACATTAAGCCTTACAACGGCAAAAGGGCTAGATGAGTCTGATTAATGTATTCACTATGCTGATAGCTATTTGAATTTTGATCACTTTCTTAACTGCAGTTCAAAACTAAACAGCCCTTGGCTCGCATGCTCTGGTCTGGGACAATCGTATGCGTATAAGCCCTCCAATTCAACAAGAACTTTCTAATTGTACTGCTTTAGTTCTACACACCGTACGAGCAAAGTATTGTTCAGAATAATGCTATCCACACTAGAGCTTTCTGGATTTCTCTCGAAAATACTGTAGATTGCAGTAGCTGCCACGAAGCTGCTATCCTATTTATAGTTCAGTTATAGTGAGCCTACTGTAATTTCATTATCAATAATAGTAAAGTTATTCTATTATAAGTTACAGTATCACTTTAAAAAATGATTCGATTCTATTTTCTTGCACAGATTAGATAAACTCTAACTTTCTATGAGAGAAAATTAATCTGTGATTCAAGCGTTCTTCAGAGAAACTGCAATACTGTACATAGTGGATCAACTGTACTGTTATAGTTCACTAACGATAGGAGCTATATGAATTGTTCAGAATGATTCTCTTCGTGTTTTAGTACGTTTGTAGATGGGATGGGATATCAATATTTTCCAGTATAGTTCTTTGTCTTATTTTTATTGTATTGATTTCATTATAAATATGATACAGTATCAATTATCAATGCCAGAGTAGATTTTTCCTTATAAGTTATTAATTTTGGAATTGGGTTACAAAGTTCTCCAATATATCTGGAGTATGTCTTTTATTGTTTAGTAATAGAGCAAATCTGTTTGTAAACAATGATTTCATCAATAGTTCTTTTTCGATCTGGCCCCATTTCAACATAGAATTATGAAGTAAGTGGAGGAGCATTAGAAAAAAGAAAGTTCAAGGTTAGTAGAGCCGTATAAAAAATGATAAACATAGAAATATACCACGTAATAAATTATTACTATCCACTTTTTGTTCAACCAGCAATCGAATTGTAGTAAATGACGAATATTCTATTCCATTTCAACAACTCCAGGTTATCAAAGCTGTAAAGTGAACAAACTCTATTGCACTCTGTCACAGAATCAATTGGTGCATGATCAATAACAATAAAAGTGAAACGAGTCATTATCGAAAGTCTGCCAAGTAGAGCACAGCAAGATACCGATAAGAAAATTGATAATTTAAATTGGAATTCTTTCCCACCAAAACTCCTCCTCTACAAACCGATCTATCTATTGAGAATGATTCATCATAATCTTGAAATGGAAATTATTATTCTTGATTCATAACTGTAAACAATAGATCAAATATTTAGCCTACTGTACTGTATACATTATTTGCTCAGTCAGCTATTGCGTGGAATCTTAAAATAAAATCTTCCAATAAACTCACAAAGTAATTTTAAACGTGTTGGAACGAAAAATATTAGCTCTAGAAGAAATAGGTAATTCAATTTCTTACAATATTAAAATTATAGAGGATACTATATTGCATTTTTGGATGATTGCATGTATATATTAATGATTATTTGATTTTATAATGAGTATTTATTATTTATAATGATAATTTTATTAAAAATCCCAATTCTACAGATACTTTGACTGAAAACCTACCTAGATCTCCTACGTGAATAACCAATTGAAGTTAACTGAGCGACCGATAATAAAATTAAAATAGCACAGTATCATCATACTATAATGTGATGTTTTACAGTTGAAGGACCTGAGGGAAAATCCACGAATATTTCATTCCTGGGATAATACCACAGAGTTTTTCTCATTTATCAAGAGGTCTACTCACGAAACAAGTGTTCTGGGTCGATACCGCATTGATACTGAAAACGTTTGAGCTCACCTCAAAAAATAAAACAGAATAAATGATTGTTTTCTACAACATAACAATACTGTAATTATGAAATATTTTGTTTAATGAAAACTCATTGCGTCAAATAAATAAAAAAATCATAAATAACTCCAATATTGTCGAAACATTATTTAGCCTACATCACAGTTGAAGATTATGCTACATGAAGAATTCATATACATGCTTAATTCAAACACAACTGAATTCTATGAATATTAGTTGTTTGGAGACGTAACACACCATCGTTCCGCATGGATACCGTATTAGAATTTCTGGCTGGAAATAAAAAAGATAATTGGAGAATGAAACGAGAATCTAGTAAATTGCATTATAAATGAATAATTGCAGATTACATTAACTATACGAATTCCAAATTAATTGACCACAAGGAGAATACAAGTTTGAAAAATACAGGATAAATCAATTTATTCAATAGGATAGGCAATATTTTTATCAAGATAATTATGTTTATTATACTTATACAGAAACTTTATCTAATTTTTACAGCCACTATGTTTATGATGGAAGAAATTAGTTAAATAAATCACTGATTCAAAGTACCAGGTAAAAACTGCTAACAGAATATCCACCCCAAGGCTTAGAAGTTCTAGGTAAATATGTTCGCTTTCAAATTGTCTTGAAAAGGAATATTTTTCAGACCACGATGTGACAGTTTCACAAAAGAAAACATCATGATCATTTCGTATTATGAACAAGAAATTGTCTGAAGCTTATAATAATGAAAGCTTTTGAAGATTTGTCAAGTGTAATAGGAGAGATAATGAAAACCGTTGTTGAATCTGCCAGGTTATTATTATCAAAGCAGCAACCGTAAAGCTAATATTAGCCGGCTACCTGCTCCTGTTCGTGACATTTTTTCCAGAATATAATTTCATCTTGAGAGCTTGTATGAGAGATTTCCTTCGTGAGTCAGACGCACACGGTGGCTTGAAATCAACTGTGTGGAATCAATTGGAAACAATACAAGAGACGTCAATCCCAATACCCGGAAAAGTTGGAAAATTCTTTATTACCAATGCAAACTAGTTTTTTCACGGGAAATCTCAACTTTATTGTTGTGAGAGGCTATGACGCTCACATGAGTCCAATAGAGGGAATCAACCAATCAAGTACTAACAATAAACTTGATTTGAAAGTGTTATATCGCTTAAACAAAGTAGAGTACAATTTTCTTGTACAATGCGGATAAATAATAATTGGCCAATTTCTTATACTGTATACTACAAAAAAGGAGCGCGTGGCTGTCGCATTACTTTCAAAGGTTGATGAAAATAGACACTTCTTATAAAAAAGGAGTTCAAATAACATTTCTCAATAATTAATAATTATTATTCTACAAAAATAATAGCTCGATTAGAATTAAATGGAGCTATAATAGGTGGATGAATTGCATATAATCTATCAACTAATTTTGAATGCAAGAGAACAGACATAGAACAATTACCGTATTAAAGTAGCACAGTAATAATTATTCGAGTATTATAGTATTACAGTATAACTTAATTGCATACAATTAATTTTATTGGCTACTACAGTAAACTCTTCTTCTCTACTAGTCTCAACTCAATTGAAGATTTGTTCCAACTCGGAAAGAAAAGGATTTCAAATTCAGCAAAATAATTGGGGTCTTACAAGCAGAGTGTTAAGAATTTTAGAGCAGAAAAACTGTAAGTTTTTACATCAAATACCCAAACCTCAGCATTTTAATTGAACACGATGGGCAGCTCGAGTGTAGTACTAGGCCTACAACTGAACGGAAATGAATGGACTTGTGGATAATGGGTTGCTGGTATGAAATATAAATTAAGTAGTGAGGAACTGAAAGATTACAGTCTATTAGGCAGACACGAACCGAAGACACATCGTTCAATTTATTTCTAAGAGCAAAGGTCAATTAATATACCACTGTTACTAGACCTGCTAGTCATAGTCAGTTTATTTACATATTGAAGGCTACAGTGATATCCCAACAGTTTTTTCACTGAGATTATCGATTATAATGAATAACTAAGTAGTACCTCTTGAATAATACATAAGAGATCAAAAACTAAATGGTTACTTGGGATAATATTTGTGTAGCGTTCTTTGTGAAGTTTCTTGGAATTCTTTAGTACCTGTACCTGAAGGTCAAATACGTGTTTACTCTCACCTCTATGTCAGATATCTCATAAAGGCTAATTCCTTCCACATCATTTTTCTTCGAAATGATACAAAGAAGATTCTGTACCAAGATACTAATTTCAATAAATTGGATTGTGCTAATTACAGCAAACAAATAATAACAAAATCCAATAGGCTGCGTCATAAATAAAACTATTGTACAAAATTCTATGATACAATGCCCAAAGTAGATTTCAAAGATTTTATCCGATTATTTATTTGAATAAGATTGAAAGTACAACTGCATCCAAACAATAAATTACAGTAGTCGAATCCACTTCTATAAATCATCTTATAGTAGATAAGTTACTGATGACAGAGAATTTCATTCAAAATACAGTGAATGATAAAAAATACGGGAGGCACAAAATTCACAAAACGGTGTTATTGAGCTGAGCTGAAAAACAAGAAGTGTATAACGCACCCGCATTATTTACTCAAAGTTTGATAATGAAGCAACTCGAAAAGATTAAGTGTAGGAGAGAGGTTGGATAAAGAAGAGAAGTGGAAAGAGGAGAAAGACAGAGATGGAGAATGAAATGAGAGGGACCGAGCGTTCATTAGCCGTTTCAAATATTAAAGCGAGCCCGCTGGATTGTTTGCAGTGAACAAAACTAACTTTGCCGAAACGAACTCGCAAAACAGCTATCGACTCTGGTGGAATAACTAGCCTGTATGAATACTCAATGGACCTGGGCCTCTTTTCGTTTTTGGCAAAGAAATTGGCATCTGATAAAATCAATATTACGCAATCAAATTCATCCCTCAATAACTGGCGGCTCGTGCCCACGAAACAGGTGAAGTGTCCGTATCTTTTACTGTACAGCACTTCACCTGTTTGGTGGGCACGAGCAGCCATTGTCCTCAATCGTATTTTCATGCTCGTAACAAAAAAAAACTGAAATCCTGTATCCTTTCTCTACTGAAGAATTGCTTTTTGGGGGACTTCATAGTACAGGAAAATGGTTTTCAATGTTTTGAAGTACACTGATTTGAGGATTTTACACATTTACATTATTATGCATTGTTTCCCAATATGATGGGTCGATTTTAAAATACGCTGCATCCCTCACTATTATAGGCAATATTTTCTTGTTAAATATTGTGCAATATTTTATTGTTCTTGTTGAAGTGTAAAATAAGTACCAATAAAGTGTTAGGCCCTACTAATTCTGCCTGGATCCTGGACCATATTTTATGAGTTTCTGAGTTGCTTATTTAACTGGGTTAATTCACTTATCAAGAAAAGCAAAATATTGATTAGAAAATTATTCGCCTGAATATATCATCTGAATGTTATTATTAAATTTATAAGACTATGAATTTGCGAATCTGTGAATCATCTATAACCAAGTTATAAGTCAACTTTAAATCCTTTTTGAGAAACTGTTGAGAATACAATGAGGAATACAACAGGATTTTAAAATATAAATAAAATAAAAATAATTCAGCAGTTACTGATTTGGGAGAGTCATAGAAGATAAAATACTTCGTCATTACATCTTCCTCCGTTGATCTTGTATTAATTGGCCTCAACAACAGAAAATAGAGCAATCAAATTGATTCAGCGATAATTTAGAGCCAAATAAGACAATTGTTGTTTGTTTCGCAGACCGCTTCACAGAAATTGTTCCCGGCTTTCTCTCAGCTCTGGACTGAGAAAATTGTTTCTAGTACTCAAAAGGAAATACCGCTACCGCTATGATCCTAACGGCAAATTCTTCCAATTTTGTGGCACCATTCCATGCAAATTAATGAAGAATTTGGAAATTTCCAAGCCTGTACTCCATACAGGTCTTGACTTTACTTATACTGTGCAGGGTACTCGAAATTACAAAAGATCCTTGATTTCCAATATGGTGAACTACTGCTATATTACTTTTATTACTAAAAAAACAGTAAATGTTGAAAATATTTTTTCCTCCAAAAGCAAAAAGTCATACTGATTAGGCTACTCGATCACCTAGCCATACGGGCTATACTAGTGATCTGTTGATGTAGCAGTCATAAGCAGAAGGCAAACGCCTACAAGTTAGCAAACGCCAAAAAGTTAGGCTGTTTCATCTGCTCCTTGTACGCTACAGAATCTGATATTTTTAATTATGATTTTCATCTAGCTATGCCTAGATGATGTTTTTAAATCAAAAGAGACAATAGATGTTTTACAACAGTTCTAAGTAGGTTACATCAGCGAGTAAACCGCCAAAGGTTTTGTCTACAAACATTCTTAAAACTCTTTCACTTAGGCCTATAAATAGGCTATGTCAGACTTTAAAAAAGTACTTGATATAAACACTCTTTCAGTATGTTTGTAATTCAATGAACAACAAATTAAAGTTTTGGGCAGTAACAAACTTGAGTTATTAATTAACACTGGAGTTACAATCACTTACAATTGATTCAATGACCTAACCTAACCTATTGACCAGTTCAGAAATCATATTTCAGAAAATCTCACTGACGAGCACCACCAATTTTATGAACTTGTATGCGATTTTTTTATGTAAGCTAGTCGACAAGTAGAAACGAGTACAGTATTAGCAGACTATTTTAGATGAGTAGGCCTACCGGTGATTAACTTGTTAATGAAGGTAATTTAACCAACTATTTCATTGTTTGATCAGCTGGATGGTTCACGTTTATAGGTTAGTTGGGATGGGAAACGGCCAACTGCATTTACATTCAGATAATGAAGTTCGAAATTCAATCTTCTACACATTTTTTGTCAATTGGATATTGTTGAAAATAGCTTACACCAAATTTTAGTTCTATTTTCACGTTATATATTCCACATTCAATACTGTATTTCCAGTTTCGTAGCCTTCTCATTATTTACGGTACTTCAATTCTCGCAGCGCGTGATCACTAATATTATTATGATATCTCATATCTGTCACATTTTTTTCTAATGCAAAATGAAAACAAATATTTGTCAATCACATGAGGCCATCGATTTATCGCTTGCGTTAATATTAAATAGACTTTAATAATTTATTAATTTTTCTTTCAGAAGCACTATCAACATAATATTATGGTGACTTACACTTTTAGAATGTCATGGTTTAAAACTATTCCACAAACTTGAGGTTCGTGCTTATAGTTCACTCAAATATATTAAAGTGGTAGTGAAATCTACACTCTAATGATAAAATAATTTTACCTTTTTATAATTTTTTTTGATGTCTTGATCTGCATCATGGAAGTACAATAAATCCACGGAATTCATCCACAACTAATGTTTGGAAAATCCACGAGTATGAAATGCTATCAACACTACACTCAATCCTTCCTTCGAGACGCTAGGGTTCTGAGACTTCAGGACGTTGTATTCAGATTGTAAACATTCCAAACTACACAAAAGATGCCTGCTTGCCACGCAGTTGGAGAATGTTGATAGTTTTGAAGCACTAAACTGTTTCGTAGCTGCAAACTTTATAACGCTGCGTGGATCGACTGCTTAAGACTTCGCAAGAAACTTGGATTTTACAGCATAAATTCCTACGCGACTTCAGTTGAAACACAAACAACGATTATGAGAAACGCGGTAGTCGACAAATCGACTGAAGACCCTGCTCCAACGACTGTCTCGACGAAACTGCTTTCATCGGCGCTCCGGCAAACTCTGAACTGGCAGCGCCAACGCTGCCTAGCGGTTCAATTGTGAACCAGTCGGCCCTCGCCCCTCTCAAGGTGAACTGGTAATAATAATTCATAGATAAGAGGCAAGAGCCTCCTCAAAGTAGTTGCATCACTGATTATTTTGCGTACTATACAAAAATTCTCAACTTCAGTTGTATTTAAATACAGTAACTGTTATAACAGTATTTAAATACTGTCAGTCAGTTCTAATACTGTCTAGTCAGTTCTAATCGGGCAGCCGATGCAGGCACATCGTTTCTTATCGTTCTGTCGAGTTAAAGTTTCGTAACACGTTTTTGCCGGCCTCCTGGTGTTCAAACAGCCTATTTTTAACCTTTAATATTCAATAAAATACTATAATTATAATTTAACGGTTATATTTGAGTTAAACTTCAAGTTAATAAAATAGTTTTGTGAAAATTCAACATGAGTGAAGAGTGTTCTTGTTGCAAAAAACAATTCAATATTAGTGATTTTAAAAAAAGTATCTCGTGTCCGGCCTGTCAAGCAAAATATCATTCTTCCTGCATAATCATAAAAAATAAAAAGTGGAACTGTGTGAAGTGTTCAAATGAGACATCGTCTTCATCTGTTACATCTATCAACCCCAAGGACGAGGAGAACGTTATCCTTAAAGCAATAGAAGAGTTTAGGAAGGAAAACCAAGCTTCATGGGTGAAAAACAACAAAAGATGGGACAATAACGACGCCAAAATTGCAAAAGTTCAAGCTGATATCGAAGGTACTAAGCAGGAAATTAAGGAAATTAAAGATAGTGTAGAGAAAGTGACGACGAAATGTGAAACAGCCTGTGCATCAGTCGAGGAATTGCGCCGCAAATATGAACATGTTAAAGGTGAGCTCGAATCGTCTAATAAACAACTATATGATCTTCAACAACATACTAGAAAAAACAATTTAATAGTGTCAGGTATACCAGTAACATTCAAAGAGGACATGTTTGTTGTGATTCAGGCGATAGCAAGCGCATTAAAAGTGAACTTTCATTATTCGGAAATAAACGCAGCCCATAGGCTTCAGAGTAGAAAAGGAGACAACAGACCTCCTTCTATTGTCATTTTATTCACGTCTCGGTTCTCTAAATATAATTGGTTGTCAGCCAGAAGAATGAAAGGCTCACTATCAGCCAGAGACCTCAATAGTTCCTTCTCAGATACCCCGGCCTACATAAACGAGCACTTGACGGCTATAACTAGAGAAATATTCAATGCATCGAGGAAAATGGTGAAAGATAAAATATTGTCTTCCGTGTGGACACATGATGGCGTGGTGATGGCGAGGAGAGATGCAAACCAGCATCCGTTCAGGATCCATGATCTGGACCAAGTGGCCGCCCTGCGAGAGAGGAGAGCGTCAGCCGCCGCCCCGACGCCCACTTCATGCGAGGACGCCACCCCTACGCCGCCACCCAGACAAGATGAGGCCAACTCTACGCCCAAATAGAACATTTATCTAAAGTCACGGTGGTACAATTATTTTTTTTGTGATTCAAATTTCGGACTGTGAGTACCTTCAAGTTTTATTTAATTAAAAAAAAACATTTTTATTCAATAATATTTTTCAATAAATTAATATGCATAATAATTAAACACAATATCATCCCTATTCAGCAAATGAAATAACAACAAGAAAATAAAACTTGTGAATAAGTAAATAGTTACTTAGTAAAAAGTTTACCCAAAGTAAAAGATTAATAACCAGCAACCATGTATTATAAAGTTAGAATCTGTAGATAATAAGTAAATAGACAACCGCATTGCAAAGTATTGAATTACTCAATGCAATTTTAATGAAAATTGAAATTATTAATAAATTATTGATGCCGTCAATACTATTCAAAAAAAAATCTACTCAGGGATGCAACTCCTTTCTTTTTTCTATAATTCCAAGTGTTAATGTTAAATTAATACCCATTAAATCATGATTTTTTCATCATTTATCAAAGCTGAATCCATTGTGCTTTTGATATTTTGAACCTGTAAAATTACGACTATTTCTGAATTAGTAGCAGGCCTTATTATCAAAGTAGCCTATATATTATGATTCAGAGTGGCAAATTTCTATGTTTTTCTATTAGGCTATAATCCTATAATGTTTAAGACACTTATTATATCATGCAATAATTTATTCAATCATTACCCATCAAGCATTCAACTCGTTCCAAAAATCAGTATTATTAACCTATATAATATGCAATCGCCTGATAAGTATAGCCTAAGTTTAGAAAAAAGCTTATTACAAAATGAGAAAGATACTATAACTATATTAGATAGATGCATGATTGTTATAACTATATACATACCAATTATATATTTGTACATTGATAATTTCTTTTTCAATAACAAGCTATCAACAATCGAAAAGATTGAGGCTCGTTGTGAATATAGAGCTGTCCTATATTCCTTTATCTTGGAAGTAACGGTATTTTATTCGAAATTAGGTACTATGATTAAATAGAATATTCATCACTAGAAAATTATCTTCTATTCTTGAATTATTTATCTAATTCAATCTGTCATTTATATAAGTTAACATAGCATTGACAATCGTCATGCATTTGCACAAAACATTGAGAAATAAGAAAGATTGTTATAATAATTATATACATACTAATTCATAACATACATTATATTCTATACATTCATTTATATACATATATCATTGAGCAAGCTAACAATGGAATTATCAAACAGTCTCTTCAACAATCAATATTCACTTTGCAATATATTACTTGGGACGTACAGAGGAAAATTCCTATTCAATTTCACTTGGTCTTTTAATTTCTTTTTTACTTTAACTGTAAATAAATTTCCGTTAAATAAATACGTTATTCATTTTTTATATACTAGAGTCCAGTAAAATCTTAACAGCTCATATACAGCCTATATTTATATTTTATTTCTTTCTTTTTATATATACGGTACTTATGTTTCCCTAACTCTAACAAATAGAGATTAGATTATATTTAATAAAATGTATTCCAAATTTTTCATAAAATATAATAGGAAAATTCCTATTGAATCTCCATTTGTTTAATTAAAGTAATGCAGGGGAGCTACATTCAAATTGAATAATTTGATATAAAATCTAGTTGATTGAAAATATATAGGCTGGAAATATATTATTAAAATATATGATTGAAGATATATAGCCTACCTACATCTATAGTCATTAAACATGGGCTTATATCTCTCATCTTACAATGTATTCTTTTACTAGAGTACCTATATTTTATACCAGGGGTTTTGATTCATTGGAATATATTTTGTTATCTTAATTATCTCTTTTTCTCTTTTGTTGTACATGTTAATGAACGCAATACGGTGAATGAATACCAGGCGGCCGGGTTAATTTTGATGTAAATAGAAATGATTGGGAACGACTTCGATGAATTAGATCTTCCATACATAACATGCACAGAGTGCAAAGACATTAATGATTTTAATTATGTATTTAGAAACGAGGAGGGCTGTGATAACCGCGGGAGTCTTGGGTTTTCTGTAATCCATCAAAATATTCGTAGCTATGGGAGAAATATTGATGAATTTCTAACTGTCCTGCATGGCCTGAAGCATAGATTTAATTGTATCATATTAACAGAAGCATGGCTTAAAGATGAAAGCTGCTTAATCACAATACCAGGATATAATTTATTCAGAACATATAATAGCTTGAATCAGAGTGATGGGCTGGTTATATACATGGATAACGAATTATCAGTCTCTTGCAGTGAGCATTTGATTGGCGGTTTGGCCACCTGCTTAACTATGAAATTTGACTGGGCGGGAACAGCATGCGAGCTTCTGGCTGTCTACCGCAGTCCCAACTCTAACCTTTCTGCCTTTATTGATGCTCTGGATGTTTATTGTAATGAAGAATCAAATGGTTCTATTCGCCTATTAGCTGGCGATATAAACTGTAATATACTGAACGTTGCTCCCAACTCACCTGAGGAACGCTACCTGGATGTTCTGAATGGAGCTGGTTATATGACATGTATAGATAAGGTCACACGTCTTGCTAGTGGCACATGTATTGACCACTATTTTATCAAACTTCAGAGACACTTTAAAGCATCATCCGTTATTTTAGAATCCTCAATTACAGATCACTTCGCTATATGTTTAAATATATTATCTACCATCTCACCCATACCTTCCAACTTTGATAAATCCGTTACAAAGACACACTGGAAAGAAGTCACAAAATCTCTGATTAGTCAAAACTGGGACAGCGTCAATGAACAACTTGATGTTGATATAGCAGCTGACCGATTCACCGGCATTCTAAAAAACATTATTGAATCCAAGTCATCGACAATAAAGATCCCCTGAAAAAACTCAGATAAAGCCATGGATCAGCATGGGACTAGTTAATTCAATTCGGCATCGTGACAAACTCAGAAAAAACTAAACAGACAACCCTTCAATCAAATTTTAAAGAACGAGTTCAAACAATATAGAAATACACTTCACTCTGCAATAAAACAAGCAAAATACACATATTATAAAAACAAAATTGAAGAATCCTCTCACAATCCTAGAAAACTTTGGGCTGTCATTAATGAAATTTCAGGACGTCCAGCTAATAAACAGCCTTTTCCCATTGGAGCATTCTCCCAACCAGAGGAGATAACTAATTCACAACAAATTGAAGAGGTTAGTAATCAATTCAATCAATATTTTTCGGCAGTAGGTGAAAACTTGGCAGGTTCCATTATAGCACGGTGTGCGCCGGAAATAAATGACCGAGATTACGCTGCAGATACTGTTTTTGAGATGCAACCAGTCACTAGACAGGAACTTGCTGACGTGATCAAAAGTCTAAAAGGCCGATCCGCCCCTGGCTACGATGGGATCCCAACTAAGGTTTTCAAAGATAACTTAGATGCATTGATATTACCTATTCACCACATAGTCAATCTTAGCATTCAGACGGGCCGCTTCCCAAGTGCTTTCAAAACCGCCAAGGTGATCCCTATACATAAATCAGGGCCAAAAAATATTTTCTCTAATTATAGACCAATTTCGTTGCTGGTAACAATGTCTAAAATTCTTGAAAAATGTGTAAAAATTCAATTATCTAAGTACCTTACCAACAATAATATGATCTCTGAAAACCAATATGGCTTTCAAGAATCCAGGAATACTAATGATGCTCTCTTTGATTTGACACGGTTCATTTCTGATAACATTAAAACAAAAAATAAAGTCTTAATAACCTTTTTAGATTTAGCAAAGGCCTTTGATTCTGTAGATAGAGGCAAGCTCATCAGCAAACTTGATATGATAGGGATAAAAAACAATGCATTGCTGTGGTTCAAAAGTTACCTCAACAATCGACAGCAGTATGTTTCAATTGATGGTAAATCAAGTGGAACAGAAACTGTAGAGTTCGGAGTGGTCCAGGGAAGCACTCTTGGGCCATTACTCTTTCTTATTTATATAAATAATCTTTCAAAATTACCAATAAATGGAAGCTTGTTTCTTTTTGCTGATGACACAGCGTTGGTGTCAACAGGAAGCACTTGGGAGGAGACCTGTCCTGGTGCATCAGCAGACCTGGCAAAAATCAAAAACTGGTTTGACCACAACTGCTTGACTGTTAATGTGTCCAAATCTAAATACATGACAATAGTTACTAGAAACCAGGCTGATCCTAACCCATTCATACTTAGAATGCACTCTTGTGGAAATGCACGGTCTCAGGACTGTGACTGTGGCATCCTTGAGCGCGTTGGTGACTACAAATATTTGGGTGTAATAATAGATAACAAGTTGAGTTGGGGGCAACACGTTCGGTGCATCAAAAGTAGGCTCAGGAGATTATTATTTGCATTTTCTGAACTCAGCCAAGTCATGACCGTTGATCAGTGCAGGTCAGTATACTTTGCCTATGCTCAGTCACTGATCCAGTATGGTATCCTGGCTTGGGGTGGTGTTTCGTCCTCGGTGCTTGAACCGCTAGCAGTCACACAGAGATCAGTAATTAAAAAATATTGAAAAAAGGTAACAGATATCCTACCAGTTTGCTTTTTACAGAATTTCCTGTTTTAAATATAAGACAACTTTTTATCAAATCATTACTACTTCACATAAAAAAATACAAATCAAAGATTATAGGTGAAATAAATGTAAATTTCCGGTATCAGACTCGTCACAGGACCAATTATAATTATGAAATTCCGCAACTCATCCATGGGTCAGAGCAGACAAATTCATTCTACCTGGCTCACATCTTATATCGAAACATTCCAAATGAGGTCAGAGAGGCTGAGGTATACAGTCTAGCTGTGTACAGAAGGGGTGTGGACAGGTGGCTATACCACATTGGTCGGGAGGCAGCCGAAGCCTTGCTCTGCTCACGCTATAACCGTTAACAGCTCATGGAAAAGCCAAAACTTTAAATAATAATATTTTTCTCTATTTCTCCACATTTTGTTATAGTGCGGTCTCTCAGCCTTCCTCGTTCACTTTAATGATTTTCTTCTTTTCTATAATTAGCTCATTTGCTATAAATTATAAGTCTTTGTGTTCTGTTAGAGTAATTTCTTTTTTATTTTTATTTGATTTACTATTTTTTGTTACTATTTTATTTTGCAATATATATAATTTGTGATTCTATTCGTCTGTCCATTGAACTCTCCCCCACACGCAGACGAATAGTCTTTGTGGGGGAATTCCGTGTGCTTATGTAATGGAATCTATAATTATGTTTGATTTGTAAATTTTTGAAGGAATAAAGATTATTTTGATTTGATTTGAAATGAAGCATTATTTCAAATACAGTAACTGTATTTACTATACCCTTCGAATACCGGCACATAGCAATCAATCAATATATAATAATATTATTGTAGGGTAGAACTAACTATAATTATTATAATGACGAATTTAAAATAATTATAATAACGAATTTAATGTAATCGAGTTGAGTCTTGAATATCGTATTAACTTGAAGATAGCAGTATAGCACCCAAATGAGAAAGACAGCTAATTGTTTTTAAATTTATAACCTGTTGGAAAATTTTCAAATTTATTTGCTTCATCGAAGTATGGCTGATTCACCACAAACTAAAATCGCGACTATATTTGATTATCATTCTGATCCAATGTTGTAAAGTGTACAGTATGATCAAAGTGTTCTCTTATAAAGATATCACCAATAAAATCGAGTACTGTACTTATATGATAAGGTCCCCCTTACGTCTCTTTATGATGGATAGGTAAAGGCAGATAGTAGTAGAGAATGATAAGCTCTATTCTCTCTGAATGGGAGAATTCAAAATTGAATTATTTGAATTGAATTTATTTGCAAAAATAATATATTGATTCTACATAATATACACACGTAAAATAAAAACAAAGTTATAATAAATCTTATACATCTTATTGAATAAATAATAGAATAATAACCTTCATTTAAAATATGAATATCAATACTCTTACATAATATAAATGTGTACTTTTATATTGAATAATTTTATTAGCCTTGCCAAAAAAGCAGGAACAAGTTAGTTTAATACCGTTTATTTATTACAGTTATTTTATTTATTTACATGTTGCACTTTGAAAACAACAGGTCGAAACAAACAACTGCTTCATTAATATAGTAAAGGAAGAAGTAATTTATAACTCATATTGAGTTAAAGAATAGCTCAGATTAATAACAACTTTGAAATTATGTTTCAATGTAATTAAAATTCAATAAAACCAACAGTTAGCAAAATATCAATCTTGGAAGAATTGAAATAATATACTTCTCCTGTTTTTGTTGAGAGACTATATCCAACTTTACGTCGTCAAATACAAATCATTTGCCGCAGAAATCAATTTCCTTGTGCGGGGTTCAAACTATAACTTGCCCACAGCCTATATTGTACTTTCCCCCATCTTAGATAGACATCATCTATGCGTTTTTACGATTCTCACATTCAACCCATCCATGAGCACTATCTTCTATCAGTTCAGTACGGAGAGCCGTCCATCGATATTTTTATTGTTTGAATAACGCCCATAGTTTACAGCCTAAGGCCAGGATGAAGAACGATAAAATTCAAATAGCGTCGGCCGTTAAATTATGATGTAACGGCATGAAAGAGCTATTGGCTTCTAGCGAGGTTTATTGGTTGTTGAGCGATAAGGTGGAAACATCATCATGGCCCCCGGCGATGATGGCTTCTTGGTTCATGGTGAAAAAATTACCTCAGCTCTCAGTTAACCCTTTCCAACACTGTGTTTCCCACCTTATTAGCTTGAATTGTTTTGCGAGGGAAACTATTATCTTGGGACTGTAGTATACTTTGGTTTAATTACAGGTGATAATTCAACTGGAAGCAACGTTCATTCATCTTGGCAATTCCCTCAGTTTATCTTTCAAGTCTCGTTGCAAGTATACTACACCTTTATCGACTCACTGCAAATATAACAATGATGCTAACAAACTATAAATTTTAGCCAACTTATGTGATTTTTCAATCACATTTACACAGAGAAATTGACATTGAATTGTAAATAAACAAGAATTAGAGGAAGAAGAAGAGCAAAGCAAGCAAGGGTTAATAGTGTACAATAATGAAGAATGGATTATTAATTGTGGAGGTGCAAAATTGAGATATGAATGATTTTAACTTCAATATGAAAAACATAATTAAAGGTTGTCTTTATGATAATTCAAGAATAATTACTCGTACACACAACACACATGAATTTCACAAATTATGAAGCATTATTCAGAAACTAACTTATTACTACACATTAAACTGCTGATACACTTTTTACTACAATTTAATACTTTTACTACAGGTTGATACTACTTAGTAGTAGTGCTTACAAGTAGTTAAGTAGTAGTTTGAGATTAACGTCTCATTGACCATGATAAGTTATGAGTTATGAGGTATAGTTTATAGAGCAAGGTGAGTAAGATAGTACAAAGTTTACCCTTTTTTGGTCCATTCTAGCAAATAATGGAGGTTTCACTGCAACTTCAAACTACAATGTTTCTTGTTTCTATTAATACAGCACCAAAAAACAGTGTTTGATTTGCCAAACTACATGACGCCAACATGCAGTTTTGCTGAGTAAGTAATTAGGGATAATTAACAGGAATCAATCATTGGCCCACTGCGTTTGACAAGACGATTAATCGCCTCAAACAAGCAACTCAACTATTGAACTTGCTTCAAGACACGTGCCGCTTGTTCTATACTACACAACACATCACATTCACATCATTGTAAGTAGTCAATTTTACTGGAAAATCTGGACTTTGAAAATATTGCCAGTCGAGAAGTTCCTTGAGGTTTTTGGCAGGGTCTTATTGCTAATATTTTTTATTAATATTGAAATCCAAGCTCTACCGCAATATTAACTTTATAAAAATTAACTTGAGTATAAAACAATTTCCACAGTTATACTGTATAACATTTTTTTATATAAAATACTCCTGGCCATCCATTTAGAGCAAGATGAATAATTTCAGATAAGTTAAGACTTTTATCAGAGATGTTGTGGAACTTATCAATAACTTAATTTTTCCACTGATGATGATGCCCTGAGCATTGAAACTTAAGTATGGTTTTCTAAATACTTTGTGAAAAAATTGATTCATTTCTTTAGTGAAGTCACTTTCAAATATTATGACTCTACGATAGCCTAGTTCACAATTACATGAATGACATTTAAAAAAATATATTCACATATTAACTATAATGCTATGCTCAAATTCAGGGGTTATATACAGTTCTGCATACTTCATTGATTTGATAGTTTCTTATTTTACAGATTTCCACAATATGTACCGAATACACATGAGTGTTCTCCATCATACTATCACACTATAATAAGGTAATTAGATTGGAGAAATTTAATCTAATAAACAAGGACTTTAAACTAATAACCTTGCACTATACTGTAGACCTACTCTTATTATACATGTTACCATGATGCTATTAATAAAGTTAATGTAGTTATAAGTTAGTGCATGTATATGATAGTAACATTGTGTGGTGTAGTTGATCCAAAGTACAAAGAAAAATTGTCAAATAAATTCGGCATTGTTTCAAGTGTAACAAAGGGCATGCTGTTGAGTAGGCCGACATGCAGCTGTTGATGGAGGTGGGGTGGGCGGGGGCGTTATGGTACGGTTATGGCTGCAGTGCGGGCAGGCACATGCAGTGCTATACGAACGTCGAGTCCACGATGTATGGGTTTTAGCAGATAGGCCTATTACACAGCTACTGACTACCCCGCAATGTGCAAGCCGTTGCTCCTGACATTTATGTGGATATACATTTGTGTTAAACCAAGCTATGCATCGTTTATCTTGGCGTGCAATTTGGATAGACAATTCGGCCGATATATCACACACGTACACCTGAATTCAAACAGTACCCTGTAGCACACCCCCCCCCCCTCTTTACCAACCTCCACTACAACACTCAACAAATAAACCCGCAATTTTCCCAAATTCAACTAAATATGATCTTATTATTATTGTTGGCATGCTGTGGCGGACAAAACCAGGTATAGTCTGTCTAAGCAGAGAAGACCCTCTGGCAAGATGAGAAAATGACTTCACCACGGTCAATATTGGTTCAAAAGATATTGATTTTTGGTCTCAATCGCAGGAAACATTCTGATCTACAATTTGAGACCAAATCGATATTTTTTGAATCAGTATTATCCGAGCTTTAGTCATTCTCCCATCATGCCAGAGGGTCTTCTTTGCTTGGACAGATTATAGCTTATTGCCGGCACATTACACACAGATGCTTGGCTGTGTTCTAGCTCAAACGCCCAGCTAAAATCGCCGCCGCTATTCACCGATTGCTCTGATATTACTAATTGATCAACCAACTGGATATATGCTGCTTCTATAGAGAACTGATGGTAGATAAACACATTTTACGCTCACTAACCAATTTAGTTGTGAAGTACAATAAGGAAAACTGAAAAATTCTCTCAACAATTTTATAAAGAAGAAGTGTACCATGGAACAATAACAAGTTCCATTTTTTATACAAACTTCAGTTCAAAGAGAAACTTCTTATTTCAATAGGTCTGACAAAATATTTTTTCCTGTTCGCTAGTCACTTACCCTATTATATTTAATAAAAATGTATCGTTTACATCATATACTCAAATTTATCTAGATTATTTCATCCAGGAGAAGGATCACTTCATTTAATGTATGAAATAACCAACTTTAGACCAAAAAATGTTTATAAATATTGAAAAATTCAATCTCTCTTATCGATTATTTCAACATAAAGTAGTCATGTTGTGGTATGTCAAATGTAAATACTTCAGTGATTTTATGTACTCTTTGCTGGCATAAATCAGTCCACAGTTGTCACAACTTCATATAAAATGCAGACTAATCGATAGTTCACAGTGGTCAGTACAGTACACTATCATGGAAAGCAGGAAAACAATAACAATATTTAACCAAACTGATTTTGGTTAGCAAGTGTTTACTGTTTGAAAATCAAGAACAATACACTGTTTTGAAGGATATGGAATAAACGCGTTTGAACAGTTCATGCATTTGATGTCGGTTATTACACAGGAACTTTAACGGTCTGTTTACTTTTCAAATAAATCAACGTTTGCTGGCCTGGAAAGTTCAAATTGGATTCATGCTATAGAGCCAGACTCCGACATGAAATAGCTCATTTTCCGTGTTGAGCTTCGAAAATCCATGGATAACTAATTAATAGATTACAATTTCAACAGACGAATTTCCTCCTCTACTCGATTTTGTAATAGACTCTATCCAATGCAGTCTCTTCTATTTTCGGATTTGTTGTTGAATCAATAAAATATGTTTTCCTGTTATGGGGTCCACATAGAGTATTGCTACGAAATTAATGTTTGACAAAGAATAACACATCTGAGATCTCCTTGTTCCAGTGTTAAAACTAAAACTAGGTATTTTAGCTGAGTTGGTTTAGTTGGGGGTGAGAGCTCATACCTTCTCACTTCTTTCGCATCTAAGCTTTTGTGAATAACAAATTTCACAGTGTTAATTAAAATTTGATCGAACTATCTACAGATTTACACAATACTTTTTCCAGTGTAGGCTGATTGTAACTTCTCTCCATTCGATTGGATTCATCCACAGTTATTGAGCATTGATAATAATAAAATATCTATCAAGGGATCAAGTCTACATACTAGAAAAGACAATTAGAGTGCTTAGTCAATGATAGAGTATATTGTCAATGATACTATAGTCCATTCACGATGGCTTGAGACGAGATAAACAAAAGCTCTGCATGTGTATGTGTGCGACTGGAGTGGCTTCGTTTTAGCCACAACATAAACAAGTCACAGCAATGTCGAAATCCCGAATTTGGTTGTCAGGACTGTAACCAAAGCATTGACAAAAAACGTTCACTATAATTGTTTGTTCATTTTAGGTTCATGCAGTCGAGAGACAACCGAAACAAGCAATTTCCCAATGTGTATATATAAAAAAGATTACTTAATAGTAGTTTATGCAACGGTTGTATAATGGGAGCCTTTATAGCATGAGGTGAGATGTAAGTTAGAGCCACGAGCGAAGCGAGTGCTCTAAATATCTCACGAATGCTATAAAGGCCTAATACAACCGTTGCATACACTATTTTATCTACGACCACCAGTGTAGCTATCAGTATCAGACCAGTATCAAGCTATAGACCACCAGTATCAAGCTATCTGTAAGTGTATGCTATTATAAAAATCAACATACCGTCGTTTATTTAACTTCTTTTATCTTCATCCTACTTGAACTGTTATGATAATCAAGTTATTACTTGTTAAATATGTTGAAAATAACATATCAGTCAGAACCACAAAACGCATTTGACAAGCAACAAAATCGTGAGTGTTGTTGTAAAAGTGAAAGTTATTAACATATTCACTAACAAAGTTATAAGTATATTGAACTATTTAAACTTTGGACTATTTAAATTAGTTAAATATTCAAATACGTAAATTGAAATATTGATAAAAAAATACTGGTAGGCTACTCAATCCCAATCGCAGTTTTGATTTTGAGGTTAGTTGAACACTGTTTACTTTTTATCACCTGATTTCGAAACGAAACAAGGAATGTATCATAAAGTGGAATTTGGACTGTATCGTAAAGTTCCTCCTGTATCGAAAAACGTTCATTACGACACGGTTCTAAGATTCCATTTTGAAATGGTAGTCATTTCGATTTCAATTGTAAAATTTAAATAGGAATCTTTCAATACGCCCTTAGATAAAGATACTTATTATACTTATTCTGAGTTGCCTACAATAAAATTCGGGATTTCGGCATTGCTGTGACTTGTTTATGTCGTGGCTAAAACGAAGCCACTCCAGTCGCACACATACACATGCAGAGCTTTTGTTTATCTCGTCTCAAGCCATCGTGAATGGACTATAGGTAACCAGTCAATAAAAGTTGAATTTTCAGTCATCAAGAACATTTTCAGTTTTGATTACACACTGCAATTTTCAGTGATCTTTTTAAATAGAAGAACTCAATCAATGCTTTTCAAAATTGTTCTTAACATCCAACAATAATGTCTAAGAAAGTTAAAAAATCTTCGTTCATCAAAATGAAAATCGCGAATCTTGGCTTACATCAGGCATGTTTTGGTAGCATCAGATGTAAACATATTTAGGATTGAATATCTACTATATTCGTAGATTCTATTCCATTTTATTGTGAACGGTTGACTTTGTTGACAGTGATCAATTTCCTTCAATATGGTCTTGAATGGGGCGATATTTATTTGTTGTGAATCTTGGCTGGTACCTTGAATATATTATGTTGACGTTATCGCAGATCTGAGCGGAACCTGAACAACAAAACAAATATAAAAAAGTGAAGTGGACCTGGCATTGAAAAGATGTAGGCGAGTGACAGGCCGAGTAGGCCGGCTACGTGTCACACGGCGCTTGATGAATAGCCATTTAATAAAGCCATTATTAGTTCCACTTCCTCTTTCCTCAGCGGTCCTTTCAAGAAAGAGATGGTAGAAAGTGTGGGGGGGGGGGGGAAATGGTGAGAAGCAGCTGGGGTTTGAGCCGAACAAAAGATGGTCTCAACTTTTTCTTGGCTCAGCAGAGCGTTTGTTGCTGAAGAATGAGATTCGCCGCGGCTGGAGAATAGATTCGCCCGACAAGAAAGGCGAACTGTCCCCCTCCCCTGTTCCTGCCATCATGTGTGAGTGAGGTCTGAGGTTGTGAATGAATTCAACACGTGAGTGTAGAAATACCTATTGTGAGTTCACGCTCACTGGCCAACGTAACTTGTTTTGCACCAGTCCGGATGTTCTACTAGAGAAACCGTATTATTGTAGAAGTAGAGTATTCACTTCTTCTGACAACACATAGAAGAGACAGTTTAATTTATTTCAATCACTTCTACTTTCTTTCTATTTCCAAAGAAAGAAATCATGCAAGAACATAGAACAATTTATTATTAATTAATTTTGTAATGTGGTGAATATTGTACACACATTTTCATAGATTCTCACCTCTCTCTTTATTCAGAATTATTATAAGAATTCATACTTTTCAATAGAAAACCATTTCTATTACTGTCTTTCTTACAAGACAATCGTGATGCAAATCGTACAATTACATACTACAGATTTCAAAATCTCTAAAATTTTCTCTCCTCACTTTATTTGGCTGAATTGATAAATAATTCAATCATCCGCTCATATTTAGGATGCAAGGAATTATAGCAATGCTCAGTTTCTGTAATTAATAAAATTAATTCAATTTAAATTAATTTGATTAAAATTAATTTGATTAAAATTAATTTGAATCCGCCCACCGAGCAGCTCTCATCCATCAATACAGGAATACTAGACTGAAAATTTGTAAGGTATCCTCTGATATTTCCTTCAACCATAATTGCCTCAACCACAAAGTAATTCCAAAATATGCAAAACTTCCTTCCCGTAACCTAACCTCAATAGGCAAACTTGTTGTACACAAAGCTGAAGTAACACACATCAAACACATGATCAAACACCTCCATAGAAAGAAAAATCATCTGAATAACATAGCTTACAATTTACACCTCGAAATGGCCTCCAAATTCAATCAAATTGAAATGGATGAGATCTTTATATGCTGTGAACATGATAGGAAACAAAAAGCACAACAAATTCAGAAAAAACATAACCTCAAACTCACTAACCTAATAGCTCATCAACCTACAATTCCACAAACAACACAGCAATCCAATGTCAACTTCTTCCCTAGAACAATAAAACTAACAGACAAAATTACTTTCACAAAATCTGAACAGAATCTGCTTGACAAGGGGCTCAAATACAACATCATTCCCAAAAAGTCAACCAAAGAACATACTAGACACTTGGTGTTGGAATCAGAAACATTGGTCCGCCAGATTCCCATTGATGAACAAAATGAGATTCGACATGAAATAAAACAAAAAATGAAACACATAAAAACACCTACACCCAACCACAAAGAAATACTGGCAATAAAATCAATAAAAAACAAGCTAAAAACCAACAATGTCACCATAGTCAAAGCTGACAAAAGCAATAGCACTGTGATCATTGAAAATGATGACCTTAACTGTAAAATAGATGACTTTATTACAAAAAACAACATAACAACTCTCAAAAAAGATCCAACCACAAAATATAATAAACAAATCAATGATGCCATAAATGCAACTAGTCAAATCATTTCCACTGCCAAAAAACTCAAACTCAAACAAATCAAACCTCAAGCTCCCAAACTAAATGCTCTCCCTAAATTGCATAAACCAAATATTCCCATCAGACCCATGGTTAACCATTCCTCTGCACCCAGCCACCTCCTTGCAAAAACACTGGACAAAATAATAAGAAATAATATAACCTTCACAGACCACACCTCTATCAAGAACAGCACTGACCTGATAGATAAAATAAAAGAAATCACAATTCCTAACAACTGCCTCCTCCTATCCTTTGACATAACCAACCTATACACTTCTATCCCAATTGATGAAACAATCAATATTCTTCATCAAATGCTGATTGAAAATAAAACGCCAGACACCCACATCCATGAAATAATCAACCTCACAAGACTCATATCCTCACAAAACTACTTCACCCACAATGAAAAATTCTACTCCCAGAAAGAAGGCCTACCAATGGGCTCCCCCATAGCCAGTATCCTTTCCGAAATATTTCTCCACCACATTGAACAAAAATACATCCTTCACAACAACACCCATTCCAACAAAATAATATACTGGTATCGATATGCAGATGACATCATCACACTCTACAGAGGCAACCAAAGACAATCCGAACTATTCCTGAAAAACATAAATAACATCCACAAGAATCTGAACTTTACCTTGGAAACTGAAACTGACAGAACTCTTAATTACCTTGACTTGACAATAACCAGGACTGAAACAAACACTCACAAATTCAAAATCTACCGAAAACCAACAACCACAGACATGACAATCCACCAAACATCCAATCACCCCCCACAACATAAGAAAGCAGCATACAACTAAGAAAAATTAAGCCTTGGATTACAAATGGATTGATCACATCAATAAGGAAGAGAGATAAATTACACAGACAAAGCAAGAATAATACAGCGAATTTACAGCTTAGAGAGTATTATAGAAGGTACAGAAATCTACTAACAACTGTAATAGAAAATGCAAAAAAACTATACTTTTTGAAGCGATTTGAAACTTCCAGCAACTCTAAACAAACATGGGAAGTAATAAGAGAAATAACTGAAGTGCAACGGTCAAGAACACAAATTCACCAAATCAACTTGGAAGGGAGAGAATTGAAATTGGGAGATGATGATGAGGATATGGCAAATTCTTTCAATGAATTTTTTATTAGTATTGGATCAAAACTGGCCCAGGAAATTCTAAATAGCGATGATTTTAATGGCGCAGATGAGCATGCAGCAGCCGATCAGAGAGTCTGTCGGTCATTATTCTTTGCTCCCGTCAATGAGGACGAAATGATGAAAATGATAAATGGTCTTAAAGCTAATAGTGCACCAGGACTCGATAATTTAAAACCAGATTTATTCAAACAAAATAGTACTATATTTGCCAAGCCTTTAACACATATTGCAAACAAAATTTTTGAGGAAGGTGTTTTTCCACAGTGCCTTAAGGAAGCTGTCATTTGTCCAATCTTCAAAACAGGAGATAAGAAAGATATGAATTGCTACAGACCCATATCATTACTCAGTACATTGTCAAAAATTTTTGAAAAGTGTATCAAAACAAGACTGGTCAGCTTTCTTGAAAAAAAATAATCTTCTATCGCCAAACCAATATGGATTTAGATCTAGTCGCAGTACAAATGATGCTATCCACTATGTAACCTCTCAGATTGCAGATAAAATAAACATAGAAGAGAAACCATTAGCTGTATTCTTAGATTTAAAGAAGGCTTTTGATACGGTGTCACATGACATTCTTCTATCAAGGCTAGATAACTATGGAATAAGAGGAGTTGCATGGAATCTGTTCAAGAGCTACCTATCAAATCGAACACAATGTGTCAGAGTCAATGGATGTACAAGCAACAAGCTGACTGTAAAGTATGGAGTGCCACAAGGAACAGTACTGGGGCCAATTCTTTTCCTGCTCTACATAAATCCATTATGCAACATGGAAATTAATGGATCAATCACCACCTTTGCAGATGACACTGTCCTACTGTTCTCTGAATCAACCTGGGAGATGACCTGGAGAGAAGCTGAGACTGGACTACAGAGGGTGTCTCACTGGTTGAATATGAATCTACTCACCTTAAACTATGAGAAAACCTTCTTCCTGACCTTTTCGGCGACTCAACATGGACAGCCAACAGGAGATAAGATAATAATCAAGAACCAACGGAATAACACTTCATACATAGTTAACAAGAAACAGTCACAGAAATACCTGGGAGTTACAATGGACTCTTTTCTGCGCTGGGATCACCATCTCAATGAATTATGCGGGAGACTGAGGAAGACCATCTACAGATTCAGGATATTGAGGACACTGGTCGACAAGGCATGTCTAAGAGTAATCTACTTTTCTCTAGCACAGTCCCTCATGCTGTATGGGATCGTAGGATGGGGAGGAACAAGCTTCCTGCACATCGGACCGCTACTCAGGGTACAGAAGCTGATAATGAGAGTCATCAACCAGAAGCCACCACGCTATTCATCGGACCAGCTATTCAATGAGTTTAACGTGATGGATCCAAGACAGCTTTACTCCAAGGAGATACTGTGCAGATTACACAAGAATCCAACAACATTTCAAACCAGAAACCACAACCACAACACCAGGTACAGGAATCTTCTCATCACCAATGTTGCAAGAAAGGCACTATAGCAAAGACATTTCAATCATTTAGCGCCAAAATTATACAATTTACTTCCTGAAAATTTCAAACAGATTAATCATCCTAGAAAGTTCAAAACAATAGTACACAATTGGTTGATGAGCAAAGGAAGACAGAACATAGAAAACATTATTTCAAACAACAACTAATATTTCAACTACACACCTAATGACGTACTAAACACTAATTACTAATCCGCACACAAAAAACAAACAAACAAAACCTACTCTAGAACATGGTACGCCATAGTGGAGTAGGTCAATTTCCACACAGAAAACACTAAAACACGTAAAGACACATTATAAGATATTTCTGTAGCTAACTATTGTATATACTGTAATTGTAGAGTTTCTAATATTCTGTAATTGATGTAGTAGTTTTAGTTTTTTTGGGAAATAAACTTTTATTTATTTATTTATTTATTTATTAACTCCATGATCCACAGACTCATCAGAATACCACTAGACAAGGATGACTATGACATAGAACTGCGGACAATAAAACAAATTGCCAAAAATAACGGATACTCTCAGACATTCATTGACAAAATCCATCAAAAAATCAAACAGAAAACTGACAGACTGACCAACAAGGACACTGACAAAAAATTCATCTCATTGACATATCATTCCAATCAATCACTCAAAATCGCCAACATTTTCAAAAGACATAATTACCAGGTTGCCTTCAAAACTGAACACCACACTCATAGACAGCTCATTCACCACCCACCATCAGACATCTACAAACAATCAGGAGTATACGGAGTTAAGTGCAATGACTGTCCATGCTTTTATATAGGGTGGACAGGCAGATCATTCACAACTAGATTCAATGAACACATACGTGCAATATCCCACTCTCACACCCAATCCCACTATGCAGACCACCTTCTTGACACCAACCACACATACACTGATATCAAAAACAATCTGGACATACTGCACATCATGAAAAAAGGACATAGACTCAACACAATAGAAGAATACGAAATCTACAAACACAACAAAACACAGCCCAGCAACATACTAAATAACCAACTCCAATACCAATCCCACACCCTATTTGATATTATAATTTAAATTTTGGTTTGAATCTTCCCGCCCAAAAGCCTTCCCCAGACCCTGTCATACCTCTCCTAACCCCCTTCCACCAACCCAACTCTTTTTCCCCACCTTCCCCCACCTTCTCCCCCACCACCCACTATCCACATATCCCAAATTCTCAGGCCTGCAAGACCTCAGTATCTAGTTACTCCTTGTATGCTGAAGATGTGGCTCAGTGCCACGAAACGCGTCCAACAAGCATAAAAATCGTGAGTTCTGTTGTCAAAGTGAAAGTCACTAGTATCTACTAAGTTTTTAAGCTTATTATAATAAAATTAGTCTGACTCTCTTAATTTAATTTTCCTCCACCTACTATCTAAAGTCGCATTTCACTCCCCGGAATCAAATACTAAAGCGCTTCATTCTCTCCCTCGGGAGAAAAAGAAGATTGAAATTCCCTAGGGAATAAAGTAAGCCCATTTAAATAACATGGGAAGCATCTCTATGATATTTTGTGTCTACATTTGGAACTTAGGCGTGAACTGTAGAACAGTAAACAGTATAGAGTGCACAGTTTGGAAGAAAGGTTGGTTACGCTGATATTTTGAATGAATATTTATAAAACAATGGATCATCATGGAAGAAAGTTTAATACTTGTATATTATTCATAAATTTATAGAAATGTAAAAATGTATACATATGGAAGTATAGTACCAAAGTAAAAACAATCTTCATGATTTAAAAGCTAGAATTCTCGATCACTATCGAATATCGACTATCGAATCGATTAGAATTAGATAGAATCGAATTCAATGATTCATTCTTACAATGGTTTATTGTACTTTGAGATCTGTGTGTTATAATTTAAGTATATTATTATAATAGTGTGTTTATCGTTTTAATTTCGACTAATTATCAATAGTCCACTGTCATATTATACTGGAACAATGATAAAAGAATGTCTTTGTTGAATTAGACTTTTGGTTTTGAGGTTTGGAAGTATAGTTAACCTCAACTTATATGGCAGTTGAGGTCAGTAAAATCGTTAAAGTTAGTAAACTTTAGTAAATCGTTAAAGTTTTTCAATTGGAAACCGGACTTTTCAACATAAATTTAAACGAATATCCTCCATTAGATAGCCTTTATTATGTTGTATGAGTTGTATCAACACGAAATATTATGTTATTTGGATTTTAATTGTCCTAATGAACAGGTTTTCACGATCGGTTACTGTTGTGTTGTGGACGAAATAGGCCTTCAAACATTGTACTGTCTCTGAAAGTTGAATTTACAATTTAACATTTGTAATATACGGTATGTACTTGCTAGAAGCTAGTAGCCTGATATCTGTTAGAAATAAATACATTTTATTGATGCTTTTGTTTTCTTTCATCTTTGTAGCTTATAGATTAAAACTAAAAGATTGTTTTTACTTCTTTCATATACATGTCTAATGTAACGTTAATTAAAATGAAGTCTATTATAGTAAATTTGAAATGATTCAGTTGATTGCTTGAATATCTTCTTCTTTTTATTAGGCTTTAGTTCTACATATTAGCCTAATCAAAAATTGAAATAGAAGTTTTATTGTTCAATCTAGTTTCTCATAACTTTTTTTTATTATCAGTATCATTACTTAAAAACTGGAAGCAATTCAACTTATTTGCTTCCCTTTTATTGTTACTATATAAGTTAACTTGCCAGTCATTCCATTTGTCATACTTTTATTTCACCAGTTTTGTTTAGTTTGTAGTTACAAAAATTATAAATTGGGAAGTAGCAGCTACCTACCGTACTTCCTAGTTTTGAGATTTCAGATTGAACCAAGTTGGATTTATTTTACAGCTGATTTCTTTTATATGAATATACTTGCCAAGTTTAATAAAGATCGGTTAAAAGAATTTGAAGATGGAAATTATTTTGTAAAAAATGCAGAAAGGCGGATATCTGGTGAACAAATAGCTTTTTTAAAGAAGATTAATCGTGATTTTTTCTTTATTTTGAGCCATAGAATGTATTCCCAGAGTTTGGCACTTTAATTTTGGGACACTCTATATATTCCTATCAATAGCTAATTAATGTAGGTGGAGGAAAAATGTTGTGTGCATCACGGGACTAAAGTACTTTTTCTCCCTCAGGGGAATTGTCGCCCTCGGCTACGCCTCGGGCAACAACAGTTTCCCCTCAGGGAGAAAAAGTTGCCCTTTAGTCCCTAGATGCACAAATAACTAAAAACTCTCAATTTCTCCATTACTCTCCCAGATTTCTAAATTACAGCTTTTCTCTCCTTATTGCGTTCAAATTGTATTTGATGTGTCGCCAAGAGAGGAAAGTCTTTGAGGGAGAAGATGGACGATAGTGTGAGAAAAAGAGAGAGTGAGAGGGCTTGAGGAGGAGTCAGAGAGCACGTGGTGGACTGTTGATGGGAGAATGAAAAACGAGACGCACTGAAAGGAAAGCTGCAAGACGAAAAGTTGAGATAAAAACAGTTCCTCTTGCAACGCGAACCGGTTCGGTTGGCACCTCTGATTTTTTCCCGCCATTTATCTCTGTCAGCATGATTATCCTGCCTCGTATTCGATTTCGGTCTCTGCTCACCTTAATGATATTTTCTTATGATATTTTCTCGTCTGCTTCCACTAAAGCATAAATCATCACTTCAGCTTTTCACCATGCGGTGACATGAGAGCGGCAACTTTTCACATAAAACCAACCTGGCCATGTGATTTAACGTGTAATAACCGACGGTGTCTCTAATTATTTTTTCAACCCACAATTAATCATGGAGGTGAGCTTGAAAGTGAGTAATATCATTCGGTTGCTAAATTACACTTGATTTTATATTTGATTCGAAGTAAAACGCTGAGCACTATCTCATACATTCATAAATGTGTCAATAATGTATTGAACTTCTTCTTGCAATTTGAATAATTATTCAGAACTGTTTCACTTGGAACAATTTATCATTGAATATCATGGCTTATTGAAATATTCTTTGAGTTTGCTCAACTTAGTTGATTAGAAGACCTTTTCTATAAGTTATTCAATGTTCTGAGTAAGAATCGATATCAAAGCTAAGTTTGGTATTTGAAACTCTAAAAGTTTAAAAAATTTTAAGGCATTATTTTTTTAAATTCGGCATCTACACTGCAACTAGACATCAAAGATGTTCGCAAGTTTATCTACCTGTAAAACTTCAATAGCTTACATATACTTTTTTAAATATTGCTTGATTGGCATCTTCTACATGCATTAGCTTAGGAGACATCAAATCAGTTATTTTTAAAACATTACCACTCTCATGCCTTCTCACACTCACTTTGTTTCAAAGATTCTGTATCATCACATCATCACGTTTATTTTTGAAGTTTGTGCTACTGTTTCCAAACTCTCCAAGGCTATCGGTGGGAGACAAAAACTCTCTGTATTTAATTGTTCGATTGGAGAGGCAAGTGAAGAAAAGTAACCCTGAAGTGTGACAACGGTGAAGAAAGCGTGGTTGATTGAGGAGGAAGGGGGGAGGAGCTCGACTGGCCTCAAAGGGAAAAGAGTGACGTGTCCAGAATATGTAGTAAGTTTTCCGGTTTTTCAACTGGGGACGACGATGATGATGATGATGAAGGGGAATGTACCGCCTAGGGGGTATACTCTCCCCCAACGATCCACCACCGATCAGAAGGTCTGGCATCCAAGGCCTGAATGTCAGTAGTGTTTGTAGATTTGGAAAGAGGCGGCGGCCGCTCTGTCCTGGAGCTTGTGGATGGCTTGCTGCAAGAAAGCAAACGGGCTGCAATTCGTCACAGGAGCCGGGCCTCGTTATCCCAATACGTGTTCGGCATGCATTCAGCCTCACTCCTCAGACGCCTGCCTCACTCTAGTTTTCCACTCTTTCCTTCTCACTACAACCTCTGTCTCTGCTCTCTGTCTTATCAGGCCTTTTCTACGTAATCGATTCATTTATGCAGCACTTAATCTGAAATGGCCTGGTTTTCCCAAATCAGCTTCCACCTGACAAATTACTCAATGGATAGGTTGCTGTATCCTATTCTACTTCTACTACAATTTTTTCAATCGAGCTACGGGATTTTTGCAGCTAGGCTATTAATTATATTCTATTCAAAGGATGATTTTCCCAAATCAGATTCGATACATAACAGACTACGGTTTTTTCAACGGATAGCTTTCTATATCGCTTTCCCAAACAGTTCTTTTTGAAATATTTTGTTTGATTGAAATAATTAATCGCAAAATGAAGATAATAATTGTTGGAGGTTATTGAAGATAATTCTGATTGCAGAACGAATAAAACGTAAACAGAAAGTGATGTAAGCTTATACAACAATTAGAGAAAATTAACTTCCAATTGTATCATAAGATGCTGAATAATGATAATTTTGAAAATTTAAATGAGAAATAAATAATAACATAGAATAGTTTGGTGCTTACAGGATCATTATTGTGTTTGTAAAAACATTGAGCAGAATTGAGGTGTTGATGTTAGATGTTACGAAAGTACACTCGTACGAACAAACAATGTTTGAGTGTTGATTTTGCTCTTTGTACATCAGATCGACTTTGTCTCTCCCCTCCTCATTGTGCAAAATAATATTTAATTAACTGTGGAGATGATGTCAGCTACCTGAAGCTAGAATCAGAGTAGAGATATATACAATAATTATAATTATATTATTGTGACAGCTTTGGTAATAACAAGTTCGAACAAGATACTCTGCAAAGATACAACAAAGAAACATTTCTTTGAAACTGAAAATTGTAATCACATTAGAATAATAGAATGGATGACCTAAATAAAGTTTATCATTACAATATTGTAGTTGCAAATTAAGAGATGGACTACTTTCTTTGGCTTCTGACGAACAACGTATTCATACTGGAAACAGTGAAACAAAGAACACTTGCAACGCCGGTTTCTCTTTCTGAAATTGTATTGCAGACGACATCCTCTGCCTGACGGCGAGCTTATTTTAAATTCAGGAGAATTGTGCAGAAACAATCGAGACTGAAACATGCAAATGCTTGTCATCGTAGCGCACTAATTTCAAATAATTTATTTGTAAAGCAGTTTTGAAATTGGATTGAAACTAAGTGCATTTGATAGTAGTACGATGATAAAATATCAGGGAATCTCTCGTAATTGAGAAGTTGCATGGTGGTAGAACGGTACTGGAAGATGCAAAGCTTGGATAATTAATTTAGCAAATGAATCAGTGTGTTGGGAACAGCTAACTGATTGCATTATTCCCTATCATTCCAGATTTTATCCTCAAGTCTGTTATGGAAAATGGAAAGGTTTACTCAAAGACAATTCAATCTACAGAGTAGATTGTCATTGATTTGCTGCAAGAAATTTGAATTAGCCTGGATATCGAGTGAAATCCAGAACTACTGTACTACTGCTACCACTACGATGCAATTTCCGTATCATTATCGAAATCGAATAATAATAAAGAGATCTGCATTCAATTTGCTAATGGGAAGTTAATTCTTCATAAACATTCTCATCACATATATTATTGTAAAAAAGTTTGAAACGATTGGATAATTAAAGAATAATTGCTTCTTCGGATCTTCGAAAGAAAGTCGCAGTCTCTCCTATATAAAAAATTCCATTTTTTCTGTTCATCAATTTTGCTTTAGGCCTTCATGTCAGTCTCACTCACATGCTCACATCTACCCAATCAATGTCTTTCCTTTCTGACTTTTCTCTTCTTTGAATTCTATACAAGAGAATGGCCTCACATAAGAATATATACAGTATACACTTTATATTATAGCCATTGTGTGCCGATTTATAAAATTATTTCACATTTCCTAATTCTTCAGGCAGATTTCCATTACTACAAAATAAAAGTCGCACGGGCACATGTCACTAAGATGCAATAGAAACATGGAGTTGTATATAAAGCAACGCACACTGGTCAGCTAATTTTTTATTTACGTGGCTCAATACAAGTACGTGTTCCTATTGCATCTTGTGCCCGCAACTTGTAGTAATGGAAAACTACCTTTATTAACATTTTTTAAATTCCTATTCACTAAAGAGAAATCCACGTTCAACTTATACGGAATTTTGTTAATGAGAAAAGATGAGATACCAATAACAATAGGACTCCATTGTTTATTCGCTGCTCTATCACCATCTCCAACAGATATAACTTCCAACTGTACAAAAGAGTTATCAATCTATTTACATTCATATAGTTTGATAAAAAGGTAGTTAAATTACTGGACGAAAGTTATGTTGGTTTTATCAGACTCTGATGGAATAACTAAAGACTGATTCCCAATCACTTCACTCTCCCTTGGGATGTAAATCTGGTATCTCGTAATTCGCAGAGCTGATTTTTATTAGAGACGATAGTAGTGATAATGATTTGCAGTGAGGTATGGCGTATGGGATGCGGCTGCCCTTATCTATAACATGTAATGCTGTAACGGCGGTATTTTATGGTGGCTGGTTGCATTTAGATAATTGAATTTGCAGGGTGTCAGCGCGTGGGAACATATTGTTTGGCGTCAGTTTCGCCGCTGAAATGCAGAGAGCGCTGCCGTCGCTCAGGCAAAGCAACAGGGGAACGGGCAATCGAAATTCTGAAATCCTTATTAGCAGAGCTAATTAATAATTCACCGGCAGAAGATTGTACTATACAGGCATCCGCGCAGTGAACGGATCTTAATTGCTTGCAATTTTATTCATGGATTTCAAACATTGTTGCCAATTGCCTGGCAGCGCTATACAGTGGCAATCACGTCATATCACCTGTGGGTTATTGAATTATCAACGACTCGATGCACATTGTGTTATTAATCAGCCTCCACTCGCCGGCAAAATACAACAGCGGTTTCAACTAATGTGGGTCACCTCACCTATTTACACAGCGAATAAATTGAAAATATATTGATGTTCGTTAAAAACATGTTTACACAGATTAAATATTTGAGAGCCGTGCAATTGTCGACGCCTGCTCGTGTTTCTATGGATTGATGAATTTCATTAATTACACCGGCTCATTATCATGGTGAAGTATTGTTCCATCGTACAACCTTCTAGCCTGTATTATATTTTAATTGGACAAACATTCAAAATGGACTCGGGCTACAATTAGTGGCCTATCAATAAATCTCTGTACCCAACAGTGATTACCTCATTGTCATTATTGAACAGGACAACACAAACTCGGATAATGTGTTCGATGAATAGTGAGGGGTTAAATGTAAATTTTTCTGAAATAGGAGAGAATTATAGAAAAAAAATATTTAAAAAGAAACCATTGAAAGAGGAAATAACACAAAAATTGAAAACATCAGGAATAACATAGAATGATTGTAATTAGGATTATCTGAACTTTGATAAGAGATTGTACACTGTGAGGATTGGAAAAATACGACACTAATAAGGATTATTTAGTAAGGAGAAATCAGAAGAAGAAAAAGTAGGAGGTGATTGAGAAAAGTGTTGATTTGAAATATTGTCATGCAAGAAGTATCAGAGATTAGGTAGAAGAAAATGGCTTTCAACAACAGAAACTAAGATTCTCTTTCCTGAACGAAGAGGGAGCTCTAATCTACTTTTTCACGCCAAACTAATGAGTCAAATGTCCAGTAAATCTAATGTCAACTAGTACTGTACATCAGTACATGAATACGTAGGCCTAGACCATCAATCTATCATGAATATGGAGAGTTGAATCATGATAAAAATACGTTACGTTATAAAATAACGTTATAATACGTCACGTTATAAAATGACGAATGATACGAGACTGATATTCACGTTGAATGATACGAGTAGCTGTATTGATTGTACCTCATTTTTGCTTCTTCAGTGGAAATGGAAGGGTGATTCAACGAGAGCCCACGTTGTATGAATATTACAGGTCATCTCATCGTACAGTATTAGGTGCAATTCGAAAGAAGCATTCGAGTTGAGAGAAGAGTGAAAAGCAGCTCAGTTTCAATACCTGGGTACTTGCTGTTTGAAAGGGGAGCTTGATTTTGAAATAGGAGCACACACATCAGACCATTGCGCGCGCACTCCTCATTAATGATCCAAAAGTTGCTAGCGAGATATTTTTCAATGTATGTTTGTACAGAGTATAATTATTTTGAGCTGTTCAGTATTCAGTAATTCATCTATATTCTCGCATTGACCGAGTAGAAATTATGAATAGAATATAGTGGATAAGTAAATTACTTTACAAGAAGCAAATAAATAGTTATGGAATTGTTTTTACCAATCTTTGAAGCAATGAATGAATTTTCAAATTAATTTGTTTTAATAAATCTAGTCTTTAATAGTGAGAGCTGTTATCTAATTTAATAGTATTTACTGCCAAACAATGAAACTGTCAAATATAAAATGAAGCTAAGAAGAATTAATAAGGGATAACAGTTTGGGAAACTACATTTCCAGATTAAATACGAATAGGAATTGTTCATAACACTTGAATATTCTCAATTATTATAGTTTCAGAAACGTTGGACTATGGTTTACTGAGTCAATCTGACTCATTTCAGTTGAGCAACGCTTACAAATATCAAAATAGTATAGGTGATATCAATATCAAAAGAGGAATAAAATATCATTTTTAAATTGAATTTTTCGTTTCATATCTAACAAGTTAGGCCATACAATATGAATGAATAAATGCTGCAATAATTTCAAAAGCTACTTCCACTGACAATATTGTAGGACAAATTGGCTCAGGCCCAAATATCCTGACATTCTTATTAATTTTGGGGCACATTTTTGGATGGAACGAGACATTTAATTTGGCTTTTGATGGTTCTGTTTCCATTCGAGATCAGCCGCTGCTGTTTGCTGGCAGTTTCATTCTCACTCTGACTGACACTTGACGTTTATTGGATACTGATGAATGGGAATTAAACGGGACAAACGCAATAAAATCTGATGATTTCTGTAGGTCTTGACGGGCTCATGGGAGTATGAATGCTTCTATTTTTCAGAGTGATTTGATTTCCGCTGCAACCATCAGAGTGGTGATTAAAAAAATTACCAAGTTTATACGGTGATATATCAGCTTGTTTATTGTTATAATTATAATACTTTAGCTGGTGATTCAAAATATAATTCATCTTATAAAATAAATTATCTATGTGTTGTTCACATTTATTCAAAACTTTCAGTATAATACTTTTATTTTACCGTCAAATTTAGAATACGGAAGAGAGGAGTCTCTCCTCTCCAAGTTATTTCTTTACACAAGAACTGTAAAATTTTGTCCATAGTTTCTTTTTCTTTCATTGAAAATTTTCTTTCTTTTATTCAAATTCATATTGTACTGTCTACAAGAACTGTAGCCTACTGTTCTTGTTCGACTGTACAGAAAATAAGCTACTATTTCAATTCACGTACCAAGTTCCACAATACCTTAAAACTAACTAATAACAATTTGCTATCGATCGAAAACAGATCTTTCAGAAAGTGATGATTAGAGCAGTAACACGGTCCTTTCAGTTGAGAAGGACCAGCTGAGAAGGGATGACACTGGCCATTGAGGCGAGCGTCTATCTAATTGAGGCGACCGACGAAGATGAGAGTGTCCAGAAAGAAAGGGTGGACGGGTGGAGCTGATGATAATGGAAGGGACGTACGGCTTTGTGCTGGAAATTGATCGAGTCGCAATCGGTATGCGGTGCCGGTAATTATTTCGGGGTTAAATTATAGCGGGTCTTTGAGGTGCGGTCTTGGGTTTAGTGCTGCCGATGGGTTATTCGGGTTAGAGAGAAGCGTACGTCTGGTTAGAGAAGGGCGCGTACGTCTCCTCACGTCGGTGTGGCCACTCTCGTTACTCGAAAGGCGGCGTGTAATTAAGCGCAATTATCGTCTATCGAGAAGTCAGAAAAGGAGCACCGACCGCAAGCACGGACCGGCAGACAGGTGCGTTACAGCTTCTGTGTTTTTGAACTGGGCTTCAATGCGGCCAGTGGCGGCTAGTCTCTATTTTGTGCAAGTGATAGCAACACCTACTAATACATAGATCTATTAGTAGGTATTGGTGATAGTGTAGAGAGTGCTCTTCATTAGCTGGAATGGGAAATATCGTGGCTTCATTTAAAATAAGTTGAAACTACGTTGAAGGAAGCTATAGTAATACGTTATCAAGCAATAGAAAACTACTCATAGGAGACGAAAACTACTCATATTAGAAAACTATCAAGGAGAAATGACGATGAGTTCCACAGTCTTACTGAGTTGGGATTAATTCTTGAAAAAAGAGAGAAAACTTTAAAATGTTGAAACTTATTCTATATCTTTGACCAACTTAAGAACGTTTGCTATCTCTAACTTTAAGTTTCAGAACTATATTTGAACTTTATCTTAAACTTGAAGAAGATCAGAGATTAGAGATTTGAGATGTTGATTGAACATGAAATATTCATAATAATAATATTGTATAAGTTCAATTAATGAATTGATTTTAAGAATATAAATTATTATCTTAAAAAAATTGATTAATGCATTGATTATGCAGAATGATTAAATTTGAATAGGCCTATGATTGCTTTCCATTCAGGAATTTTTAAATTCTTCACAGATATTTCTCACTTCTCACTTAACATTTGATATTAACAAATTAAATCGGGAATTCTTCCAATAAGAAGTGAAAGGTTGGAGATTCTCCTAAGAATGATGAATCCTGTATATATAAAAACTTCTCAGAATAATACGAATATTATAAAAAATTATTATATGGGATCATAAAAAGAGATACCGTTCTTCTCATTTGAAAAATTCGTTTGGAACTCACACTACTGAATATCTTCCTCCCATTTTCTGCTATTTTCAGGGAGGCTTTCATTCATTTCCGCGATGATGACGAGTGAAATAATTCAGTAGGAAAAGAAGCGAGACTAAAAACAAGATGAATAACAAGTAATAAAATGGGGACAAGAGAGATTCCGGGGAGTAGCTGGCAGGATAAAGTTACAGAAGAAACATTGGAGCGAAAAACACTGACGAGGAGTGGAAAGGTGACCCTGGAAAGCAGAAGATGAACAAGTCACGGGGCGACCTTCTCTGCTCTGAAGACATCCGGTAATACTCTCGAAATGAAAAAACTAGTCCCTTTTTCGACCGCTTTTCAGCTCAATTTCCACTCGCAGATCAAGAAAGAAAATGCGAGAGAAGGAAAGAGAAGAAAAAATGAAGAGAGAGTGAGAAAGATCGAGGAGAGGGGGAGTGAGGGTGTCCTGGTAGCCAAGAAAATGCACAAGATCTGAGAGATTAGAAGGGAAGAAAAGCATTTAATCTCAAGGGCTCCAACCGTAGAGTGGAGAGAATAAATTTCGCTTCGAAATGAATGAATAAATGACGAATTCGTAATTTAGAGAATATAAAATTATTACTGAAGTTTCAGAGGGGAGCAATTTCAATCCGTAATATCAAGGGATGTAATGAATTGCTATATCAATTTATTATGAGGAATAAAAACGTTGAAAGAAGTATCTAAACATTCCAACAAATTTGATTATAGCTGTAGTTTCCTGATATTCTCTTGAAACTTAATTATAGCTCACTTATTTTTTGGAAGGTTACAAGAATTTGTTGTCAATCAATTCTTGTATGCAGCTACCGAGATTGACACTAATAATAATATCAGGGAAAAGTGTGAAGTCTTTAGATTTGAAAACTTCACGCTCCATTCCACTAAATCCACGCCTACGCAAGCAGGCTGATGACGCCTTCATCTGTGTAGGCGTTTAACAATATAACAAGTTTCCAATCCATGTTTCCCACCTTCAACAACTGGATACCCACCTTTATACTGGATGTATTTTTGGAAAAGAGAATAATATGGATATGGAAAAGTAAAAATCAGCCAAGTGATAAAAGAATAAAAGAATAGATCAGCTTATGCAAAGTTGAAGAAAAATAAATTTCTTCATATTGTTATTATATATATGGTTTGTATCTGTGTCTGTCTAATTGGATGAATAAATACAATGTACGATTTCTTATTTTACATGATACCCCAAGCATTGCATCTCTATCATTTATTAATAAGAAACCAATGTTTCAGTTCAGAGTTGCCATTTAGTTTCAAATAGTTCGAATGATGTAGTTTCAGTCTATTTCCGTTCAGTTACAGCTCCAACTCAACTCAGTTTTTGTCCAGTTCTCGTTCAGTTACGGTTGATTAGTTAGAAGTTTAGAACTGAATTAGAGTAATGTATTTTACACTACTAAAATACATGTTTTACATAATATGTATACATGATAATTGTATTTCCCACTCATTAACAGATGAAATAAATGGACAAATATTTCTAAACCAACCAGTCACTGGATCAATACAAATCTGTGCTACGATTGAAATTTCTCACATTCATCTTGTATTCAACTTTCGTCCTGTTCCACGGAATAATAACTGTACAGCGTTCACGTTCTGCTGCCAAAATGCGATCCGTTGAAAGCCAAGAGCATTGAACCTTTCTAACCTTCAGCCGCCGCCGGTGAGACAGGGAAAGCTACACGCTCTTCATGAAAAGAGAGTGAGTGATATTGAAAATGCCGATGTAAGCAAAGACACCCCACCCTGACCCCGAGAGCAAAGTGTTTCTTCCCCATTGTCACGAGTGAAGCTGACTTGGAAGGCTTCAAAACAATGCAATCCAGCTGTCTGGCTCTGGCTCCAACTTCCTCCCTCATTTACTCAAGTGCCTGTGAAATATACCCGTGAATGAATAACGAATTGCTGAGAAATGTGAGCATTTTTTCATTCCTCTTCTCTCAAAACTGACAAAGGCCTGTTATTCTTTTATTCAAACACTTTGAATTGAGTGCACTTATTAAATTATTTTCCCCCCTGTCAATCTAGATCAAGAGTGATAGAATTTTGATAATTATGTTTCTGAATTGAATTTTTTGATTGATCCACTATTTTCATATCCAAGACATTTTCCTGTTCTAGGTTTTTAGTAATGCCTATTATAACCAACACTGCCAAGCACAAATATCAAAATACAATTCGTGTAAAACTAGCTACAGAGAAACAACTGATCTACGACCTCCTCTCTTTACCATGGAGTACTTTAATTATATTAATAGAGAACCTAGTTTTACTCCCAGTATAAATATTATGATCGATTCATTTCAAGAAGTATGCTTTTCGACTTCAAATTTTGGAGAATTTTTTAGAAATCAAATGTATAAAATCTTTTATTTTATTACTGACTTTTAAGGTACTGTGACTTGGAAGTGTTTAAACCAATGGAAGTGTATCTAGTACTTTGGGACCTGAGAAGTCCAAGTTCAATCAGTATTTTATTATTGGATGAAATTTGATCGTGTTTAAACCAATTATCGATTCATGAAATATTCATTTTGTCCCTTTATCTCTTATTTGATGGAAGAGTCAGTTTTTTGTTGGAAATAAGCGGAATTGGATAAGGAAAAACTAGTGAATTTTCTAAAGGGAAAGAATGTTTTCCGAGAGTGGCTACCAATGACCTAATGATAGCACCAATGAATAGCTTGAAAAAACTTTTAATCTGGGCTTAGCTTGGTGGTTTGGACCGTTATTCAAAGAGGATTAGATAGGCGACCGGCATTGAGTAGAGGCGTGCGTAAAAACAGCGCAGCGCAGCATTCGCTATCACAAGCCTTCGTTATCTTTTTTTCGGCTTGATAAACTATGATACAGTACAGCTGTAACAATGAAGGCTTTTCTGAGAGAGACAAAAATATTAAGGCTGCGTACGAGTGGCCATTTCCCAAATCAAAAACTGAATGCTGTGTTATAACAGCACTAATAAACGTAGTGGACCTACAATGATTTAGGAGTCAACAGTAATAAATCCTACTTCAAAGCCCATGCTTGTAATCAAGAGAAGTGTTGTAAAACTTCACATGTACTTTTTCATTAATATTTTCCCAAAAAATAAGTAGTATCAATTTTAATTCAGAGATCATTTCGAGATTTTGAACAACGTTTGAAAAAATGGAAGATATTTTTATGAGATTGTGCTGTATTTCTACAATACTTAATTCCAAAAAAATCTATACTTTATTCCAAAAAAATATCGAATTTAAAAATAACTTATAATAAATAGGCATACTAATTAATAAATGAAATACCGCTTCTGCGAATGCTGTTAATATCACTGAACCAACAAAATAATGTCCCTATTCATCTTAGCTCTTGAAGTAATTATTGACAGATTTCAAATACAACACAGAGATTTGTCGAAATCAACATACAACTTGTAAAAGTGGTCTAACACTGGAGGGAATTATGAGAAAAAAAACTAATTACTCAGAATGTAACCATAGAATTACCGTATGTTGAACAAACCATAGAATAACCTTATGTAGAACATACAGTAGAATTACTTGAAGAGTACCCTAAAATTTCACAGTAAATCCAACTGTTTCTGATGATAATGAGATCACAGATCAACAGTCGCAAGCAGACTCTCCCATATATTGGCAATCAAAGTGAAGGGGAGGCTCCTCTTTCCTTGTACTTTATCAGTATTCCATCCATGTCCGTTTCTTATTAATTCTAGTGGGCCTTGATATTCAACCCTCGTCCATTGCAATGTCGAAGCCAGAGCAACTTGTTTACTTGTCGCTCTTGTAGAAGAGATGCTGCTGCATTATTACTGATGTGAGTGCTGAATTTACTAACCTAGAGAATTTCTATGAGCTCTACCCAATCTAGTGACTACGATCTTACATGACAACATTGTTTGCATATGGTAAGTTGCGGTTAGAATCAATCAAAATAAATAGATGTGATTTTCTGTAATAGTCTATTATAAGAATAATTGTGAAAATTTTGGAGAATTTGACAATACAACGATTTTATTGAAATCCGATCTTCATTCGCATGAGAAAGTATAGCTAAATGCTTAACTCTTCATGATATTTCAAGATGTGATTGGTAATTTGTGAATAATTTATGAAATTAATGATGGTTGAAAGCACCCTTTCAAACCCATTTAAAATAATGCAGTTGTAATATTTGATGATGATTGTCGTAGGATTGTTGTACGATTGATGTAAAACTGGACGTATATTTTATTTGAAAATAAGGATTACAATGCATCGTTTATTATATTCCTATAATTGAGTGATTGAGTATCTATTCATTTGATAATTAAATGCAGTTATTCTTCTGACACTTAAATTGGGATATGAAGTTGATTAAACCAGAAAATTATTATGGAAGAAACAAGGCATGCACATTCTAATTCGTCAGACAAAAAGAGTACCCTTATCAGCAAGATGAAAGTTTGATATCGAGTGTTCGATGTTTGAAGTAGGATCGCTCTTATGAGACAGCCTCTGCAACTTTCTCCTCTAATTCCAAGTTAAGTACATCCCTTTAGTAAGTAATATCCGTAAATAAGAACGGCTGGAAGAAACAAGAACGCTTATTCAACTCAAACAAGCTACAAAGTTGTTTCCGCCGATGAACTTGGTCTAAGTATCGACAACTTTGCCGGCAATTTTCTATTTACACTTGCCAAGATTAGTTATAAGCACGATTGATCACTGCAACTTTCCTCAAAGCATCTATGAAGAAAATTGCCGCTCCCAACTAGTTGATTCCACTCCACTGCTTGCATTCCCTCATTGTTCTCCAATTAGATGGATTCAGCTATCTTTCGGTATTCTGTTCTCTCCTAGAAATACCTAATACAAGAATTCAAGGAGGAGTAATTCTTCATTTGGAGCGAATAAGAATATGCTCTGACCTAGCTTCAGGTTTGTTTCAAGGATCCGACCAACTTCAGTTCGATGAAACCGTAACAAAGAAACCAAATTGATAGAACCACATAGAAAGATTCGCCTTCTCTGTGATAGAGCTGAACAAAGGAAGAGCATTCACATGAAATTATAAAAAATGGCATTATCATTTCTATCAAATTTAACAAATTAATAAATTGTTGGGTACTCCACGAATACGTGTACAATGGAAAACTCAAAATATCAAATCAGTTCCACCACACATTCAACTAGTATAAGAACAGGAATTAAGAGTCTCGTATATTTTTTGAATCTAGTCTTTATATTTCCTCAATTTTCTCCTTTGTAATTCCCTTCAAATTAATTACTATTTTCGTATATTCAGTTCTGTAAAATCCAATTGATCTATAAAACCGGACAAGAGGGGGATTTAGAGAGTGAGAGTGAGAGTTAGATCATCATGAGGTTGTAATTGAAGATCTAAAAATTCTCCAATTCTTCTGAACAGAATAAACTAAAAATCGCGATTAGAAGTACATGGGGTTCATAGCATTTCATGGATCACGCAAGGCTTGAAACAGGGTTAAGCAGTTGAATAAACACTTAAGGCGAATAGGCATATAACAATTTTAATTACACGAATTGATAGGAAATAATAATCTGAGTCATCAACTCCATTAATCACGTCCTTCCATATTGACTCTCCTATCATGGACGACTCCCATGTCCCATGATAGGGAGTCCTTGATAGCAACCCTCCATATCCATTTTAACTTTATTACTATAGTTATCATTGACATCAAGCATAAAAAAATACATACAACAAAACGTACATTGCAGACTTGAAACAACAATATCACAGTATCCACCCTTACTCCATTCAACTTGATTAGAAGTATAAGTACAACTAGTTTGCTTTCCGTATCAATGGGCTTTAATTAGTATAACCTGGCTTTCGAGTCAAATTACTGTTAGTTAATGAAAAGCTGATCTGCCAAGATTTATGGGATGAGTTGCATTTATGCAACCGGGGGGAAAGAGATTGGCTAAAAGGGTGGATGGGTTAGAGTCGGTTGGAATCGATGTTATTCGAGTAAATCTAGACAAATGACGGCTGTCGGAGGAGACGAGACGGTATTAGGGCTGAATTGACAATTGATGCCGTCCGGACGGGGTTAATGGCGGACATTAGGCGACAATGCTGCCAGGGGTCGTTCCGTCCTTGTCTAAATATGACTTGCCGTCTGCTTGATCGACAATCTTTGATCCTGTGTGTGGCCCCGAAAAGCGAGAAGTCGTTCCTCCCCACTTGGTCGATTCTCCTGTGCGTCTCAGCATGCTTCCAATGCTTTAGAATACATACAGCTTGCTGTGCAGCACACAAAAATTGATCAAGTCAGGGATTGCATTCGCCGATTGCTTGATGACACCGAATCACGATGCCAACTTTGGACGCTTGCAATTTCCGCAACCCAGGCTGACTGGCCTCATCAAAGCGGTTCGACGTCCGCTTCTTTGTGCGCGTTCTCCTTCTTTCATCGTTGACATTGTTGTATTGACCCTGTATGATTTTTCGTGAAATTTTCTGTGATTATTGATAGCTATCAAATCGGTCGGTTCAAAGAGAACTAAAAAATGAAAGGGTTGGCAGCAGAAATAAGAGAAGATTTGAATGCAGTATAATCGAAATGAAAAGAGAGTGATGACTTCGGATTTGTGTATAATGGAAAATTATTTATTATTACGTATTTGAAAAAATGCATTCAATAGTGATTGTAATTTGTAAACCTAGATAAAACTATGAATTTTCTGATTTTATTTGTTATCAAGTTTTGATAATTCGTTATCAAGTTAACCTTATTTAAACTAGCCTATAATGAAACTAATTCACAGTTCTATTGCAGCTCCAGTTTGGTCTTAATGGCAATGTTGTCTGGTCGACCATAAAAACCGCAGACAAAATTAAGAATCATTGCTTGCTAGTTGAAATTAAAAATAAAACAACTACTGAATGGTACTGTGATTGAAATTTTTATTCACTACATACACAGTAGCTCTTCTATCAATGACAATGCTCGTAAAAGAAGTCTCATTATTTATTCTAAGTTCATTGTTCTTCATGCTCTAAAGAATGATTTATTCCTTCAGAGCTGTTTGGTGTATAATTGATTCGAATGTGTCTTTGTAAACGGATCGCGGGCGATTGGTGATGGTTTTGTTCTGCATCCAATTTAGCAAGATGCATTCTGTCATTAATGAAGGTTTCCTCGGTGGGGTGCGCCAGCAGCCCTTAGGATATTAGCGTTGGTGGCAGTGGTTATGAATACCCGCGGATATTACATTGAACGACGCGGTGCTCAGCAGAATCTCGTGGAAGCGAATAGAAACGAAACGAGATAGAACGAGAAGGAAATGGAATTTCGGCGAATAAGGGTTGAAGCGAATGAGGTGGTAGTGGGAAGGGGAGAGTCGAAATGAGCTAATATTCTAGTCTCACCCATCTCGGTGAGGGAAGAAAATATTGTTGAGGGGCAAAAAGTGAGGAGATTCAGCCAAATGAGAAGAGGAATAGCTGTGGCGGGATAAGAAGAAGACCTGATATGAAGTATAAATGGGAATGGGGGGTCTTTAGTCGTTATTCTTAATCTCCTGTTTTCTTCCAGTAATAAGAAACTGAAAATTGAGTAGATTAGGAGGTATGTGTGAGAAAGATGGAATGAAAAAGGAGCTGAAACAACCTTTGTTTGTTTTGTGGATCCAGATGGAGCCTCGATTGTAATAAGCAGGATACGGTCCCGCATCCACAGAGCATTTACCATTTAGTTAATAATTAATATTGATGCAGATAATACTACGGTAGTTCTGTGTTGTGTATCAATTTAAAGCATCCACATAATTTTTTTAAATATCCGTGGTTTATTCTTCTAATCTCCTCTACCTGTTGGAAAAACAATAGTAAAATTTGGTTATAAGTGGATTGAAAACGATTAATTCAAGGATACTCATATTAATTTAATTCCGATGATAGAAATAAAATTTGAAAGAGGATTATACCCTATACAGTATAAATTTTAATGAACATATTTTAGAAAAGTGTTCTAAATGAGAAGAGGAATTTGATGTGGACTTGTTTGTAACAAGTAAACATTCTATTTGAATCAATTTATTCCTACTTTAATCATTAACACACTTCACCATTGAAATTTTTCCATGATGTTTTTCGATTGAATTATTTTCATGTAATCGGTGAAAATCTGTAACCGGTATTATTCACACGATCCTAGTTGAATTAAATTAAAAGTTTCAACGTGAATTTTTCATTTACTTGAGTATAATAATTCGATAGAATAATGCATTCCACTCAGTTTTGTTAGATGGTTTATTCTGGAATCAACGGTTCGCAAATCAATTCAAAGAACAGGAATTTTTTACAACGCGTTGGGCTTACTTCTGAATAATCGGATTTGCATATATAATAAACAGTGGCTATGGCTGGCTGGCGGTTAACAACACAGAGCGGAATTTGTCATGGTAAACTCCAGAGTGCTTGCATTTTTTTCCTTTTAAAATCAACTGTTTTACATAAAAGCATGCATCTGACACAAATTTCCACAAACAAACGCAGTCTATTGGCGTGAGTGGCTTTTGTCGGAGCAAAAATAAGTCAACAGCGGATTATGATAGAACAGCAAACAATAATGCATTATCAGCCTTCTCGTTACACCTACCACAGTTGAAAATACCCAATTGTAACAGCTGATTGCAAGCTAAACCACTTCAAGTGCAAGGTATAATTCCATACTTTCATTTTATTATTGTTGAGATCTCATAATTTTATTATCATTATGAATCGATTGGAATTTTCCTTTTAGTTTCCCTAGTATGATGATTGCAGTCATTACATACAAATGCAATTGTAAAGAGATAATTTGATGGAGTTTATTGCAAGAATAAAAAAAATTCAAACTCTCAATCAGAACGAAGCATGAAAAAGGTTGCATCAGAAACATTTAGCTCTGTAATCGAAGATTTTCTAGGAGAGATTAAGCTCACAAAGGGGACCTAAAGATTTAATAGAAAAACAGTTATTTTTAAGTCAAACAACACATCGTACCCTCTCCATCAAGAAGATAAGGTGAAGTAAGACTGATAAAGAAGACCAGTGAATTTTTACTGACATTTAACTTTGTCTCAGAATACACACAATTATTGGAAAAGGTCGTATGTTCTATTGGAAAATAAAGTTTGAGTCTCATTGTCAAGTTATTTGGATCGCATTGCCAGATCCACCACATTTTATAAGTTTGATACAAATTTAATTCGGATTAAGGGAAGAACGAACGTGTTTGCAAGCAGCATTTATGAGTAGCAGCATCGCAGTAGTTATAATCGGCACAGTGTTTATCGGAATCAAAGCCGAGCATGGCCTGAAAGGCTAAGCTCTACATTATACTGTCACGTGACTTTTGGTCACGTGAGTTTAGGGGTGCGAGGGGAGGGGTGTTAAAGTCCACCGCAACAGAATTTATGATCGAAAGTGTCTTTATTGCAGATGATTTATAGCTAACATTTCTGTGCAACGTGATACCTTTGTTACCAGTATAAACATTATAACTGTTTGATTTCCGGACTTTGAAATATGCTGCTAAATATACGATTCGCGAATCACGTACTTGATCGCTTTGTGCCGCCAAAATGAACAGCGAATATTTGTTAATAGACGGGTCTTATTTTGAAGCCCACTCTCATTTCAGAACGATTCACTCCGTATAAAATATTCATTGTAGAGTGATAATGTTACGCATTACACTAAGGTTTCAATAATCCTTTTCGAATGGTTACTGCAAATGTTTGTATTGGAAAATTAAAAAATAACCACCTCTCATTGTTTATGATCAAAACAAAGTTTGTTTTGATATATTATGAGGGTGATTCATTGAAACTGATACAGTTATTGAAAAAGAAATGGAAATTCCATTAATATTTATCATGTTCAATCGATTTGAGCTCTAAATTTCATTATGAAGTAAAATACTGCCCAAAAATAAAACCAATAAAAAATACTTGTTCAACTCCAAATGGTATGCGAGGAGTATTTATTGCCACAAACAAAGCTTTCATCATACAGACGTCATCCAGAGAGAGTGGAAAACGAAAAAGAAGTTGTGTTATAATACATTAGACATGGAATTTATCAGTATTATCAAGTAATACAAATGAATTGGAAAATTTTTATACGATGTTCTAGCCTCGTCACATCACCCTTTTGAATTATGATTATGAAATCTTTTCACCTCTTGTCTATGATCAATATGGAAGCTTAATGAGATGTGTAGAAACTGTTACTTTTGAGCTCTGAGCAGCTACTGAAGGAAACACAATATTGTTAGTGACATTATTACAGTTAGTCGTCAAAGTAATAATAGTAATAATGTTAAATCACTAATGAAAATATCAAATATGAGATCTTACAGGGAAGGAGTGAGATATTATTTTCTCACGCAATGGCACAAAAAACAATTCTATTATCATCTTGTCACATGACAATATGTACTCGTATAAAGAAAGAGTGTTCAAGATTTGAAAAATTAATTTCTGAAAGTAAACATGACATATGTGAGCTACAATTTGTGCTCCTTTATGCAATACATCATTTTCCAGCATGAGAACACTATTATCACGATTTTGTTCACTTTTCAATCAAACTATCGAAAACGAACTATAGATTGATTGAACTATTTCCCCATCTTTGCCAATTACTCGGGTGATAAATTCACTGAATAACACATACGACAAACAAAGTTAACTCCGCCATTATTCAGCGTCGTTGTGGAGATGCTGGAAAGCAGCAATAGAAGCAAAGCACACTGCTATCTTCACTTGACAAGTTACAGAGAAGCGGATTTGCGCGAAAATCAAACAACAGCACAGAATATTGACGGCGGCTGAACTTGCAGCACAGCACAGTAAAACCTGGCAAGGATGCGCCTTGTGTGCTGCTGGTACCGAATTGAGTTTCGTGAAATAGAAAACGCGAAGAATATTTATTTACTAGCAGCTGGGAAAGAAGAAAATCCATAGATGTCGAAGGTATCCCGATCCTGGCAAGCGGACCAATAAGGTAGATTTTGGAATGCTGATCCGCCAGCCGCCCGCCTTCAGCTCACGCATAATATGCTACCAAGGAATCTACTGCTCCATACATACACCATATCAGAAATGCTCCTTGCCATACCTTCTGCATTCTGGATCTGCAATCCCATGGATCATAACTGTGATTTGGCAAGCATGTGGTAGGTGAGCCAAATGGATTGTAGGTAATCAATCTACTTAGCTAGCCAATATATCTACTGTATTTATTTTCTTCAAGTTATCTTCTCTCAGTTGAGCTTATTGTCTTTGGAAATTATTAGATGAATTTATCATAAGTAAGATTTATAGCAAGTTCATCATACTTAGTCATTATTCTTGTAACAAGAGCGTGAAATGAGTATTATATTGGGTTGAGGAGATAAATAGTTGATTCCACGAGCCAGAGGCAAAAACTAGTGGTAATACGCTTCTCGATGATAATGTATAAAATACATGGATACGTAATTAATAATTTGGGAATAGCTTTATCAAAACCTTTTTTAACAGTTCCATTTATCTAGTATTTAGTTTACAATGATTACTAGTGATTATTATATTCAGATATACAGGGTGTTTCAGGAGGATTGTGGAATACTTTTCAGGCTGATTCCTTACACCAAGTAGATAAAAGAGTTTCATTATCTCAATAACCATTCATTGGATTTATCAGCTAATTTTACATGCGAATTGATAATCTTTAAACCTAAGTGAATCCTTTAAAAAATTATAAGAACTAATATTTTTGGAAAAATCTCAATTCTCCGCGATTGTTATCTCGGTAACAAAGCGTTTTGGGAGGTTCGTCCCATGAAACGCTTTTGTCTACTTGGTGTAAGGAATCAGCCTGAAAAGTCTTCCACATTCCTCCTGAAACACCCTGTATTATATGATACATGGATAACAATTTATTACTAATTGATTAGTTCATTGTATAGAATTATTCGATATTTTGTAAATGGAAACGTGATAAATTCATCTCTCAAAACTTTCTATATGAAAGGCTAAGTCATCGAAATTGGAAAAAAATCATGTCTTCAAACACTCAAATTCGAAGAAAGATCAGATAACCAGGTTTTTTTCCGAAAAATGAGGTCTGCAAATAACAATTTCATTAACTAGAAAAGAAAATAATTTACGTATGTTAAGAAAGTAAGTACTTGATACCTTCTCATTTGCTAAATAAATAAACACAAGATGTTTCTATTACACACTACACACAATACAAGATGTTAGGCTACTATTATTACGTTTCCATTATTCAATAATTGATATGGTGATTCGATACGGGTTCAATTCAACCAACTATCATTATTATAATAGGGAACAATGCACAGAATTGCTCATTAGGCGAGCCCAATACTGATTATGATACATAGACTCAAAATCCATTCATAACCGAAAAAATACACAGTGAAATGTTTCAAGAGAGCAGTATTATATTAATTTACTTTAGATAACAATCTTGATAACATATCATTTACTATACATTCAAAAGTAGATATAATTATACAAGATTACATATCAATTGTATATGTAAATGTGAATAGATTTTGATGCAGATTACATATGCTGTATATGCAGTGGATATATACAATATTACATATAGTGAACAGTATGTGTATTAATGTGTAATGTTTGGAGGTAGATCTCCAAGATTGCAAGATCTCAGAAACAGCACAATATAGTGTTACCAAAACAATTATACAATAGCCTATACGAGATTTCATAATACAGATATATGGATATAAACGTCAGAAATGATTGAATATAGATGCACAAGATGACATCGCGGGACTGGGGGAGGAGCTAGCAGCTACATAGGCTACACTTCACATTCAATTTGTGACGCTATGTTCGGCCTTTAGCCGTCCACTACAGGACTCTCTCGAGTTTGGCAGGTGTTGGGTTATGCAACCCCGTCCTACATGACCTTACCGAAACCAGGTCTTGTCCAGGCCGCACCGACACGGCGCTTCCATTTCGTCTCATTTAATATATTATTAAAAACAATATCTACATTGGTTCTCCATATCCATACTTGGCTCAGACATGTCTTAACTGAAAGGCAAATAACGGTAACCTTGATTTAGCCAGACCACCAACTCGGTTCATATCAGACTTGCTACACTGTTCTCTATCAACACGGAGCTATCGAAAATGTCTTGTTAATGTAGGAATCCGTTTAATAATTTATTAGTTTAGAGTTGTAAGGTTACCTTCGATATGTATTTGAGGCTGATACTTTTGTTTAGAAACTGATTTAACTAAACAACTGAATCAAGAAAAACGCCACACTGTTTTGTTAGTTAATGAAGTGGAGGATCCTCCTTGTTGTGTGAGATCGTGTTGGAAGTCTAATAATTACACTATCGATACTTTTGACTATAGAAACTGCTTAATCAGGATCTAAACACTGATTGATTAATTCAGGCTAATTTGAATTAGGAGCTGGTTGAATGTATATTTTGTGATCCAACAAATGCTTACATAACAAATAGAAGTGATATTAATTTATTATTGGGTGACGAACAAGGAAAACATTATTGATCTGCACATTTAGAAATTGACTTTTATTTTAGGCTATATGATGATCGTGTTTAGTCAAATTTTAAAATAATGTGATGAGAGGAAAATAGAGTGAACGAAAATTTTGTATTTGCTCATGACCGATTGAACTTGGATCTTGAGATACAATATGGAATTTCAAATAATTTTTAATTGATGATTTAAAAATACATAATTTACCTGATTAACAATCAATTTGAGGAAAAATATCGTTCAAAGAGTGAAAACGGTTAATATTATATTCTACTCAACTGCATAATGTGCAGTGCTTATGTTGAAATTGTGTAAAAGTTCCCAGATTTGAGTTTTCACGATACGTGATTCACAGGAATTTGACATTTATGAATAAAGAATGGCGGTTGGCAGCCACTGTGCGTTACAGAAACTTCGAGAGCAGTTTTAAAAATCGTGTTAAAGTTGCATAGGCAGCACGTTGCCGTGGTTCCAGCCTATTAAAAGCCGGGTTTATTCGTCTGGTTCAAAGTTTTGTTCTGTCTGCATGACTCTCATGCATTTTTTAAGCTACCTCCATCAGCAAAGCAAGTGACCCTCCAAACGTAAATATCAGCAATAAAAGTACGTGACACTGCGTCGAATAAGCTCACTTTTTGTAGGTCTTTATAAATTACTTTCTCATAAACTTTAACAATATCAAGTTTTTCATTGCGGATTAATTTTATGGAAGCCAAATTTCATAGTGGACTTTCCAGAGGAGGAGAATTTATTCTAATGAATAAATGAATAGAAATAACTGATTAAGATTGAGGTTGGATCTAGCATCATTGTCGTGATGAATAGGCAGTCATGAAGTGAAATTATTGTAATTAATAACAGTTAGTTGAATAGATTACCAATTTAAGATGCTGTTGAATACTTATTATGAATAATGACTATTTATTACTAAACAATTTATTATATTACTCGTATTATCAATAGCCTATTTATAGCACATAAAAAATGCTTTGTTCAGAAATTATAAAAAAATTGATACCTCAATATCAAAATATCTTGTTCTTCGTATTACGTATAAATAAGGTACAAGTGATTTCCCTTAGACTTCAATCCTCACTCTGAATAATATCAAACATGAGATAAATTTTAAATAATTGGGAAAGTTGTATTTATCTACCAAATTCTCAGTGAATATATTTTAGAATATGTGAGGAATATGATAGGCTTGAAAATAAGATCTTTAGGTAGAAGAGAGATTGTGAATTCATCACTTACCAGTTATAGAAACCTACACCTGGATTCTAGTTATGAGTTGTGAGACGTAGTTATAATCAAGTTGAAGGTCATGGACACTTGAAGACTCACTGCTTTACCAGACTCGTTCATCTACTTAACTCATGATGAATTGTCTCAAGTGTAATAAATTAATCAAATATTAAGGGGTCTATCGATTAGCAGCTTAACTCTGCATGAAAAGCTGATTAGTTGATCCGCTGGTTTAATAGCAGTAAGAATTTACCAATAAGCTTAGAATGTAATTAGCGAGGGTACAGACTTAGTTTGCTGTCTAGGTGATTAGCCGTTACAAGGTGTTCCAGTCGGTTGGTCGGTAGGGGTGGTTTTGTGGGTAGGTTGGGTGGGTAGGGGGTCATGGATGGGGGTTGAAGGAGGGGGCGGGGGCTGAGGCAGCTTGATAATGAGCGCTGTCAGTGCTTGTCGGCCGGTCTTAAGGATGCTGCCCGAGAATGATTAATAACCTCTCGGTCGCGTCACACCGCTGTCAATTAGTACAGCACGGCATCAAATGCAAGATGTCACACCGGCGTCAAAGTGCCGCCAATGCAAAAACAGCTCGGCTTATCAACGAAAGCAATCGTCTACTCATCACCACACAGTCTCCCAATACAAACTAGAAGGCGGAAGAAATACTGGCCCGGCGCACACATCAGCTAATAGGTCCCACATTAATCTTTTCTTATCTAAGAGCGGGCACCACGTTAGTTAGGCAATAACGCACGATTAATGATCGTATAAGCAACATCGGGCCTGAAGTCTATGTGTGTGAAACTAAATTCTCCAACTAAAATATTTTAGTGTTACACTGCTCGATGGGTGGGTGCAATATGATTTTTGGATAGAATAAATGTTTAATTTTTGACACGATATTAGCCATCATTAGATTATTCTGAACAAAATTAGCCATCATCATCAATTGTGTTAAATTTATTCATGATTAATGAATGGAAAGATTAATTGACCACATAACTCTGGACTGTAAATTTTATTTATCATTTATCATTACTATCAATGACTGTATCATTTATTTATTCATTTCACAGAAACTATTAAACTTATTGGTTAAAAACACAGAATAATGTCCAAAATGTCTTTATACCAAATTTTGATGAATAAGAAAGTTCGAAACTAGGTTATTGATATCCGTGGCACTTGAATTAAGAATTCATAGTCCAGGAGAAATACCGATTGAAAAAAAAGTTTGGAAGCGTGCCTATCTTTTGACATTATATTTTCTTGGATAACGATAGATTCAGGTGAAAGGTCTTTGATAAAGCACATAAGATTTTAAAATAGAGGTATGGTGTCCATCATGATGTCATTTTATACCATGTACTGTATTTGACGGTTTAGACCTGAAATCAGATGATTAGGAGTTGGAACATAGTTTGGAAATGTTGCGTTTTGATAAAATTCTTTATTATCAGTGACTACATTTCAAATTCTAATAGTATCATTAGTGACTACTTTATAAGATGTCAGTTAGGCCTATAATCAATATGAATGGGATATAGTTCCAGGACCATTGAAGATTTCCACTTATTCCAGCATTTAGATATTGTAGGCTATATATGGTTCCAGTTCAAAATTATGGTTTTCATAAACCAGAGGTAGGTCATTTTCATTAGAGATAAATCAATAGGTATAATTTCAAAGATACAAAATGGATCTCACATATCAATTATCAATATTGGAGTTCTTATTTGCTGCTTTTTTGGCGAAAAGATCCCAAATTATTCAAGTATTACAGGCATCCAGAAGTGGAGCATTCCATTCAATTATCTCTCCATTATTGTTCCCAATGTATATGACATAAGTGGTAGTTTTGTCAGGGTTATTTATTGTTTGTCGATGAAGACTTGTATGTCAAAATATACTTGGAGAGCAGCAAGCCGTAAAAAGAGGCTGAGTGGCGAAAGAAAATAATGACGGACTTCTTGGCCACCTGCACAAAAATATTGCCTGATCGTCAGATAAATAGAGGGTCAAAAGAGCTCTGAGAGTCCCACCAAGAACCCCTCTCACTGACAGGCGAGGAGAAGATCACGATATTATTTACCTGCGGATATTAGGAACCACTCATTCATCCCGTTTGAAAGGACTTGCCTGTGTCTACACACTGGAAAAAATGATTTCAATTATTTTTTCTTGTTTTCATCCCCTGCATTTTTCACAGTTCATTTTCTTACAAAGAATTTCTTCCTTCAAGCTCTATTCAATCTGAACTCTACCATCAATATTTTATGCTGGAAAGATGATAAGCAGAATAAGATGTTCCATTCTAGTGAAAATTGGGGCTGCAGTGGAGTCTTTTTTCGATCATCATCAATCATCTATTTTTGTATCAGGAACAGAATTTGTTGTGTAGGCCTATTCAAACAGTTCACCTAAGCTCTTATACCAGATGAGTTTAGGAATCCAAATGAGTTATTTCTTCGGTTATACCATAGTTATTTCTTTGAACCGGTGCAACAAGTCATTCCATAAAATAATTTATCTACAGGTGTATTGAAAAATTCCTATTTCAGTTTTACAATTGAAATCGAAATGACTACCATTTCAAAACTGAATCTCAGAACCGTGTCGTAATGAACGTTTTTCGATACAGGAGGAACTTTTCGATACAGTCCAAATTCCACTTTATGATACATTCCTTGTTTCGTTTCGAAATCAGGTGATAAAAAGTAAACAGTGTTCAACTAACCTCAAAATCAAAACTGCGACTGGGATTGAGTAGCCTACCAGTATTTTTTGTCAATATTTCAATTTACATATTTGAATACTTAACTAATGTGAATAGTCCAAAGTTTAAATAGTTTAATATACTTATAACTTTGTTTGTGAATATGTTAATAACTTTCACTTTTACAACAACTCTCACGATTTTGTTATTTGTTGAATGCGTTTGGTGGTTCTGACTGATATGTTATTTTCAACATATTTAACAAGTAATAAGTTGATTATCATAACAGTTCAAGTAGGATGAAGATAAAAGAAGTTAAATAAACGACGGTATGTTGATTTTTATAATAGCATACACTTACAGATAGCTTGATACTGGTGGTCTATAGCTTGATACTGGTCTGATACTGATAACTACACTGGTGGTCGTAGATAAAATAGTGTATGCAACGGTTGTATTAGGCCTTTATAGCATTCGTGAGATATTTAGAGCACTCGCTTCGCTCGTGGCTCTAACTTACATCTCACCTCATGCTATAAAGGCTCCCATTATACAACCGTTGCATAAACTACTATTAAGCAATGAGGTAGTCTAATTTTGATTCCTGAGAAAGTGACTTTGGAAAGAATTTATCAATGAGATTGTTGGTTTGATTACTTGCACTGTAATCAGATCCGAGTTTTCATCGATCTTAAATGTTCAATATGGGCACAAACTCTCTATGGAAGTTTCACCCCAAAAAACCTCAAGTACCTGCCAAGGCCAAATTCATAATGTAGCAAACAATGAAACAATATTGCGTGGAGCTCTATCAAAAAGCAATTGTCTTCCAATGTTGTATGTTCATAATGCAAGCCTGCCTGCTTCATCAGTAATTTTGTTGGGCGAGAATGTCCGACATAGCACATAGAAAGCTATAGCATGCATGAAATAGTTAATTTCGTGACCCTAGATATTAGCCTCATTGCAGTAGTTATTGCGTGCCCGTCGGCTGCATATCGCACAGCGTACACCGATCCCTGCCTCTTCTTGTTGATTATGCAAATTGGGCGACTTCAATTAAAATAGTACTGTAATAATAAATTCAAAACTTAATTAAAAGGGTCATTTCATTGTGTAGAGTTCCCATTCTCAAAATTTGAAACATTGGTATCGTATGCCATATCTTTGTTTTGAATTGATAATAATTGCTCCGTTGTTCTAATTTCGTTGATTTAATTGCTTAGAAAATGTAATTTTTCTTGAATGAACACAGCTCAGTTCACTTTTCATGCAAACCTCACATGATAATGATAATTATTCCTATAGTCTGGAGCAAAGTTATAAAAAGTATTAAAACATTTTATAAGATGAAAAACCAATGGCCGTCAGAAGTAAATATGTTGTGGAGTAGGTAAATGAGTTCATACCTCAAAAGATTTTAAAAACATGTAAAGCCGCGCGTATCGACAGTCCGAGGCGTGTATCACGCATGCCTCAGGACACATGCCGCAGGCTGAGGCCAGTGGCGTAACAGTTTTTTCGGCCCCCCCACAAACATTTTTTCGGGCCCCCCCAAAATGACTTTGATTTTGAATTTTTTACTACTTTGACCAATAATGTACTTTGTTACAATGTGTATTGGATTATTTAATGTCAAAAAAGTCTTCGTATTTTTATCATTAAAAAGGAAAGCTTTTATGTCACATCCAGCGATCAATTAGGTGTTACATAGGCTCACAAATCATTTGAATGATATAATTATTTACCGGATTAGTTGGTTTTTTTTATTGCTATACAGCAGTTAATTTCAAAATTTGTACACCAAAAGTAAATTTGATTAAAAACAAATATTTAAATTAAAGGTTAAATAACAAATATTTAGCAAAGCACAAAAATATTTTATTAAAAAAAATAATATTACGGCAAAACTATTGTAGAACTAGAAAAATGTAGAAAAATGACACGAATGTCCTCACTTGAATTTTGCTGATCTTACTGAGTTGTGAGAAGCAAATGCTTGAATGATCTCTTTCAAATCAATTTCTCTAGCCACCTTTACTTTCAATACGCAGAGCTCACTAAGTATTTCTTGTGATATGCCACTTAGAAGGTAATTCTTAATCAATTTTTATTTTGAGAATGACCTTACAGCACAAGCTACCGTTACTGGTATAATTAGAAACAAAATATTTGTGCTGTGCATACTATACATCTGGAACACTTTAATAAAAAAATAATTATCTCTTTCACTGTTTCCTTTTCTGATATTATCTGATTGTAGAGTCCTTCTAAAACTTAGCATTCGATGGGGAAAATCTGTGGTGAAGTCCTCTTCATTTTCAGTGTCATTTTCAGCTCACCGGTTCGCGAGCCCCCTGCGGGCCCGGCTGTTACGCCACTGGCTGAGGCATCTGGGTCTGCAATTTTTGTAACCCCGCATGCTCGCTGCGAGCACGCGAACAATTTGATTAGCGCCATGAACCGGGAGACAAAGCAACTAAGCTCTGACAATTGATAATTTGGACTTTGGAGGTTAGATTGTGCTCAATTAGTAAATAAAAAATTAAGGCAATGTTTATTATTGCCTTTTAAAAATTTCTGCACCCAAATATAATTCTGTATCACAAAAATGCATAGGAATGGGGTATAATTCTGAGTTTAGTTTGTAGATTTGTGCGTTGTGCGTGGCGAGGCAAAGATATCCACTTGACGTATAGCAGTAGATTTTTTCAAGCTTTGATTTTATGTCTTCTCTTGACTGGGTAAAAGCTAGTTTAGTGTATGAAAGTGAGATATATTAGGACAAAGTTATAAACTTGGTCAGTCCAGAATGATAGTACATTAAGTAACACCCTCTTACAACTGAATCTTACATTGATCCTTTCTCATCACTTTTTCTAGCAATTTTAGCCAAATGAATTGTGTTGATTGTAGGCCTACACTGGTAATAATTGGTGCAGTGACTACGTTTAATTGCTGTTCTTTGCCATGGATTATTGAGTAATCGTCAAAATGTTTAAACCTGCTATGAAGGAGAATTATGAAGTAGTAAATCTGACGTTATTATTCTGCTATGTTGAATCGATATCTTTGGCCGAATTTTGTGATTCCACGAAAAGTAAATTATAGGTTACAAGCCATTACCTTACAGGCTTACCCACTTACTTTTTAACTTCAGTTACTCAAAATTGCCAAATTCTAAGGCCATATTATTTATAGCTACTTCATAAGCAACGAATATCCCGTAACAAAACGTTTCCATTAATTATTATTGAGAATGATTGAATTTATAAAATATACATAAGGTGTATTTTAAGATTAAATTCTATTCTACTGATTATTTTGTCTAGCTCAGATAGTTTTTCATCATTATTCAATCTATACCTTAAATCTTCTTATCAAAGCAAATAAATCTGTCACCATCTCCTGAAATAAATCTGTTATATTTGATGGTAGGAAAAACTGACTCATAATAATAATTATTATTATTCCCCCACTCTTCTTAATATTTACTTCTATATCCATTTAGATACTAATTGGTCATCAGAATCGCTGTGTCAAAGGAAAAGTAGAATGAGGGAAGCTTAAGTTTATGATTGGAGAATTATAGGAAAATACAGGTAGTTATAGGATTGATTTATGTACCTACTCAATTAGGAACTGATTGAATAATAGTTCGATAATTACATAGTTAGATATGATTCTCTTCCGATGTTATCGGAAAGGCTGTTGTACTCTTGTGACTGACTGATTTTATACGGAAAACATTTCGAGGTCAGTAGACTATCTTTATAAAAGTTTCAAGATGTTAATTGAGGCTTTGGTGAATTGCATCAGTCGGCTGGAAAGGTTTGCTGGAGTCACGCGATCCCACCTGAATCAATCATCAGTTTCTTGCTGGTCAAAAGGGACAATTTTTCGCAATTATTATTTTTCGACCTAGCAATTGAGGAGTGACACATCATTCATTCAGTAGACGGTCCCATCTGATTAATGACAACAAAAGACGGTCGAGTTTTTTGGTAGGTCCAAATAATCAGAGAGATTATTGATTCAAACCAAGAGGATAAATGAGGGACTCATGCAACTAGAATTGTATTACCTGTTTTGTAGACATTTTGGCGTACGATATTCTATCGCTATTGAAGTCGAGGGAAAATGAATATGAAATTAAAAGAATAAAATGAATGTCAGGAAATAAAGTGGATTTGTGACTACATCAAAGTTCTTTATAAATGAATATGATTTGGAGCATTATTCCACTCTGATTATTGATATTGGAGTTAGTTGTGAATTATAGAATCAAATTGTCGCTCCACAATATATTGTTATTATTGATTTTAGTATCTTACAAAGAGATTTGTAGTAGAAATCAATGAATAGTGGCATTCTACTGTACAGAGAAACATCATCGTCCAACCATTAATTATCCAATTGGTTCCCAACCATCGACTATCAAGCATTTCCGATAATAATTTTGAACCTTGAATTGAGTTGAATTGTCCTATACCATTGATCTCAAACGCAATATATTGAAAATATCAATACACAAGCTTGCATGGTGGTTGCAGAAAAATATAATAGAGTCAGTCTTGATTTTCGATTTTTAATTGATGATTTAAAAGTGATACGGTATCTTCATACGGAAACACTAACCGACATTTCAATTTCCGCCTTCCTCTTGCGACATTCGCAAGAATCACAATCTCTAATGAAATGCGATTTGTGAAAGAGATCACTAACGAATTGGAGACCAGTGAACAAGTACAAAACCGTTAAAACACACGATCTTTGCTCGATTTACAACACTGCACAACATTTCCTTTCCCGGTAATTCGGTGATAGCTTAACGGGGCTCTCGTGTAATTATCCTAATGGTTTAGTGCTGTTTATTCCGAGTTAACGTTCGAATCCAGTACACGTCTCAGGGGAGGAGAGTGATGGCAAATGGAAGAGTATGAAGAATGAGAGAGTAATAAGAGGGTAGAGAATCTCTTTGATACTTTTCAGTTTCTGTGCAAGCAGTCAAGGGCTCGAGGTGCCTCCAGGCTCCCCACTACTGCACTGCACAAGTGAGCTTTCTCCCCATCAACGTGGCTTCCAGACAGAAAAGAATGATAAGTGCGTATCATCAAGGTGTACAAGAATAGCTCTCGAGAAGGCTTCCAGCTTCTTCATTCCCATTGCGTTCAGGTCACAACACCTAATGCTCCTCCACTCCCTCTTCAGGGATTTGTCTGTTTCGCGTTCTTTGACTGCTGTTAACAACTTGCACAGTACCGCACCGTAGTTTGAAAGAACGAGAGCAGAACAATGCTGAGTTGCTACTCTTATCTGTTGATGACATTCCCCGCGAGAACTCAACTCTCAGTCTGCAACTACGCAAAAATCCTTCATTGTTTTTATGAGTTCACATTATTTCGACTAAGAATTTATCTTTACGACGAAGAAATCCCTACTAACAATCTCTATCTGATCCCCACAGGGTTGTTTCAAGAAAGAGTATACGTTTTCGAAAAAACAATAAGTTATTTCATGGAATCTCAGATCGAGGGAGTCAAAATATCAGAATATTATATTGAAATGAATTGATAGTTGAAATGAAATAAATCAAATACCCTTTTTCAAACTTTAGAAGTATTATTTCTACACGTAAGTAGAAAAATATATTTGATTTATTTAATTTAAACTATCAATTATTCTAAATAGCCCTAAGTTTAAAGTTTAATTTTGAAATGAACACTGCCAATAAACACTTAGAAATATAAGTAACTTCTTCCCAGTATTTTAATAGAACACTAATATCACTCCATATTGAATCGAACGTTCAAAGATTAGCCTCACACTGAACATAAAATATTATAAAAAAATTAAGATGGTTCTGAATAGTAGCCTACTATGTAGAGTTGATAGATGGTTCTATAGATAGTGCGTTGGGTGACAACCTCAGAAAATCATTTAATTTTTTCAAATATGAAAATTCATGTGCTTTGAAATCAACATTTCTTACTGTCAATAAGTATAATTAAACTATATTGTATCAACTAGAATTATTATTTGCAATGGGCAACTCATTACCTAGGGGGAATGAAGCCATCAGTGTACGTACGTTTCTATAATCAGCCTTCTATCGAAACTTTTTATTTTTGATTCAGTCGTCAAAAGAGCGACAGGCGTTTCTGATATTCACATAGGAAATCCAGTTGAAACATAGGCCTCGTCAGCAAGGTGTGATTCCAATTAATGAATGGCGTTAGCATCAGCTTCCCCTGCAACACTTTTGTGCAATGTAGTAAATCAATTATTCATAGCTGAGCGAAGTACATCGACTGTTAAATACTTCATCAAAGAGATTGCAAAACGACTGCTTTGAAAATGCAATAACATTTTCTAGTTGTTCTCACATTGAGAACAGACTCCTGGATAAATTGCAATTCTCTCTTCATGGGACTATTACTTTAACGATGTTGTGATACAACCAAGCTTTTTCATTTCCTTAAGCAATGTTTCATCACAGAAACGGGTAATAGAAAGTATAAGTGATAAAATTCACTGATTGTTTTCAAAGCCAACAATTAAAGTAAATTTTCAAATTATAATAACTAAATTTTTGTTGAATATTCTTGACGATCCTCTTTGGTTGCACCAAGCGGATACAATACATCTATTTTGCTGATATCATTATTGATTTGTGGTACTGTACTGATAAAGCCTTGTGAAACATAAGATCCCACATGAATTTAATATTCCGTCATTGGAATATAACAAGTTGGTATTATTAAATTTTCAAATCTAAGGTAGCCTTACTTCTGTGAACTTGATCAGTGAGAAGAATAATATTTGTGAACTCGTTATAATTTATCCAAACATTTAATTAAAAAGTCATTGTAATTGAGAAATAAGATCCTAAATTTTGATCTCAAAATATATTAAACAAAATACGAGTATGTTGAATATATATATTTTTGAAATTGATGTTGTAGTATAGTCTGTCGTAATTTTGAGTGTCTGTCGTCATAGAGCTGAAGTCATGTTGTCATCTTACCAGAGGGCCTTCTTTGCTTGGACAGACTATAGCTGTATTGATTGAGCTGCTTGATTTTTCTGCTTCAAATTCAATGGAAATACAGTAGTTTGTTCTCAAAAATTTTATTTACATATGACAGTTGAATGAGACTATTGTGTAGAAAATGGTTAAAAAGTATCTCACTATTGACATTGACAGTTGTAGCATGATTCTTATGAGCTTATTCAAACTAGATACGCATGTCTTTTAAATAATATAATTCTGTCATTGATTATGTGCAGCTTTTCTAATCAACCATAATTTTTACGGTGGTTTGAAGCGTAGGACACACGCTGAAATGGCAATTTGAATTGTAAATATGCCAATATTTGATTAATTAATGAATACTGGCAATTGCAGAGGGGGAGAGGACCCTCAGTGTCCATTCAGTCTCAATTACTGTCTACTGGTATGGCAGCAATGCTCATACTGGGGAATGTCGTGACGGAAAAAAAGAATGCGTTAAAATCTAGGGGTTTGCTAGTTGTCAGTGAGTCATGGCGAACAAGTGTACATTTTCCCTTATCGACAAAAATCTTATTACTAGAGTTCGACTGGTGAGCGTCCACAACAGAAGCTTTCTCTACAACCCCTAAAGAGATACCCTACTCGCTCAGCGACCAATTTAATTCCGGTTCTTCAGAAAGAGCAAAGTTCTCCGCAACTGCCACTGCACCTCTAATTCAATTACTATGTTCCGGGAAACTCTCCATCTCAACCCTCCCACCCTCCACGCATCATTCATCTCCTTCTCCAAACCCTAATGTCCCAACTTGAACAGTTCCAATTTTTTGAGGCATGTCGGAATTGGAATCCCTCCACGGATTGTTCGGACGTGTACGGATAACCCTGAAATTTCCGAAGTTCAAAGATAATTTGATAACATGGAAGGAGGCCAGAAATAAACGTTTTATGACACTTTCGAATTGAATTACGAGATTCTTCAGTTGAGAACGCAGTTTAACCATTGTGCATTATGTTTATACGTGGTGAACGAAGTGGTCAATTCTCATTTCCATCGAGTGTGAGGTTAGAAGCTAAGACAGTTCAATATTGTTAAAATTGCTCATATTTCTGAGAGCTCAATCTTTAACCATGGTGATAGATCTATACTGTATATGCTCATCTAGATCGGTAGAATAGATGAATATAACATAGAATATAACAATTTTTGTTTGTAATGACGTTGGAAAATTCTCAACTAATCAATCTGTCTACCTAGATCTAGATCTGTCTAGATCTGTCTACCGATCTAGATGAGCATATATAGATCTACCAACTTACTTCTGAACAAAAATCCATTTATTTTATTCAGGGTGGTTATTTTATTTATGGAGGAAGATTCCACGTTTCAATTATTTTATTGCGATTGGGAATAAATACAGGGATATTATTGTGAACAGTGTAGTTGGACAGAGCAGGGTGATTCATTGGTCGTTGACGGTTAGTTGAAAATAAACCGAGCCACCCCTCCGCCCAAGGGAGGCCAAGGGCCGCCTAATTTATAGGGGCGATAAGGCGTTGGGGTGACAAGAACGGCGATTGCGGTATTGACATCCACCCTTGAGAGACAGACAGATCGCCTAGAGCATCCTTCTCATTCTTACTATCTTTTTTCTCACTAACTTACAAATCCTTTTTCCATGGGTGCAAGTTATGATACATTAATGTATCAAATGTATTAATGTTTCAAAAAAGGGTGTTTGATTTTTATTTATTTTTCAATTACATTAATGTATTAATTGAATTTTGTTTTAAGCGTTTAATCGGAATGTCCATTGTCCTCATTGAAATGCTCAATTTCAGAGCCCACAATATTTTTTTGTGTAATTTTCTTTTACTATATTCTCCTATTTCATCACACTTTATTGAGTGAAATTTTTATTTTGAAATTTTCTCTTTCCATAAACCATGGACAAAGCAATGTTCTTTGGAATCATGCGATAACCTTGTTTGGAACAGTAACAAAAAACTTTATGGAGAGCTGCTCACATACCAAAAAAGTAAGCACAATGTAATTAAAAAAAATTTTTTTGGAAGATTTAGAATCTCATCTACTAATAAATTTTAAAGCATGTTTATCAATCAGTTTCACAGAATTAAATTTCTAACTGGGGGCTAGTAAGTGAGGACAGTAGGGAAAATTGTCTGAATATCATTGCGGTATTTAGGGTAGCCTACTCTTCTGTTTGTTTGCAGTGCGTAAACCACACAACATAAGCTCCACCTCACAAAATGGTGGATGAGTGATTGATTGATTGTACTCTACTATGCTTTGCAGCAAAGTTCGAGCATCAATGATCAACATAATACATAACGTGCTATGTCATAAATGAGACAGCTGTCGACATCAAGTTATGACTTGAGGGCATTTCAGAATGAGAAATGAGTAGATATTAAACATGAAACTCGCAACACCATTATGAACTTTACTGCACTGCATACGAGTACAAGCGACGCATATCAATAGGCTTTCAATATCAGAATAATATTGATTAATGCGAATGTCATTTTCAAAATTTAGGAAACTTTATCCTCAATTTTCATATTATTTGAAGTGCGGTTCTTTGTTAATTTCAGAAATTAAAGTGAATACCAATAGTTATAGGAATGATTATAAAATTCATGATTATATAAATGATTGATGATAATTTATAAATGGCATTTTCGAAAAAAATGACTGGGTTTTTCTTGATTCATTCCAAATGTTTTCATGAATTGAGCGAGTAATAACTAGAGATGATCCGTTTAAAACTGTGTAGTATCCCTATGAAATTATTGAAAGTAACAGAACATGTCACACCCCTATTTTATAATATTATCATGGACTATCTTGATGAAGGAAGAGAGAAGAATAAAATAAAAGGAAAGGAGGGAGTTATGAGGAGAAAGGAGGAGGATAGCACGAGGATAAAGAGAAGTAAGATTAGAGTTCGAAAAGGGGGTGGAGATTAGATTAGATTTCTTTATTCATTTAGATTATAACAAAATATTTATGCTAAGTTTCTAGATTACAAGAGTTACTATCCAAGAGTTAAATCCAATTATTCTATTATTTTTACAAGTTACACACAAATTTCGATATTTTACACTACAATTTATACAGATTATTCTTTAATATATTCAATGGGAGAGGTTACATGGGAATGCAAAAATCATAGAACAATTATCCAAACAATATGTTACTTGCTTGCAATCTTATTTGTTGTGCATTGAAATGTCTAAATGAAAAGGCGAAGTTTGGACATAAAAATGTCCATCCTTGAGAGAGTGAGAGAGATTGTGTGAGAGGCAGAGGGGAAGAATCAGAAGAGAGGAAAGAAAAGATCTTCAACCACAGATAAATATACAGTTGCTAGTTTTTTATTTAGTACAGAAAAATAGCAAAAATCGAGTAGAATTCGAAGAGAAAACTATATAAAATTAAAAACTGCATTGAAAGCAATTGGGGAAACAAATAATTATAATTTTTTACCGGAATTACTGATCAATATTCTGATTAACTTAAGAAGATCGAAAAAAGATAACGAGTTAAGGATGAATAAATAGGAAGAATAACTAGGGGAAATGGAAACTAAGGTGCAACTGAATGGAGGTGAAAAAATATCAAAATTGTTTGAGTGGAAAAATAATAGACAAAGAATAAGAAAGTACATCAAGAATTGAATTATAAGGAAAAAACATAAAGCAAGAAATATGGCGAAAACCGAAAGTAGAAGAGGCGGAATGGAATGAAGAGGATGGCTAATGAAGAGAAGACGAACATCAATACGCTATCAAGGAGGCATAGCAGCATCTGACGTCTGACCAACCGCCGACTCAAGTGGGTCTCAACTCTCAAGTCTCAATCAATCTCATCGAAATAACGCTTCCATCTATCCCAACAAGCGATCCACGAGACCTGATGAATATATGGATTTATTATAAAGCTTTCTTCTTCTTCTCTTGCAGCAGCTTCTTCTTTTGTCTGAAATCAATAGACGGCTGATGCTGGCTCTCCCAACTCCAATTATTGGTTTTCAAACCGAGTAACCCTGTTGCTTGCTGGAGCGAATCGCCATTCAGCACTTATAGTCTGTCCAAGCAAAGAAGACATCATGGAAAGATGTGAAAATGACTCCAGCTCAGTGAATATTGGACCAAAAATTATGAATTTGGTCTTAAATTTTAGATCAGAATATTTCCTACAATTTGAAGCATCAATTATAATTTTTTGAACAATATTGACCGAGCTGGAATTATTTTCCCATCTTGCCAGAATGTCTTCTTTGCTTGGACAAACTAGCACTCAGTCACCAATCTTCGACCCATTTACATTGTGCTGGCACCTCAAAGCGACTCAAATCAACACTTGACATGTGCTGATTGCTTGGGACACAATTAGAACAGTGGATCATTGAATATGCATTATACGGACTGAGATCGTTATTAAGATTTTATTCAAATTCTTGAATATATAAAGGAAGAAATTTCTCCAGATTCCCAGTAACGTGGTATGTGGTATGTGGTAAGTAAGTTAATCAAAATCCAAGCTCCAAGTTCCAATTATGGTAAAGTGTAAGAGAGGACTGCGAGTCCCTAACTTCGCCTTTTTAAAAATAAATGAATAGGAGAACTAAATCTGATGAATCGATTTCAATCAAATGAATCTATTGCACTTGATGATCAATAGAAATAATATTTATTAATAAAAAATCTTTTTCTATCTAAGGGAAAAGCACCAGTTGTGGCCACTTGAATGGTTTTTTCTTTAAAACACGAATTTGATGCCTTCAAATGAGTTCTGAACCTGCTAGAGACTTAGCTTATACTATTTAGCAGCTAAATACTTCAAGTAGGAGCTTACAGAGCATCATTAGAGATTTCTGAGAGAGATTCATTGTCGCTATTTCACTCGAATACGTGGTTTCAGTACGAAGTTCAGTTTCCTCTTAGCAGTTTCAGTAAGAAGGCATGTATACAAATTCTTGTATTATGACCAGAAAGTCTGTAAATTTCGCTATTTCTGGTGTTATTATCATTCCCTAGAATGTCTAGATGATGTTTAGAAGGTTTTTAGCCAAATACAGCTAATATTTCGGCGTAAAAACAGACTGGCCACTACTAGAACAAGAAACCGTGAATAATCTAGTAGTGGCCACCCAATAGAAATTGTTGTAGAAGTTCAAGGAATATTGTTGTGTATATTTCAAGGAATATATCAATCAGGAAGGATCTGGGCTACATTATTTTTGATTTTAGGATGAGATAGCTGATTATATGGTCTCACAATTCGGCATAAACTATAAAAAAAAAATCCTTAAACTTGGCCACTACTGGTGGTTTTACCTTATTACTTTCAAATGTGATGAAAGAACGCGTGATTCCTACAAAGCTTGGACAAAATTAACTGGATGAAGTGAATTTCATTCAAAGAGTAATTTTCCAGGATAGTCACAGAATCTTCTTACATTGAAAAAGAGTTTTTCTTGAGATAGAGATTTGTCTGTATGGGAAATGTAAATGTAGGCTAAATAATGTGATATTTATTCTCATAAAATATAATAATATTTGACTACCATATTCATAAAAATAAAATTTAAATGGGACAGAGGCAATGCTAAAGAAAAACAGATTCATAAACAATAACAATTGGTGACTCACTCTGAAAAACTATTTTATTCATCAGAGAGAATGCTTTCATTGTTCTGCATTATTCTGGTAACCTGCGTTTTTGCTTGAACTTGTCTAGAGTGAAACTCGGAGTCGAGTTGTCTGTTGTCTGGCGCTGTACTAAGTGAATAAAGTAGTTTCTCTCTACAAATAGATATTTCGCGCAAGATGTAGCCTAATTACGACACGAAATGCTCCAGAGGATGCAAAGTCCCATTTTTCATCAACGTTTTCCGTCAGCTTCTACTTTCTTTTCGCAACGAGTCCCAAACGAATATTTAGATTGCAGCGTTGTGTAGCTCCGGGGAATTAAACTGACAAGTTGGCGGTTGAAGAGACAACAGTGAGAAAATACTGAAACTTTTTCTGGTGTGAAGAAAGCTGACAGATGAATTGTCTTGCAAATGAAAATTTTCTTCTTTTATCCAAAATGACAATGATATCTTTGCTGTCTGGTAGCTCGGTACTAAGCCTGGATCTACATTAAGAATAAGATAGATTCTTATTTCGGTAAAGAAAAATATTGAAGATATAATATATTATCATTTCATTGAATTTTATATGTTGTAAACCAGTATCGTAATTATTCTCCAATGATGGAAATGAATTGATTTCTTCTGGATGGATCTGATGCTGTTGTTCACGTTGTTTTGAATATATTTTAGAGTTTTTTGTATAATTTGGTGCCTATTAGGAACACTAAAGAGAGTTTTTCTAAAGTGGGTGATGAACACTAAAGAGGTTATTCACCTCTTCTGTATAGTGGAGTCGATATGATACGGGCAACCAGCTGGCAGGACTACGACAGCCCTTCATGGGCTGTTGAGCCAATGAAAAACAATTAAACAAACAAACAAACAAAAAGAGTAGTTTCAGGTTTTATTTGAAACAATGGGTCTAAATAGGATCTCCTATTCAGACGATAGACATGCATTATTTGCAAGAAAGTATTTTCACCTTTGTAAAAGTGATTTCCTATGTAAAAGTGTTATTTTATTGGCCAAATTAATTATTTATTATTGGCAAAACATGTATATTACGGTACGTATTTTTCAGTCGATTTTATTAGTTCCGCATTACTTTTAATCTATCAATATTGAAGAGTTGTCATCAAGGTTCTTGTATATTCTTATGGCTATTACTTACTGTCTATGGAATATTACTACTGATACTGGATATCAGTCAATGTCAATATCACATTCAAGAAAAACATAGGAAGTGATGAAAGAACTGCTGAGATTGGCTATAAATATTATACTTTTTACAAATTTCTTCTTGTTTCAGATTTGGAAGAGCCCTACTGATGGCAACAATTCTAACTCATACTCTTCTGTGTGTGGTTTAGTCCAGAAACTAAAAAATCTTCTCGAGAATGTAACTGTTGAGTTGTGAGACGATCAGAAGAAAAGTCATGTTGGAGTGTCATTACTTTTGCCGAGAAGTGTTTGCCGAGAATTGGGAGTAACCACATGGAAAGAAAGCCATTAAAAGTGTAGTTTATGTTCGTATAAGCTTTTCAAGAGACTGCATCGTAAACCTGGCTACTCGTCTTCATTTCGTGAGAAAGTCTGCGGGCGAACATTATGTCTTTCCTGAATACAAGCCTGCAACTTGGAAATAGCATAACAGCCGTTTGTGGTTCTACTCGTAAATATTCGCGAGCCATAAGCTGGGAATAATGTACAGCGAATGCTTGTGAATTATTGCCACTATAATAAACGTATCTGATTTGTGTGTTTGGTGCCATTAGACCTAGTTTTGTTTCCTCGAGAACAAATTCCTCCCAAACACTAGGCTGTGAGAGATGAGGGAGCTTTGTAATATTCATGAGAATGATCGATAGAGTTCCTTCAGAGTAGTACTTACCATTCCTCATAAGATGATTGTTAAACATTCCAAAACAATTGAAGATGATTGATTGATTGATTGATGACTTACGGAAATAAACGATGATGACCCTGAAAAAGTTGATTTATGATTAATTTGAGACAAAATTCATACATGATTTTCACTTACCCTAAAACATTGCAGCTGAGAAAAATACAATAGAACTCTTAATGATCTGAAACCTGTAATTCTTTCATACAAATAAAGTGGACTTTGGAATTTGATAATAGTTGATAATCTCTCTTTAAGATACTTCAAGTCACTATGTTACTCATGTAATCATAAATTCCAGTTATCATGCACAGAATAATAGATCCTCAAAAATTTTTTAAAAACTATTATTATAAATTTGAATGAAAAAGTCAATTAAATACGTAAACTGAATAGTTAATAATTAATGAATAGAACATTCTTGAATCTTCACAATTAAGGTCAATCAGAGTACATAACTTTTGATGTATAACATTTAAATAAATCAATGGTACAACTTAATTGTATCATAGGTAGAATTATTGGAGATGAATTAAATGAGAAAATGTTTGAAGTGTTTCTGGAGATTAAATAATTTGAAAAATCCAGACTAGTCTACAAGGGAGGAGGGTGATCCTTCAAATAAACGGGTTTGAGTTAGAAAAGTACACAGAAATCATGTAATAAATCAGTGCCCCACTTTTCGCAATTGAATGATTATCCAATCAGGACAGAAATGTCCAATTTACATGACGGATCCAGCTTGGAAACGTACTTCCGTTGAAAGTTTCGCAGTGATCTTATCGGGTTGAAGGATGAAAAAGGCTTAGGAAAATGTGCAGAGCTATTAATCATTTGGAAAAGTGTATTTTTCAATAAGCAGCTGCTCTTATCGAGCCGCTCGGTGTCTTCTTCTACTCCAATTAAGACTTTTTTCCCAGTGAAGCAGAAATTAATCTCAAGTCCAGCTTGAATAAAAAATGTAATTTGATTCCCATTAATCACGTTGCCTCTCGACAGTGGTGAAACTGATAATTAAATTTGAGTCTCACCAATAACATTTTGTTGCTTTCGGTGGCAGGCAGCTTGAATGACAACTTTTTTATCGTGATTCGAGCTGTATCCAACATGAGGTTTTTTACCAGATCACAGCGTCATACCAGAAAATACATGATCCTTCATTTCATGCTTCGAGTAAGTTCTTATAGTTCGTTATAAAATTCTGAGATGAGTCTTGAGAAAATACGTTGATGAAAAGATGTACTAACCCATGTATATAAAGTTAACTTAGGTATATTACATTTTTGAACGAATCATGTTTTGAGGTTTGCTTGTGATTATAGTGTAAGAATTCCACTGAGCTTTTGTATTATGATATTTTAGTTTTCCTCATTATAATTCATCATATTTTTTTCAAATGATCGCACTTTTTTCACCTTATACTGTACAAGTGACATTTGAAAACGTTTGAGGTGACTCACTCAAACGCATAGGCTTACGGAAGTAATGATTTTACATGGAAGCTCATCACCATTGTCCATTGATTAAATCTTCACTATTCTCTCCATCAATAGGTGTACCAGCCAGAAATACATTGTTGTTTTTATTTTAGGATATCATAGATATCCTCCGATGTGAATGTCAGAGTAGAAAATTTTATCCAACTCATGAATAATTTATTTATGCAACTCAATGAGAAATAGAAATGACTCATTCTAAAAGTCTCACAATCTAGTTCTTCGTGATACTGTTCCCAGGAATCGTTTTATTTCGATGTGATACACATCGTCATATTGTGTCAAATATCTTGAGGGGAACTTTGAATTTGAAACAAATTGCTTGTAATGGGTATTCCAATTACTACCATCAATTATACATTCTATTCGACTTTCTCTTCTATTAACATTACCCCGTTTTGGTATTTGATAACCTTCCTGCAACGTTTTTAAATTTTACTCGACCCTTCTACTCCAACCCAAGCATTCCCTATTTCTTCTTCTCAATACTCAAATTCAACCCCAACATTTCTGCTTCCTTCGCTCATTCCCCCCCTTTCCACCCTTCTCCAATCCACTGATCCAACTTCGTTGTTTAACCTGTAAGTTGCAGCCGCCAGTTCTTGTAAATCTCCTGTTGCGGAGTTGGAGTTTGGAGGTATTTGAGGCACCGGCTGCCATATTTGTAGCGGGAATTTCAGTGCTGTGCACATTGCATTGCTGTCACGATTGCGACATAAAACAGTAGAACTGTTGAGGCACGTCCTGCCAACTATAACTCTCGCGGGTTGAGCGACCGAGGCACGCGAGACACTTTCCCCCATTCTAGGGGGTCTGGGGCTTCCAACTTGAACCGGAGTTGGACCAACCTTATGGAAATGTCCTGAGAATTGCACAGTAACTCCTCGACAACTCCCCTCTCCACCCATCCTGATATATAATTCAATTAAGCTATGCCAAGATGGCTGGTTATTCGCCACGGCTTGCTATCTCACTGCGACACATATTTTAGCGTGAATGAGTTTTGTATTATGAAGCTTAATGCGCAACATAAACGCGTGCTTGTCTGCGGAAATTTACTTCCCAAACCTTAAAACAAAACATGAATGACTCTGCTTATGAATACATAGAATGGCATAAGCAATAAAAGGGAGAAACGTGAATAGTTTAATTTTGTTCTAATAAGCACAAGAATATCTTTGAGCTGTAAACCTGTGATTGAATGAATAAGTATCAAATTCATAAGAAAATGAATATTTATTGAAAAAATGTACAAAAATTCATTATGCACAAACTTCTATTTTTATAATCATGTCTTCAACTTGTAGATGAAGAAGAAGTTTATTATTAACTTTCAACTGTTCAATCTGATTTTGGATATTTTCTTAGGAGTAAAGTTTCAAGGTTGAGACCGCACTGCCGGTGGGTAGAGCCTGGAGGGTGGAGGGTAGTTGGTAAATATATAGAACATACACACCATCCACAGTAATACATCGTATGAATGGTATGTGTTCAGCCGCCATCTTGAAATTCTTAAATATGGACAACATAACCTCAAAAACAGAATTACATCACACCATTCATACGATGTATTACTGTGGATGGTGTGTATGTTCTATAGATTTAACAACTACCCTCCACCCTCCAGGCTCTACCCACCGGCAGTGCGGCCTCAGCCTTAAGAGATCCAATTCCAATATCAAGATTGTTGAGGTATTCATAGACGCTAATAATTGAAACTCCGAATCTCAAAATTCATCGTTATCATGAAAGAGTTACTGAGAAATTAAAGATTATATTCATTTTGTAAAAGTCAATATTTTCAGAGTGATTGAAAACTTATATGCTGCTGAATGGTTAGAAACTCTGCTTCTCAGTATATTGATGGCGAGTTGATTGAAAGTTTGAAGCGGTCAAAAGGTGGTGAGAAGCGTAATAAATATTCTCCTAGTGAGCTCTGACCCTTATCTGGAATTTGACGATAGTTGAAGATGCACTTCGCGGAGAAACGAAAGAGTTTCGTGAGAGTGTCCGTCAGTGTGTGTATGTGTTAAGTAATTTCGAAATACTTGGGACCAAAATATAAATGTACACAGCCTTTGTTGAATTTTGTTATAAACTTTCGGCGAGAGATGAAAATTTCCACGGCAAAAGTTTCACCCGGCAACCTTCTCGGTAAGGGTGGAGAGAGAGAGAGAGAGAGAGAGAGAGAGAGAGAGAGAGAGAGAGAGTTACTTTTGAAGTGCAGTAATTTGGAGTCTCAGAGGGAGGAGAGAGAGAGAATAAGGTGGAGTGGTGTGGCGGAGAGTGTTCAGTGAAGCCGTTTGCATCGCTCATAGTTACACCAGAATCATAAGGACCATCATCGTTGTAACCATCAGCAAGCTCTCGAAGGCACCATGCGTCTTTGTCACGTACTTGGTGACGTATCTATTCATTAGTGCGGCGGAGTAGTTCTGCTCCAAGTACGAGTACTACTTTGAGTAACAAACCTCCAGGCTCCTACCATAGATCTTGTTCGCTCGCGAGCTACTCGCAGTTGGAAGAAGGTTGTACATTTGAAGCTGATTTATAACTTTTAACCTTTCTTGTTGTAACAGGTCTTGTGTGCATTCCGTACTTCTGAAACGGGAGCATTACTCGTGTGTTGACGCTGGAGTTTCATCCTCTGCCGGCTGAAGAATGTAAAACAGCAGATCTGTTGACAAGCGGTCTCACCATGTCTGGCCAATACAGCAAGGAAGGACCTAACTGCGTGTTTGTTCCTTCCTAATGACACATGAACTTGAATGGTTCATGCTTGAAACGAACGTTTAATAAATTCAAAGCCGTCATGCTGATTCATGATAAGCCAATAAGGAAATGTGTTTAAATTAATATAGGTTGATGATAGGTGAGTTAATTTTAAATGCTATAATTCAGATCAGCGTCTAAAATGATGTTCAACGTATTTGTTACGTTCTTTATTTTTTCTACATATTTTTGGCTATTAAGTACCGCAAACTATAGACATAAGATGGAAACATTAACATAGATCTTATTGATTATATGCTTATGCTACCCAGTACAGAATGAATTCTTCATTTTTCACAATGAATCACAAAATTTTATACCAGAATAATTATTATGAGAAAAAGTAGACTGTGTATGATCAAAAAAATAATGTAGGCTACAATTACCAAATCACTGGATTCTTTAACTACATTCAGGAAGAATCCCACCAGTTTGAAAGAATTACGATGGATTAAGGAAATAAGAACATTATTGAATTGTACGGGGTTATGCAGAAAGGAACCAACCCACAATCAGCCACTTTTGAGATATCGCCTACCAAAGATGAAACTGCAATAATACCATTTTATTATCCATTAAGATATTCTGATTTTAGGAACGTATATGTGTTCTTAATATTATAAACTAGATATTTATATAAAAAAAGCATTAATTTCCCATTTTATGGCATTTATGTGGGTTGGTTCCTTTCTGCAAAAAACAAATCCTACTTTACGTGTTATACAGAAAGAAACCAACCCACATAATTGCCATAGGAACCAGACTAAAATTTTTGTTTTTTCAGAGAATAAGAATCATATGAGGCTAATTTTTTCACTAATGGATTAGTATTATAATAGAAAAGTGTCTGTCAAAATTTCCCACCCCCAACCATCTTGCTACCCCCTCTGCCCCCCTCAAAGTTTCCATTTTTAAGAGTTTCTTACATTGAATGTATCTCAGCACTCATTGGAAATAAGAAATCAAACTTTTTCTCATTTTTCAGTAAATTAAATTCTCTTTATTTTATGTCTCACCATTTTATTGTAGCTATATAAATGGATGAATGGAGGGATTCCCTAGATTTCTGCATGAAATTTCAATTATCTCCTAAATGAAAGTTTATAGGATGATTCTACTGGAAATGTCTCTTATGAAACTTGAAGAACTTTTCAAACCCTACATTTTGAATGATGGAACTTATTATATTTCTCTGAAATTTAACGAAATTGTAAGTCAATAAATGAAAAACGCTATCTTACAAGCGCTTGGCGGATAGCCTGATATTATGGTCTATCAAGTGAGTACTTATAACTAAAATACCCATTTTAATTCATCAAATTTTGAAATAATACATTTGGGGAAATTTTATGGAGTTGATTTTCTCCCCATTTATAACTAGCGCGTTGGCAAGTGTTCTGTCTGAAGTCCCCACACTACCCCTCTTATTCAAGAATTCTTATATCACATGTGTCTCGGTACTCTATAGAGATAAATAGTTGAACTTTGTATCATTATTCAGTGAATTCAATTGGCTTCAACTCAAAATATATGTTTCTATTATTTGTGAAGTAGGTATATTAAAGTTCTCTAAATGTTTCATATTAGACATTTCCCAGTTTTCTTTTATTAGGGAAAGAATGAAATTTTTAGGCAAAAGTCTGTACCTATGTGGGCTTCCATCATACTTCCATATAATTAACTCCTGAACCACATGAGCTATAGTGAAATGGTGATGACATAAAAAAAGTAAATTTAAATTTTCTAAATAATGAGGAGAATTTCAATATCTTATCTTCAATGGTTGCTGAGATACATTCAATGAAAGAAATCCTTGCAAATGGAAACTTTAAGGGTGTGTTGGGAGGGAAGCAAGACGGGTAGGGGTGTGAAATTTTGGCAGAACACTTCTCTGTATGATAGTAATCAATGGTTAGAAAATTATCCTCATATGATATTTTTCTCTGAAAAAACTAACATTTTAGTCTGGTTCCTAATAATAAAATTTCCCATTCCTTGGCAATTATGTGGGTTGGTTCTTTTCTGCATAACACATGAAGTAGGATATTTGTTTTGCAGAAAGGCACCAACCCACATAATTGCCATAAGGGTTGATTCCAGTGATTTTTTTTCATCCAAAACAGTTACCTAGGGGTTTATCATGGCGGTGTTCAATACTAAATTTTCCGGAGTAATAAGTTCCCTATTCGGATCTCCGGGGGGAGCAGCAGCGAACAATGTTGTGAAGAGTGTAGCGTCAATGAGAGTTGCTACGTGGAATGTAAGGAGTTTGTATACGGCAGGAAAGCTTGATAATGTGATGGTGGAAATGGAAAGACTGAGAGTGAATATACTGGGTGTTAGTGACGTTCAATGGCCAGGCTCTGGTAGATGTGCTTGTAAAAATAAAATATTATATTATTCTGGAAATGATGATAATGCACATAGATATGGTGTTGGTATTATAGTAGATAAGCAGGTTAACAAATCTGTGACAAGTTTTGTTCCATACTCAGACCGGATTGTTATGTTGCAAATAGAGTCGTGTAAGGGAAAAATTAATATTATCCAAGTTTACGCACCAACTGCAGATAAAGAAGATGAGGAAATTGAAGATTTCTATCATCAACTGGGAGAGGTATTGGGATCTACCAAGAAGGAAGAGGTCACCATGATAATGGGGGATTTCAATGCAAAAGTTGGTAGGTTCAAAACAGATGGATGTACTGGAGGTTATGGTCTGGGGTTACGGAATGAGCGAGGAGAACGTTTGATAGAATTCTGTCATAGTGAGGATTTAGTAATAATGAATACTATGTTTCAAATGCCAAATCGCAGACTATATACCTGAAAATCGCCCCAAGATAAAGAGTCTAACGTTGTAAGAAACCAAATAGACTATATAATGATCAGGAGGAGATTCAAGAATTCAGTCACATCAACCAAAACATACCCTGGGGCAGACATAGGATCTGATCATAACCCAGTTGTGGCAGTGATGAATATAAAACTGAAGAGGCTAAAACGTAAGAGTTTGAAACGTGTGATGGATACAACACGTTTCAGTGAAATTTCAGTAATGAATGATGCAAAAGAAAAGGTTAACCAGAATATTGAAATCATAAGAGATGATATAAAGGCCATTGTAAATGTCAATGACAAGTGGAGCAGCATAAAGAATGCATTGTTTGAAGCAGGTAAGGACACATTATCTCCGAAAATGGTGAAGAAGAAGGAATGGATGACGGATGAAATACTCAATTTGATAGAGGAAAGAAGAAGTTATAAGAGTAAAAATGAGAGAAAGTATAAAGAAGTGAATCAACTAATTAAGAGACGTATTAAGGAGGCTAAAGAGAGAAGGATTTCAGAAAACTGTAGAGAGATAGAGGAATGTTAAAGTAAGTTTGACAGTCTTAATATGCATAAAAAGATTCAAGCTATGACTGGTGGAAAAAAGGCAAGAGTGTCTGTTCTCAAGAGTAAAAATGGTAAAATAATTGCTGACATCAATGAAAAAATGAAGAGATGGATTGAATATATAGAAGAGTTGTTTGATGATCATAGAGCAGTAAATAATATTATTCACACGGAAGGAACAGGACCAGACATTCTTAAAAGTGAAGTAGAGTATGCTATTAAAAGATCTAAGGGGAGGAAGGCTATTGGTCCAGATGAAATTCCTGTGGAATTGTTGAAGCTCATGAATGACAGTACACTTGACATTATGATAAACCTTTTTAATACCATCTACCAGACCGGTATCATACCACAAGAGTGGCTTCAATCAACGTTTGTACCACTTCCAAAGAAAAATAATGCTAAAGAATGTTCTGAGCATAGAACTATCGCTTTGATGAGTCACACTCTGAAGGTATTCCTCAAAATCATTCAAAAAAGAATATTCAATAAGTTGGAGGCGGATATGAGTGACACCCAACTGGGTTTTAGAAGTGGGCTTGGCACAAGAGAGGCATTGTTTGGAGTTAGTGTGTTGATGCAAAGATGTCTGGATGTAAATATGGATCTTTATATGTGTTTTATCGATTATGAAAAAGCCTTTGATAAGGTACGTCATGACAAACTGTATGAAATTCTCAGAGGTAAAGATATTGACAGCAGGGATATTAACATAATTACCAATTTATACTGGAATCAAACAGCAAAGATCAGGATTGAGAATGAGATGACTGGTGAGATGAAGATTTGTCGTGGAGTTCGTCAGGGATGTGTCCTTTCACCATTGTTGTTTAATGTATACAGTGAAGCCATTTTTCAAGAAGCTTTGATGGAGCAAAACGTTGGTCTCTCCATAAATGGAGTAACTATTAATAATTTACGGTATGCAGATGACACACTTTTGATAGCAGGGCGTGAAAATGAGTTGCAACATTTGATAGAGAACGTGCATATCTACAGCAATAATTATGGATTGAAGTTGAATCTGAAGAAAACCAAGTGCATGGTTGTTACGAAAAAGCAGAGAGTGCCAGTTAACATAGTAGTGGACAACACTCCTATTGAGAGAGTCACAGAATACAAGTATCTTGGAGCATGGATTAATGAAGTGAACGATCAGACTAGGGAGATCAAAGGAAGAGTGGAAATAGCACGACAAGTGTTCATAAAGATGAAAAGATTTCTGTGTAGCCGAGATATTAATCTGAAACTTAGAATGCGCATGTTGTGTTGCTATGTGTTTTCTACATGGACTTTGAAAAAGTCAAACCTCAAAAACATAGAGGCATTTGAAATGTGGTGCTATAGGAGGATGTGGAGAATACCATGGACAAGGAAAGTGACAAATAGGAGTGTGCTCTTACTGATGGCAAAGGATTGTGAAGTTGTTGCGACTATAAAAAGAAAGAAATTGCAATATTTGGGCCATGTGATGAGGGGTGAAAAGTATGAGCTGTTAAGACTCATCTCGCAGTGAAGGATTATGGGAAAAAGGAGTGTTGGACGAAGAAGAATATCCTGGCTGTGTAATTTAAGAGAATGGTATGGCTGCAACTCGAGAGAACTATTCAAAGCTGCAATCAATAAAGTGAAAATTGCCGTGATGATTTCCAACCTCCGATAGGAGAAGGAACCAGAAGAAGAAGAAGGGGTTTATCAACCAAAATATTGACAAATCCGATTTTTTATTTTCGTGGATTGGTTCCTTTCTGCATAACTACGTTCAATTAAGGAAAATAAAAAAGGTTTTTATAAATTTATTTTCTTTATAAAAAACGAGATCAAACAACTGAAGTGCTGTAAGCAATTTTTCAGTACAACGGAAGAGGTGATTTAACTGCAATTTGCTCTCATAGCAAGTAGGGGGGGAAATAGAGAGAAATATGTGGACTGTGAGAGGGAGAAGGAGTGTAAGAGAGAGAAAAATATACAATAGGGAGAAACCTTAAGATAGATAGAAATATAGCAGTAAAAGAGAGAGTGAGATAGAGAATGTATAGAGAACTCTCTTCATTGAGAGTTAGAGAGAGATGGACGTTGTGAGAGAGATGAAGAGGATTAAGAGAGTGAGACACAGCTAGCAAGGAAGAATAGGAAATAGTTGTGGCTAGATCTTTTTCAACGGCTCCCTCTGCAGCCTTCTGGTAGGAGGGGGAGAGGGTTAAAGTGGTAGGGGGTCCAGATATATTTGTGGGCCAAAGAAGGATAACGCCGAAGAAGGGTGCAGTGAGTAGCTGCAGTAAGTGGACGGTATAGTCTGTCTAAGCAAAGATGACATTCTGAAAAGATGGGAATATGACTCCAGCTCGGTAAATATTGGTTCAAACATTATAAATTTGGTTTCAAATTGTAGATCAGAATGTTCCCTAGAATTTGAAATCCAATTTATAATTCTTGAACCAATGTTGACCAAACTGGAGTCATATTCATTTTCCCATCTTTCCAGAATGTCTTCTTTGCTTGGACAAAATATAGCAGTGGCAGTGGCAGGCAGGCACCTCACGTACTTTTTCAACAACTTATCAAGAGTCTCACCCAACTTCACAGGTGCTGCCGGCTCCCCTACTCCCTCACTCCTTCGCAAGGAAATGAAACAAGAATTATCGCCACTAGGAGTGGTGGGAGGTGGGAGGAGTGGCGTGGGCACACACTATTTCGTTCACCGGAAGAACTAGCTACATACGCTATTGGCCACTCTCAACCAACAAAATTCTCTTAGTACCATTGTGTTTCTATTTCCTATCTTTACAACTTGCTTCTCTATGTTCCATTGTGTCTCCATTTTTTAAATCTGCTCCTCTCCTTTTTTCTTCTAATTATTTTTCAGAATTTTCCGACCTCTATAACTTCTTGTCCTTCTTGTCTTCTAATCCTTCTTCTTTGTTCTTTCTTTATTTATCTTATTTTTTGCCATTTTGTTACTGTATCTGGTTGAGTGTAAGAGATGACTTATGAGTCCTAACATCGCCTCTATGAAAGTCAATAAATAAATGAATAATATACTTTTTCGATATTATTCTTCACTCTCTCCTACATCAGCTTCTCATTCTCCAATATATACACATTCTCCAACATTCCACATCTTTCTTAATCTTCCACGTCTCCTTGAACTTGAATACCAACTCCTCTTTCTACATCTTTCTAGTTTCTCTGGAATCTTGTCACCCCCTTTCCTCTTATCTTATCTTATCAGTTAATTCCTCCAATTCAAAATTTACTTTTTTCTCTTCCCCCCTGTGATCCCTAGTTTCCTCATCTTCTCAGGATTTTATTAGCTCTCCTCCTCCTCCTCCTCCTTCTCCTTCTACTCCTCATCCTCCTCCACCTCCTCCTCCTACTCCTACTCCTCCTCCTCCTCCTCCTCCTCCTCCTCTTCCTCCTCCTGCTCCTCCTCCTCCTCCTCCTTCTCCTCCTCCTCCTCCTCCTCCTCCTCCTCCTCCTCCTCCTCCTCCTCCTCCTCCTCCTCCTCCTCCTCCTCCTCCTCCTCCTCCTCCTCCTCGTCCAACTGCTTTCCAACTATCTCCACTCTTATTATTTCTATCCTCAACCACAGAATTCACTTCTTCTATTCTTTTTATCCTCCCATTTAATTTTTTTTCTCTAACTGTGTCTCAACTCCCTCTGATAATTTTTTGTTCTCCTTTTCTTCCTTTCTTGCTCCTAAACAACCTCCATCTGAATGGCTTTTCTTTGATACTTCAATTTCCCTTTCTCTACTCCTTTTTCTTCTCAATTCCTCTCTTCATGTTTTCTGTTTCCATTCTACTCATCATTATTCCTCTTCTTCCCTCCCTTCTCCTTCCTTTCACCTTCCCCTTCTCCCTTTCTCTCCTCCTTACCATATCGCCTCCTCTCCCAGAGTTCACCAAAGTCTTCGACGAGCGAGTGCTTTAAAGCATATAATGTGCAAAAAGGGATAGAGGCGTATCTACCCGCTAACCTTTATTCAGCACCACATCCGAACGGTTCGTGGAAACTTTTGCGCCGTTACGAAATGTATTTCCTGAAACGAATTCCTTGTTTATCTGCTCGAAAAGCGATCGACGCCGCTGCTGGAGTGGCTGTTTGGTTGGTGCCCTTGTAACGATAAAGTGCGCCAGAAACGTTGAGAATCACTGCCATCCCCTATCCTGAACTACGGATATCAACATCGCATGAGAATTTATCAAGACAGAGCTAGCTTATATGACGAAGTTTATTGCAAATAATGTAAAAAAAATGAAACAAAGTACTAATGTATGAATAGGAAATAAATCATAGGTTGATTGAAAGAAATCCTTCTATGTACAACCACTAAAATAATTTAGGATCTCGGATAAAGCTGTTGAGATTATTTGAATACAGCTTTAACAATAGAAAAATGGAAAATGAAATTATTCTGATATCCTCTGAACATCAATGAATAGGATATGTTATAAAATGACAGCAGACATGAAGTGTAATTGTGAGGTATCAGGCTGAAAATTTTGTAAATATTTCGTGGATAATCTCAAACTTCTGAGATCGTACATAAATTGATCACAATTTATATAATAAGTTCACTGTGCTCATAAACTCACAAAGTTGCAGAATAGAAAGAAGAAAATTAAATGATTTAGGAATGAGGGTCAAGGGGCCAATGATTCGAGTTGGAAGAATTAGTAGTGTGGAAGTAATTATTTAAATTGGAGTTAATAAATTAACAAATAGAGTGATCAAATTGAATTTGTTTGGGAATCTGTGGAGATAATCAAGAAAGAATCAATCTCAAGCTTTTTTGCACAATACTATAAAGTTGAAAGAATAGAGAATGACTATGAATTGATGCAGGATTAAGAGCGTTGAAACTGGGTTAAAGAGAACGTTCCATCACATGATAGACTCTTAATATTCAGTTTTGCCATCGTTAACAGATTAAAAACTTTGAACGAATGGCATGACAGTGGCACGCCCCTTGCCACATGCCTCTTCTCGCCCCTTGCCACTAGTCTCTCGCCTCTCGGGATTCCTAGGAAATAAATTCATCCACGGTGCTCAGCGGGAATACTATTTTTACTGATGAAAAAATAATATGTTACCGCCTCTTCACAACGAACGGAATGAGAATAAAGCATCCTAGCATCAGAATAAGCGTGGAAAAAGTTTTTCTTCAACGGTCATTAATCTTCTGTTAACGCTAAACTAAAAACGAATCTCAAGCTGAGGGAGTCAAGACTTTTTAAAGTAGCACTGGGAGTTGGAGATTTTTTCAACGTTTCCCTTCTCTCGGCCGCACTTTTCAAATTTCAAGACTGTCCTAAAATTTTGTAGAACTACACATAACAGTACACATGCCATGATTGTCACATACCTCTAATGTGTATGCTCTGGACCTAAAATCATAACTAAAATCTGATAAGTTACTGGCTACAATTTTAGAATCTTCCATTTTAATTGATAATAAGATGACAAATGTCCAAACCATTGATTAGATATAGTGCATATTAAAATCAAATTTATTTTAGAAAGTGATATTTCCCACATTTGAAATTAGAGTTTCAGTTTGCAACAGTCTACTGATAACAACAAATCAGAATAATTTGTGTTGTATCAGACAAAATTGAACAGCTCATCTGCTAAATTATTATCTTTCATCATGTTTTTTTTTGGAGAGTAGATGAGACCCTCAATGTTGTTTCAACGTCAGGCTATTCTATTATTTTCATGGACAGTAAAAAGGAACATTAATCAATGGAGGACTCCAAAAAAGTTGAATGATAGTCAGAAATGTAGGACATTATGAAAGTTACTGAAATGCTCTCTTGCGGATTGGAGCATATTATGTTACTGTTGATAATTATTATTCCATTATTAGGGTTCATAGCAGGCTGCATTACTATAAAGCAGTCTCCCAGTCACTTATTTATTGACTGGAGAATGTAGAAAGTTTCTGAACTTAAATTGGAGGATACAGCTGAGATTATATATTAGATAATGTATTAAGTGAAACATGAGAGCTTATTCTGGAAAAAGTTACATAAATGAATGGGACTTGTACTACTTCAGCGTCAGGCGGAGAACGAGAGGGTCTCTCCTTCATTTGGAAGGAAATTACAAAACTTTGCCATCAAAAAGTTTTAGTGTTTCTGAAAGTCGGCGAACTTGAACTCAATTTTTTATTCGGACCGAGCACGCCTCACTTTCGCAAATATTTCCGGGAAACACTAATGAACTTGGAATAAAAGTTCAACTTCAACGATATATGTTCAGCCAAGCATGACTCGTTCTATTATTGAGTAGGATATTAACCCTTTATGATATCATGTTCAACTATAAAGTTCCAAGTAAGAGAATTCTGTACCAGAAATTATTCCAATGATGAACTCAAAATTGAATATGAAATTGAACTTAAAGAAATTGAATAAATCCAGCATCTTATTAAATAATATGAATCGATTGACTAGTATTATGGATTAAATAGAGCTGATGAGAATCCTTGACAAGTCTGACGAATGTGTTTGTAAGTTTTCTTGTATCTTATGAGCTATAGTACATTTTAGGTGAAAACAGTATTTTGTATTTTCATTGTTCATCCGTCAATTTTAAGAGGAGAATACGTTGCCAACAACAGCGATCACAATCATAGGTCACGTACTGATACACTAATTTTCATTAAATTTCATACAGAAGGAATCCATCCTAATTTAAGCTTTCGTCCCTGGGAGGATACAAAGTCAATTGGCAGTTGGTTCGTGGAAGAGAATAACTGAATCGACACTCTGTCGCCGAAATTGAGAGAGAACTCTCGCCCAAGTAGCCTACTCCCAGGAGAGGCATTACGCTGCTGCCAGATGATAGAGCAAAACAAAAAGAAGATAAAACCGACTCTTTAGTCACGCCCAAGGAAGATCCTTATAAGCTCGAGGATCGTCCTTCGAATGGCAAAACAGCGAATGAAAACTCTAAAAGAAATTCCTCAGAGACTCAGGTCATAACTTGGGCTTGATAGTTCTTGTGTGTATAGTTTCCACTACTATTAAAATGCTCTCCTAACGTTGGGGTTTGCTTGCAGCTTTCAGCTATAAAAGGAACTCACTAACGACGCATCTCCCTGTTTCTCACTTCCTCCCTCATAAATTCTGGTTTATTATTATTGCTCCTTTATTCAAATAATCCAGAACATAATAAATATCAAGAATACATTATTCAATACCAATTTTTTGAAATTTTTGCATCAGAATTTTGGGCAGAAAGGGGAATAATCATATTAAATAATAATTTTCTCACAAAATATAAATCTTTCCTTACATATTTATTTATTTTTGCTTGTAGTTGTGGATGTGATATTATGGTTTATATCCATATTGAATAAAGAGACTTAATATTGTCAAAAAATAGGTTCATGATTTGATAATATCTGGTAGCTTCATTCAATATTCATATTTTATTTAAAGTAATCATCTATACGCCTACAGCAATAGTCATAATTTGTGATTATCGCAAAAAGTTTCCTTAAAAAATGTAAAAAATCCTTATAAAATGGTATTGTTCTAATTTTATTTCATGGATTGCTTTAAAAGCTTATCAACCATACATCATTATCAACAAACCATGTTTGGTTGCCATGGCAAAATTGTAACACGTTAATATTTTGTGCTCCAAGTTTTTCTTAAATTCAAAATTTTTCGGGTTTCAATTAGTGATTTTGACTTGTGCTTTGGTGTTTTTGGACCTTCTAAATTGAAAATAACCCTTCTGAATCAAATTAATTGTGAACATATTCAAGAAATTCAACCATGTTTCCTACTAAACAAGGTTATGTCGGCGAGGTGGAACACCTTTGGGTCTCTCCACCAAATAAAGCCATAAGCTAATAATAATAATAACCATACATCACCTAGCACTCACAATATAAGGTGTAACATTTTTAGTCCTCATTATCATTGGCGAGTTGTAAATAATTATGGATGAATTAGGACGTTACTTAAAAGTAATAACAAATACATGTATTATAACAGTAAGTCTGTATGGAAACTCTGTAGTATAAGAAGAATGAACATTTAAGAGAATAATAGTTATACCACAATGTATAATGGAAGATGTGAAAATAGTATGTATAGAGATTAGAGGAACCAGTAGTTGACATCAATGTTGATTACTCAGGGTAAGAACGTTTTTCGTAATGGCACTGGTCGTTTGACCTGATGTACTTAGCTTGTCATGTTGCCCGCTGTACCTCTGGGTCATTAGTTGAGGGCTCTCATGTCAAATTAGGTGATTAGATACAATCACTGGGTAACAGCTGACCAATTAGCTTGTGAAACCCTCTACAAACAGCAAAAAATTGAAGTACACCAACCCGCTGATGTCGACATTATAACTTTTCTGGATCGTTGGAGAAAGTTTGAGTTAAAAACTGTAATGTGATTCACAGCATTGGTCGAACCGGATAATTTGGCCGACATAGCATGTGATGCGAAATTAATTGCTGGGGATCAATAGGGCGCGTACACGCAGAGCTCAGCACGGGCTGACCACAACCTGCCAGCAACTCCACCCTTCAAAGATAACTTACCACCCTCAAGATCAACCTCCCCTTACTCAAACGACGTTATGATTTTGCTTGCACTATTGAGAGGACCCACCCTTTTGTCTCTGAATTATGAAAATCGGTTTATTAAGTAATTAATTCAATCAAATTACAAATGAGCTTGAAGTCAGTAGCATCAGGTCAACAAGATTGATCAAAGAGAAAATTTTATTGAGCTGACTCAAAAAGGCATTGATAAGTGAAACAGTAATTGTGGTTATCGATTAACAAGATGATTATTCTATCAGCTCTAATATTGTTGTACATGTATTTGATGCTTCTAAGCCTTATCTAATGCGTTGTTTTAATATTTTGGCCAAATTTGAATTATTATATCTCGTCTTTCACTCGATTGTTGAGTTTCCCTATTGTTCAATAATCGAGCTCCATTCATATAATATAATCACTGAAAGATTCTTTGTACATGCTTCCAGGTGAATATTTCCAACTCAATAATAAGAAGAAGTTATATCGATGAAAATATTAAAAGCAATACATATTTCTCATAATACAAAAAAGACTCTCAAAAATCTAATGAAAAATTCTAATAGAATAGTGTTACGGAATTCGACAGTGTCTGATGGCCTTGAGACGGTTATACGCCAAGTGATGGACAGGCGGGGGGATGGGAGGCTTTGTGCCAACAGATAATCGCATTGTTTTGTAAACAAACAATTATCTTGAAACCTCTCGAAGTCATTATAGGCCTACCAACATTTTCTAGCACTCTCTTGTGCCTTCTAGCAAGTTCAAACCCTTTATATAGGGATAGGAATGTTTGCAGAGTTGATCAATCTTACTCGAGCGTTTAAAGAAATTCTGTCAGTTGTATCGTGTGACAGACAAACCAGACGTTGTATATAGACACTCTATAGTTATATTCATTCTGTCAGTACTTATTCTTCTTATTGTAACTTGCGTGATAAAGACTGTTCTCATTTCTTACTCAGTGCAGTATTAATTTTAGTGTCGTTTTGTATTGTGAAACATTATAAACTCTTGTGCTATCTTCTGTTCTGTTATAGTTTATCTTTCTCCAGTGTGTTATAGCAGTGTAATTAATCAGTATAAATTGCCTCAAGTCTTTTATTATAGTGGAAACCCGTAATAATACTGTAGAATTCTAATATAAGCTAGACTAATACTTGATAAGTTGAGCAATATGGAGTCAACTATAATAAACGTCTAAAGACATTGTGGAAGCACTGATATCCATTAGCAGAGTAGATTAGAATCTTTCACATTTTCTTCTTCCGTTTACGGATCGATTTATGTAAACTTGTAAATGTCAACTGCAGTGTTTACACAGTGAGCACTGTGTCAGATTGAAATGTTAAAGTCGAGGTGAACTTGGCAATCAAGAAGACACTTCAAGATCAGGTTTCCTTATCTGAGGTTCAAGTTGAAGACGGTTTCCGCACTGCATTCAGTTCCGTGTGATAAGTGTTTAAGCTCGCTCATATTTCCATAACAGCGGTGTTATTTTTTCCAAGAATAAACGCTTTCACGTCACGTCTCGTGAAAACACCTTTTGAAGTGTCGAGCGGAAGGTCTGACATCTCTTTGACCCGATAAATCTTTATGGCTTGTTAGGGCAGACAATATCGATAAATAATTACTCACCTCGCTGGCACAGAAAATTGTCTCCTATTACACTCTGACTCTGACCATGTGCCGTGATAAATGTACGCAACGCAAACAACGTGTGACACGTCAATCTCAACTTCAGCCTTCAACTTTCAACTGGTTGCTCGATTGATTTATGGTGCATTCAACTACGTCTACAGAATAGATCGAATCGTTCTGGACATAACTCAACAATTTTGGAGGAAATGGAACTGCTTCTATTAATGCAATTAGAACTATATTGGAATTTATCAAATTATTAATAAGTATGCAAAAACTGAAATTGTTCCTGTTGATGTATTAGAAAATCAGATTGATTCATAGTGTAACCAAAATTACTATAGACCTTTACATAACATGCATGCATAACTATGCACATAACTTGAGAGGTATCGAGCAACTGAAACCCTGATTAAATGAGTTGGTACTTATTTATTCTTCTTCAATGCAAAATACAAAAAGGGAATAGGCCTATACAAGTACATGGCCATTTGATGAACCAATTCCTCACAAAGACTGGCCTTGTCTGTGTGTCAGAAACGAGTTCCTAATGATCATGCGGAAAAACAAGTCTCATTTACAGAATTTATTCATTTTAGAAACCTTTAAATTAATATTTGTGTCAATTTTTCTGAGATTTTCTGATAATAGCTGACAGAAATATGGTTAAAAACAATAAATTTGGTGATTTGTCAAATTAGTGATTCGAAACGTTTTTTATTATTAAAGGTTTCAATGAAGACAAAAACAGGCAACTTTGAAGTATGGGAGTACCTTGTGAGTTATGATTAATGTTAGCCAGTTATAAGAACATGGGAAGGCAATCAGGCAGGGCCGCCCACGGGGGGGATCGATGGCGCAACTTGCGCCATCGGTTCGAAATTTGGGGGGATTATTATTATATTATTGAAAATTTATTATAAGATTGAAAATTTTGGGGGGGGAATCGGTAAATTATTTCTATTACAGTAGAATGGAGTTATTATTTTTTATGTTTCACTTAAATGTGAACGTAATCTACATTTGAAAAATGTATACTTTGAATAATCCAACTAATATCTATAGAATAACTGTGTAATAGAATAATATATGACAGTTGTAGGCCTATAGAACCATTAAGTTACTCTTACAGTATAATGGATTGAAAATGTCTAACGATTCTTTCTGTTTACAAATAATCACGGCTGCCAAGCTCAGCGAGAATGGAATATATTGGCCAAGCTAAACTGTGCCATGCTTCAGCAATATTTGCCAGATCATTATTCTCTCAGAATGCACGCAAAACTTTCAATAGAATTCAGACCTAAACAAACATAAACAAAATCGATTTTAATCGGTTCCTGTAATATGTAATTATTCCTTCTCATTAGGCTGTATAGAATATAGTTGACACGACTTGACCTAAAAATTGTTGGTTCTTCAATTTTGCTCATATTCAGTCGTTGTTCCAGCAAGTTTAGAACAAGAGGCGATCAATATGACTCTACAGAGTGTTCCGAAAAGAACTAACTCAAGTACCATCACGGTGTTCTTCGAGCTGAAAGAAAACAGAACATATCATTGGCTAAACAAATATTCTCCTTAGTTTTCCTCTAATTCGCCCTTCTATTATTTGAAGACTTTTCATCATAACTAGATAATGGATAGACTCTACACGAAGTTTCAATAGTATGTATGGTTTTCAGAAAAAATAAGGGAAAGTTATTACATCCATATTTGTAAATTTGCTGGAATTTTTCACTGAACAATGTTGAGTTAATAGGTATACTCTGAATTCTTGCAGTCAAGTCGTCTTGAACAAGTAGGCCTACGTTTTTATTGGTGCATTGGCGGCAGAAGAGTTGCGGATAATGATGTATCAAAATATAATCAAACGATTGATCAAAATATACCGTACATAACTATATCCTCACAAAAAGGAATCATTCATCAGTATTCAATAAACCTATCGTGTTAGTATGATTTGCGGTTCATATTTTTAAATAATTAAAACCATAAGTTGAATTTGAGGGTTCGCACGCGAGTTCTTCAGCCCACGGGGCTTACTAGTTTATTTTTATTCATCTTAAAAAAAACATTCCCAATAAATATGAACTTTGTCATATTGGAACGATGAAACTTTGTCTCTTTGTTATCGGGGATCAAACTTCAACATAAACATGAGAGTGGTTTGAAATATTAATAAAATTGAATAATAAATAAAAATGAATTTCATATCGACAACAAATAGAGCCGGATGAGTTATCCTAGGGACGATCTCTCAAGAAATTGATTCTTGAACAAGTAATGCAGGAAATCGAACTTTTCGCAAAATACTCGATCTGGTCCTGATTTCCGTTTTCATCTCACGGAACTACTATACAATTTTTATTAAATGCAATAAAATTCTCAAAAGTTTGTTTGCAATTGAAGCGAAACGTATAGTTTGCATAAGGCAAATAGCAGAGCCGTAAAAAGCGACGATGAATATTTTTCCAATAAAATTGAATGCTGTCCGTTGTCGAATTCAAATCATTTTTGGAGTGACGCCGCTTGCAGTTCGGCAATAACGCTGTGCAGAGTATCCGGTCTGTATTATCATCATAGTTTCCAGTTATGATTCAACTTACTGCGGACGGCTCTTGACCTGTGTTTGGGGAGAGACTCATAATGCTGGAGTACTCTACAAATATAGAAACGAGAGGAAAACTGTGTGAATTGTTGAGTACATAAAGCGAACGAATGTGGAACGAAAGAGTTGGATGAAAACGAAGAGGGACAGAGCGGCGGCTAATATTCAGTCGATTTCCGCGCATACAGCGGACGCTCACCAGCCAGCTCGATTGAAAAACTTCTCAAAAAGTTCAACTCGAGACAAGAGAAGTGAATAGAGCGTCGAAAGTTTATGCCCCACATAGACAATTAGATTTTAATGGCTTCTCGAGATGAAAGCTTCAGAGTGCAGCAGAAAAAAGTTTATATAAACCCCAATTTGAGAACAATCCCGATAAGAGCATGATTCATTGCTGCTATGATAAATGGCTTAACTTCACTACCGTTTCCAAAAACTACAATAAATTGTTGAACGTGTTAGGTTAGGTGCATTTCCATCGATTTGTTATGTCGTTCCGGCAATTTAAACTTCGATAGGAAACTCTGCTTTCGCCACCACTATCCATCATTAAATTAACTACTGCTCTGATGCCAACTTATTCCACACATCTCATTCCATTTAACTCTCAATATAAATTATCGGGTTTGCCAACAAACAATAAGTTATGTATCTGATATGTTTCGACATTAGAAATCAGTGCAATGTGTAATGCTGTAATTCATTGTAATCCGTTAAGAGCAACTATAATGGGAGGTACTTTTCTCCCAACTATTTCCCTCATCAATTGAAAATAATTATTATTATCACTCTAACGAGTTAGATTCACTTCCTCAAGTGAAATTGTTGTAAATGTACCCTATTTTTTTAATTGTTATTAAATTATAATATATTTCCTGATCACTGCTGATTAGTGAACAACATAGTAGAATGATATCAATTCATTGATTAAATTATCAACCAGATTTGTAGTATTCTTTACAGTATACATGAATCCATGATTCAAAGCCCTCCTTGCATTTTAGAAGAGCAAATCAGATTTGAAATTAAAATTTTTTTTTTGTACAAACAATATTTAGTTATTTGGAATTTTGAAAAATCCAAGATTGGAATCGGTTATAGAAATACTACATCTTTATACTGCTTCATACTTATAGAATTGACTCTTATGATGATTTTTGGATAAGTTTGAAATAGAGACTTGCTAAAATTTTTGGGAGACGAGAAGCATTTTGATCCTTACTTTAATAAGGAATACTTGATGAAGTTAATGATTCTAGAATCTAGATGCCAGTGTAAATAGTACAAATTCCTTCAAATTCCGACCAACATGCATGAATACCATAACTCGGTAAACCACTACTACATATGTATATGGTGAACCACTACATGTATTACTGAAGTTCGTGCACCTTTCTGTCACTTCGCTAACTGACATTTCATTTTTGCTATCAGCGTGATATTGCATGCTCTAATATACATATTAATAGCTTTCAGATCTTGGCGCGATATGAAGCTTCAGGCTTCATTCAGTATTTAATCCACTCTCATATTTTAATATACCACCCTCACTCGCTCAATGTTGTGACGTGTGAAGTGTTGAATGTGTCCACTGGTGCGTGTGTACTTGTTGATGTGTGAGTGTGTGTATAAGAGGAGGGAAAATGATGGGGAATTCTCAGTCACGCAATGGAGCCTGGAGTGAAATCTATGATTCAGATGAGGAGGGTGTTTTGCGGACTCCATCACGTATGGGCTAACTTGCAAAGTGCCGAGTTTTGGAGTCCCTCGTCACATCATGAGTTCGGCGTGAGGAAATGAACGCCTATCCGATCGCTGTGCAATTGATCCGCAGCGTTATAGACTTCTCTTCGGTCTTCGACGAGCAGAATTCACTTTGGTGGGGTTTTCTTTGATAGTTGACGCCCCAAGTGGAAATTACCCGCTATGATAGTTTGAAGAGTTCTCATGGATGTTGCAGATGCTGTTTCGCTCCATGTTAAGTACTCTTCAGTCTCAATAATTCAATAATAACAATAGCTTAGTAATAATATTACAAGAAATTGAAGTTACTTCTACTGTATTTCTACTTCTACTGTAGGAGGAACATGCATACAAGTACTTATGGATTCGGAACGGCAGGATTCTAATGAGGAAAACCGATGGAAAACCTGTGGTAGCTTTGGAAACTGTGAAGGACTTGCATAAATTATCTCTACCTGCGGCTTCATTCAAAGATATTCATAATCTCATATCACAAACTGAAACAACCGAGGAGACTATCAAGGACAGTGACGAGCCGATTAAAGTATCATAAGTACAAGCTCAAATATGAATATCATGAACTTATATTGTAAAATTGAAATTTTTAATGCACTTTTGCCTTATCGGATTACCATTGATTTGTTTTCAAAAATATTAATTTCGTGCTAGTTGGCATTCCATTCACTTATTTTAAAAGCCTATATAAGATATATATATATTCAACAACATTGGCTAAATAGGCTACTAGTTAGTCATTATTTTAATAATACTGCATTCTCGTACTAGCTTCATCGTTTGCCAATCTCTTTATTAATATTATTAATTGAATTCTATTTATTAATCTTATCTTTTGTGATATTTATATTTCTTACATTATCATATTATGTTTGGTATTCACATTATTGCATTATAATGTTTAATTTATTCATTAACTTTGTATGAGTAACGATAATTCTTTATTTTGCTTAGTTCAAAATATCAGAAGCATGCGCGAAAACTTAGATTTGTTCACAATTGAGCTAGGAAAATTCACTGTAAAACCAATTTGTATAGTATTAACTGAAACTTGGATCTACAGTGAAGAAGTAGGACATTATACAATAGAGGGATATAAATTATTTACAAATTGTAATGACAGTTATAGATCGGGTGGCGTTGCTGTTTATGTTAGAGATATCTTCGAAGCAGAAGCTGATAAGATTGTATTAGTTTCAGCCGATGGTTTGTCAGTTAACCTGTTAATTAATAATACGAAACTCTCTGTTATCGCACTATATCGATTCCATTCAATATCAATCGATATCTTCCTTGAAGAGATAAAAATCGTTTTAGAAATGCTAAGAAATAAATCTGTTATTATTGCAGGCGATATTAACATTGATTTGCTAAGTTCTGACTCTAAAGTTGAAGAATATAGATATATTATGGCAAGCTTTGGATTCAACTCACTAGTTAACGAGCCTACAAGAATTACCAATAATTCCCTAACGTGTATAGATCACATATTTTTTCGTTACGCTATAGCAAAATATAATTTCAATCCGGTAGTTAATATAAAAGACAATGGAATAACTGATCATTGTACAATAGAATTCCACATAGACATATTCACAGGCAAGACTAAGAATAAGAAAAAATTAAGTGATAGTCAAAACAGAATAAATATAGAATTACTGAATAACATTTTGGCACAGACTGATTGGTCTAATGTTTATATGAACGATGAAGTTAATCTTGCTTTCAATGAATTCTCAAAAATTTTCCAAAAATGCATTGATAATGCTCGCTACAAAATTGATACGAACAAAAATGATCCTATAATATCTACAGATAAACCCTGGATAACTAACTATATCTTGAATAGAATCGAAACAAAAAACAAGCTGTATAAAAAAACATTGAGACAACCCTACAATGTAGGGTTAAATGCAAGGTATAAGGCTCTTCGCGATAAAATTAAGACTGAAATTGAAAATTCCAGAGCTGAGTACTTCAAAAAAACACTAAACAATTTGAGGGGAAATCCAAAAGAGGGTTGGAGAATTATGAATACCCTAATTGGAGAATCAAAAGCAAAAGAAGAAGTGAAAAAGATCAAGACAAGGGACGGGGAAATCATTACAGATTATATAAAAATTGCCAATGAACTGAACAACCACTTTGTAGAAATATCTACTAATAGATTTCAAACCGCCCCTGCTTTAAGTAATAGACTCATTAACACTTCAACTCAATTCCCACAAATTGATATACTTCCATCAATGTTCTTGATACCGGTATCAAAGAGTGAACTCGAAAATATAGTCAAATCCATGAAATCTAGAAAAGCTCCTGGTTTTGATGATCTGAGGATTGATTTGATAAAGAAAGTGATTGGTAACATATCTACTGTTCTTATTTTTCTCTTCAATTTAAGTATTAGCTCTGGAAAATACCCTGAATCACTAAAGAATGCCATTATTGTCCCAATATTCAAAAGCGGTGACAAAGAAAATGCTAATAACTATAGGCCTATAGCTTTGCTATCAGTTTTCGCAAAAATACTAGAAAAGTTAGTTAGAGTTAGACTAGTAAATTTCTTGTCCAAACACAATTTCTATAGCATAAATCAGTTTGGGTTCCAGAAGGGGCGTAATACTGAAGATGCCATGTTGAAATTATTGTCCAAGGTTTATAATGGCATAAATGATAATAAAAAATGTGCCAGTCTTTTTCTAGACATACGTAAAGCCTTTGACACTGTCAATCATGATATCTTAATCACCAAATTACACAATGCGGGGGTAAGAGGTATATGCAACAGCTGGTTCAAAAGTTTCCTGCAAAATAGAACTCAGCAGGTCAGGATAGGAGGAGTTCTAAGCCAAAAGAGGTCAATCACAAGCGGTGTACCTCAAGGCTCTGCACTCTCAGCGGAGCTGTTTTTAATCTATATCAATGATCTGTGTAATGCCACTCTTCAGGGTTAAATTACAGCTTTCGCTGATGATACAGCGCTTAGTTACTGTTCTAGTGGGAGGGATGAACTGATTAAAATGATCACTGATGACCTCTATGCCCTTAGCTCTTGGTTCCAAATGAACTATTTTGAATTAAATACAGGCAAATCTAATATTATAGTATTCAAACTAAGAGCAAATGATGACAGTGAACCTAAACTTAAAATCCCATTTCATTCCTCAACTTGCATGGATTCCAACCTAACAAACTGTGATTGCAAATTCGTTTCAGAAACAAACCACACAAAATATTTAGGAATAATGATTGAAACAAACCTTAGCTGGTCACAGCAAGTAATGAAATTAAAAAGAAGTCTCTACTCTACATGCAGAAAGTTGTATTACATTCGGCACCTCTGTCCGAAGTACATGCTAAGTTCCTTATACTATGCTCTAGTGGAAAGTAGGCTACAATATGGCATTGCAGTATGGGGTGGAACATATTCTTCTACAATAAAACCACTAGTAATAGGTCACAAATATATAATAAGGACTATTGCCAAAAAGCATAGACTGATCAGTTCACTTCCTTTATTCAAAGAATGGGGGTTCCTCCCGTTGAGATATTTATACTTTTATAAGGTTTTAATCACATTCTTTGTAAGAAGTGGTGATCAAACTCCTGCATATGGCACTCATAACTTGCGTTCAATTGGGAATTGGGTTCCACCCAGACCAAATAAAGAAGTTTATCGTCGATTCTATCTCTATGTTGCCCCGAGAATATTCAACATAATACCTACCGAGATAAAACAACTCAAAAGTCAATACAAATTTAGAAAGGAACTAAAAAAGTGGATTTTTGATATGAACGATATAGAAGATCTATTTAAAAAGATAACATAAAACTGTCGCCTATTTCACGTTATTTAGTATTTTATTTAGTTTCAATTATTTTTATTGCCGTTATTATCTATTATATTATGTATTATAGTAACTCCGAATATCCAACTGAGTGAACAAAATAAATTCGAATCAATTCACTACAGTAACAACTGAATTAACACTAGATTATGAACACAGCAACTATAATTCTAGAGAAGCACTTTAAACACAAACTTTTTAAACTAATATTGTTAATTGCTGGAACTCCAAAATAGGCGGGCCTCGGGAGTTGCCTAATTTCTTCACAGAATACCGTAATAGTTTTTCCATACAGGCCTATTTTTATTTATTTGTATTTTCACTATATTATTATTTTTTCAGGCTATGAACTATTTGTTTTGACATTGTATAATTGAAATGTATTGTTTTGTACTTTTTTTTCTGTGAAGAAATAAAATTTATTTATTATTTATTATTTCCCTGCCTATTACATGGGAAACCATAGTTGGTTAAGTATACTTCTCTTTTCTTTCCAGTACACTCTACCATGAAGCCTGTGTTTTGTTTAATGTGTCATTGTTATTGTAAATATTTGTTTTTTGAAATTTATTGTATTTAATTTTGTTTTTTCGTGTGTTCTAATAATAATGAAATAAATTGAAATTGAAATTTTATAAGAAACACAAAGTAAACAGATAGAAGAGTATAACAATACATAGAACAGCGTAACAATATTAATCAGGTTTCTCCTGAATGAATTGTGCTGAATGAAAGTGTTATGAAAAAATTTAGAAAAAAGTTCAAATTGAAAAGTGAATGGAAATGAGAATATGCCTCTCATAGCAATATGATTGTGAACCATAATTCTATACTTTCAACCGATTATTTATGAAGCAGAATAATAGTAACCAGAATTTTGGTAAGAGAAAACAAATGTTTTCAGATCCACAAAGTTTATTTAAATACCATACTCAAGTTTCAATGCTCAGGGCATCATCATCAGTGGAGAACTGAATTATGATGCCCTGAGCATTTAAACTCAAGTATGGTATTTAAATAAACTTTGTGGATCTGACAACATTTGTTTTGTCTTACCTAAATCAAGTTCAATAACATCTCTGATAAAAGTGTAACCAGAATTGTTTATAATTTCATCTGTGATGAGTAGGATTAATTCCGATATCAAAATAGAAAAGATGTCACTTTTCAACCGTAAAGTAAATTAGTATTTCATCCTATCAACAAAAATCTTACTTTTTCTCTCAAAGAATTTTCAACTTGTTGAAAGAATTAAAGCAGGCCTTTTGAACGCTACAAGCTACAGATTGAAATGCTCGTAGAGGGTATCAAGTTCTCAGCGATGTTTCTGCAAAAGAAGTTTGAAATTAATTCGAGAGTGGAACGGAAAATGCCGTTTCAGTGTAACATTCAGTTTATTCGCATCCGGTGAGTGCACACCTAATGTAAGCGGAAAATATTCCCTTGAAAAATGAAAGTAATTAGAAGACTTCTAAACGCAAGAAGGATCAAGAAGCCGAGCTTTGCGTCTATTTATGGTGTCGAGAGGTAAGCCTGCCCCGTTTCAAAGACCAAGAAGTCATAACGCTCATGCATGAGGTGTTCCGCTCATAGCCCCCTGATTTGCATAAGTCGTTGCTGAGTGCTATGGTTATGCAGCTGTAGGACATTGTATTCAAACATTTACAGACCTGTATCTCCCTACTCTCCTTATGTAAAATCTTTCGAATCAGCGTCAGTTAGTTCGTTCTTGAAACAGCTTGCGTTACTGTTTCGTAAGGAATTCGTCTCTAGCAAAGTGCGCTGAGGTTACTTTTCAAATCATACAACATTTCAAGGAAAAATATTCATGGAGGAACGTCTTTTTGTGGTATTCAAGGTGTCACTTATTAAAATCTAAACATGAACTTTTGTATCTAATAAATGTTTATAAAACGTTTCTTCTTCACTGACCTGTGACGAAATTCACCAAACCTTCATTTTATCATTCTTATCAATAAGTAATTAGTAAAATATTCAAATTATCATAAGTTTATATTTTAATTTTATTCTTATTGAGTTGGTTATTAATATTGAATTCTAGATAACATTAATTTGATAGAAATAAGAAATTTAACTCAGAGTAATAGATCACGAGCAAGCAACAAGGGTTGTTTTATATCAAGAAGTTCTTTGAGTCAAGAAGGTATAGCCTCCACAGTTGAATTAATTTCTCACATAATACCTGCTGAGTTATAATATTCATGTTCGGTATATTTTTATAGTTTTTTTTTTAATGTTGCATTAATCTCCCAGAATAATAATCAAATTGAAACACATAAAAATATCTGTTCAAGGGCTTACAGTAGTGACATAAAGTAAATGCACCATTAAAATTTTGGGAAACGGTTTGTCCCAGTGGTAGAGAGCCTCTAGTCGGTGAGATTAGATAAGAGACTTGCCTCTGCCACCACTGTTGCACTGGTGATCGGTTCCTCTGAATTCAATTTATGAGCCTCAAAAATCGCTTCTTGGTGGTTCGGAACCCACCCAAAGCAGTAGGTCCTTTCATCTCTCTTCATCATCCTTCCCATTAACCACTCAAAGGCCAAAAGCCCATGTGGGCATCACCCTAGGAAAAAAAAAATTTCACCACAATCTACCTTTCTCACTATCTATGACAATTGAAAATATTCATTTACAAAAAATGGGAAAAACCACATCTCGAGACCCAGATCTAACACGGAATCACAGTTATCGATTGCATTCAATCTGAAGTAAAAATATGCTTGATGTAGAATTGTTGATGCTGGACAGAAGGCGGCATTACTTGTGAGCCGATGCCAAATCCAGTGTAAGTAGAAGGCTTTATCGGAAGCCGATTTTTCGCATGGTCGATCGCGGTTCAATGTGCAGCGAAGCTGGACTTTTCGAATCCTGAACACATGTGTCCACCCACATTCTTGTGTCCGTGTGTGTTTCACACATGTGTCCCACTCTCATGTGCATGTGACAAGTGCGGACAAACGGTAGCCTCTCGCTTTTTCACAACATGGGGAATAATTTTCGCGCGTCTAATCCCTGCTAAGCTGTCGACACTAGCCAAGCTACTATGAACAATATTCGACCGGCTCAGCTATCCCCAACCCCCGGCCATCATTCACATTTCCATATAAGAACTCTGATCCGAGTTGCCGGCTCACTCACCAATAAGCCGCTGTCACCACACCACTGTGCTCTGTCTCACTGAAAACAATGATCACTTCCTCTTTTTCATGGAATGAAATCATTCATTTCTCATTTCTTCTTTTGTTGGACTCTCGGAAAACGTCATCCATTAACATCCGACCCAAACGTAATCTTTGGTAAATTTTTATAAATTTGCTATCAAGATACAGATTTTGTAAAAACAAATATCAACAATTGATATTATATAATTGTACTTGCAAAACTCTCAGTTGAAGTTGAGGTATTCTGATTAAAATCATTTCACAAGAGCCATTTAAAGTTATTCATAATTGTCTTTTATAATAGAAATTCACCATAATAAATAGCATTTCACATACGATCATATCGACCAAAAATACAGTAATCATTATTATAAACATATATTCTATCCTTTACCATCCACTCTTACCATTCTTTACCAATGGTCAAGAAACACTATACTGTACTTACGAAACTGTAAGTACGATACTGTATCATCTTTTTGAATAAAATCATATTCTCTGGAGGGGGCGTCTAATTAATGTTGCTAGCAACACTTGAGAACAGACTCAATAACCGCAAGTGACACGAACATAAGGTGAGATGGAAGAAAGTTGTTGTAAAGTGTGGAGAATGAGTTAAGTCATAGAATGGGTAAGAGAAGAGTAGAAGAATGGAGAGACAAGAAGAGCAGCAGAAACTGGCTTCACGTGAGAAGTGCAAACCCGGGAGAATTTATCGATTATAGCGGACAGGGCGGAGGCGGTGCGGGCAGAGGGTGTCTCACTTGTGTCATTCACAGCACTCGCCCAGTATTCTTCGCCGTTCATTAAAAGAAAGCGGACGTAAGTTTTTCTCTTCCTCAACACAGTTATTTCCTCTCTGCTCCAGTTGTCCAAATCATATTTGTTCAGGCTAACACTTAATAAACTGACAACAGAAGCCTTCAACTGACTGGAGCTGTCAATTGCCACAGACTAAGAAGAATCGCGAGAAGGTTCATCACAACTGATTTTAAATCTATTACTTTGAGTTCTAATATTTTGTAATGTTATTTTTACGAGAATTTTATACTTGTACTGAGACCGGATGCTTCTTTCAAGAAATATGAGCAATTCTCCTAGAAGGAAGTTTTCGCTATGAAGATTTTAGTGAATGAACTTACTAAAACTTGAAGGAGATATCAGAAATATGCAAGGCTATTGGATAAATGGTGGAAGATTCAACGGATTTTCGAACAATAACGAATGAGGAATCTATTAGTCATTACCTATCCAATTAATTGCAGTGGTTTACCATTGATTCTATCTTTCAGAATAAAATGAAAATATAGAAAATTTAAAGCGGAGTTCTCTCTATCGCTATAGAGACAGTTTGCATTATGGAATGAATACTTGCGGTGTATGTGTACAACAAGGTTATTACAAAACCTTGTGTACAAAATACATTGCTCTCAGTTCCAAAAGAACTATATTTGTTCCTGTATAGTATACCAATGATGCTATCTTAATGAAGTAAAAATCCAGGCATCTTTTCAATACGTACTTCCCTATGGACTCACCATGCTATAGTCTGTCCAATCAAAGAAGACCCTCTGGCAAGATGGGAAAATGACTCCAGCTAGGTCAATATTTGTTTAAGAATTATAAATGTGGTCTCAATAGTAGATCGAATTGTTTCCTACAATTTAAGATCAAATTGATAATTTTTGAACCAATATTGACCGAGCTTGAGTCATTTTCCCATTTAGCCAGAGGGTCTTCTTTGCTTGGACAGACTATATAGGAGTATCAGAAAATGTCAAAACTGAGCGGTAGTACAGTACTTGATTTCTGGTTCATTTTGAAAATTCATCGATATTCCATAACAGCCTTGGGTCTTGCCTTGTAAAGGAGGCGATAAAAAAATTGAGTCAGCTTCATGCTCGAGGTTTCAATTAGTTGTTCAGCGTCTGCTCTGTTTCAGACCTGTTAATTAAACATGTAATAAGCCCAACGTGGGAGACCGCTCCTTGGCAAGCCACGTTTCTCAAAAACTTTCTCCTCCCCTTCCTTCTCCTTTCCTTCCTTCTCTCTTTACCTGCATCCTCATCTTTCTCCTTCATTTCCTGCACACCTTACGCTGCAACACAGTCTGCCTTTCCACCACTTTTTTGTTCCTCATTTTAAATTAAGCCGAACGTTTGCAAACTCTCCGATAAAATCTTGATACTGAAACTTTTAGTACACGGAAAAAGGAGAATTTCTCACACCTGGTGCTTATGAAGCTCTTAAGGCTTAGTATACGTTACTAGAAATTGCAATCTTCCATGATTTATTGATGAATTGATGCTGCACGTAATAATTATTACTGTTCAAATTTGAACCTGGTAGCAATAATTATCTCTACTGGACTCTTTATACCTCGAAAGGTATAATTTAGTTTGCACTTACCAGCGTCGCTCAAATTTTCCATGAACTGAATTTTTTTCAAGTTATGATGTTTCATACTGGATAATGGAATGAATTACTCGTAGTTTACCATCCTTACTAATTGATCTTACTGATGGAGATATAGATATTGTTCATGCCATAACTAACCAAATGCATAAAACTTTCAATGTTCTTCTCCTCCTTCTTTCACAATTCCTAAATAAAGCGTGATAAGTGTCCACTCATCAAATATCAATATGAAAAATATAAATGAAAAAAAAAATCAAAAGTCCAATATCAAATCCATACTTTAGTATTTTATTTTCAGATTTCAAACCAGGACGGCTCTCATGAATATGACCATTCTATTCCATTATGATTATTGATACACTCAATATCAATTATTCGAGAGTGTCAAGAAGTTAATGTTCTTGGAAATAATGTCAGTGAGGACACATGGGTTATATCGATGAAAAACCACAAAGTCAACTTTCAGTACACTAGACATCATCAACAGTGAACCGTAGAGCTCTGTCAAGTGTTGGGAAATAAACACGGACACTTGTCACGCTTATTGAGGAATAAAAAGAGGAATTGTGAGCGAGCGAGCCGGGGGCTGTCGACTGTGCGAAAATTCAGCCTTGGGCGCTATTTTTATTCGCGAATGGATGTTTTATCGGGACAGTAGTTGTGAATGGAATGCTAATAGCGACAGCGGATGCAGAGTTGCCTTGTTTTGATCACTGCCAAATACTCGACGGTGGAATTGGCTGCCACTGACGTCACTGCCATGCCAAGTTATTTCTCTTTCCACCCTTTCTGACATCCAACCCCCTCCCCCACCCTTATTTCAACAAAATCACCATCGACCATCAAACCACGACATGATCCCCAACTTGGACTACTGCCAGCCCATCAATATTCAATCTCTCTTTTGCTCGATGACAGTCGAAAACAACGCCAGCACACGCACACGCACACACACGCCTCCATCCTTCCCCCACATTATATCTCCATTATCACTATCGAAATAACATTAAAACCTCTCCAAGCACGAATTCAAGAGCTCACTATTTTCCTATTCGGGGTTTTCCGACTATCATGCATAATTCATCTGTACAGTTCTGCTGAGGAAAAAGCCAACAGTTTACACACACAAGTCTTAGCTTTCTGGTCGATGATTGATACGATTTATTGAACAAAGCTGAATAGAGAACTTGGTTTGAAATTTTTCTGTAATTCATGAATGTGATTTCAAAATGATGAGCGGATTGCTTGGCATTTTTGAAGCTTCTGATTCCTTGAATTACCCGACTTGATTACTCTACTTGTCATAATATAAACCAAAAATCATTAATAAATTATTTATCGCAAGGAAATCAGTCGAAGTGTTGATAAGTAGGAGGCATATCAAAGTGGATGTCACATTGCCTCATGACAATGTATATTGCACAAGATCTTACGGATTGATGGATGAAAAAATATTACTATTTAGAAACGCAATTAAAAAGTCCTATATCTTATCAATTCATTTGTATCTTATTATTCATTTGGTAATGAATATACTTATTCTATGGATAAGGATAATTTTGTAAAATTAGAGTTCAAAATACGAAATAACACGAGTTCAGAGATACCTTCAAATAATTACTTTCTTTCTTCTTAGATCGTCTATTTTAATAATTTTCGAAAACGAATTCGAAATGGGAGATGAGCTTTATATTAAAACACCTATTATAAGTTCTCAAATGATTGTTATTACTTGTTCATAAACTTGAGGAGTGCTAAGTGCTATTGAGAGAGGAGACATTCCTAATTTGATAAATATTTATAATGCGATATCATAATCTCTTCTCAAAATTCCTTATTCAGATAAAGTTTATTCGATTGAAAAATCCTATCAAACATTATTTTTGGATCCCTATTCATGATTGGTTTTTTAACTATTTCCATAATGAATGAGCTGACTATTGATGAAATTCCACTGATAATTCCAATTGATAAAGGAACACGGTCTCTTCTATATACTTCTCCTTGATATACGTTCTTTTGTTCTTCATTCACTCACTTTTTGATCAGACTGGGTCGAACTAATCCGATCAAGTGGAGAGAACTTAATCCAGTCAGCCACAATTTATCTGCGCTGTTTTCGCGCACAATATAGGAAGAAAACAGTAATTCACATTTTGACAGGAAAACAAGGTTTTCTCATACCTTTGCAGGCGGAAAGTGAGGTCGGTGGTCCAACATAAACTAGCTGGAATCGAAAGCTATTTCCCTAGGCTCTAGACGACGACGTGTCAGACCAGATCTCGCTCCAGACACCGAAAAGAACGTCTTGCTAATTTATTGGCTTCCACTATCGATCCAACAAAAGCACTTGCAACTACCACCCCCCCCTTCCACACACACCGTCACCTTATTGTTGGCAAATATTACCCAATGTTTTATATCTTGTTTGCCAACATTTCTATTGGGAAGCACTAGTATGGGAAATAGGAGCAATGCTTATTCAATTTTCTGCTGGTTCCAAATACAGTATTGTAACCACAACACATTTGATATTGTGAATGTATTCACATCCTTTTTTATATTCATTGTGATTGTTTCCAATAAATTTCTTTGGAGATTATGTATTGATATTATGCATCGACAACTGGATGATTATGAGAATTTACTCAGTGAATTTGGCTTTGTTCACTGCATCAAACTGCATCAACACTGCGTCAACGACAATACCGCCACATGCCTGAATCACATCTTAGTGAACTTCAAAAAAGATCTTATGCCAATAATATTTCAAAACTCAATAACAGACCACTACACTACCATTCTTGGAATTAAAAGCAACAGAAACACTAATAATGTGGAGAAAGAGCAGCTCAGAAAAAAATTTGATAGAGTCAAGTTTTCATCAATGCTTTCAGAAGAAACTTGGAACTCCATTCACATGCAGGATAGTACTGAAGGCA